>JBBPBO010001985.1:250286-314858 GCA_037974295.1 Cicer cuneatum
TAATTACGAGTAATTAAATATCGGACAGTTAATTAAGATTTTATCTGTCGACATAATTGCGACGGGAGTAATTAGTTACTTGAGGGTCAAGTTATATATATATATATATATATATATATATATATATATATATCTGTATATATGTTTGCATGTGAGAAACAAGGAAAAAAAAAAGGGAAAAACAGAAAATCAGAATTAGAAAGAAAGATAAAACAGTTTATTTCCTTTCCCTCACCTACCCGAGTTGCTTTATTCTTCTTCCTCTGTTCAATTCTGTTTGTGTTGGTAGTGAGAAGGGATACTCAAATTACTTGGAAATCCAAGCCTCAAATAAGAAAGTGTCAAGAAGGAAAGTTATTCCTCTCATCGTTACGGTGTTAGAGAACCAACTTTTGTAGCGACGACGCGAACGGGAGTTTCGCCGGTTTTAGTCGCGGCAACGAAAACGAGCAAGAAAACGTAACTAAGGTAAGGGGCTCTTTCCAACTTTCTAAATTGCATTTAGGGCTGTAAATGCATGTGTGATTGATGATTATATGCGATGTTCTGTTCTAAAAATGAAACTGCCATTGCATGTTGTTATGAATGAGTAAACTGCTTGTAGTGTCTGTTTTGTTGTTGTTCTGTTTGGTTGTTGTCGTGGTTGATGTATTGATGATGTTTTGGTGTTGTGTTGATCCTGAAATCTGCCTTGCATGTGGTTTATGAATGAGTAAAACGCATGTTGTTGAGATAATGTATGTCGAGAGTTGTTGTTGCTGCTTTTGATTGTTGTTATTGATGATGCTTTTGTTGTGGTGTTGATGAGTAAAAATCATTAATGTTGTGTTGAGGACGTTATGGGTTTCAGATGACATTGAAGTAGCAAAATTGATTTACAAGGAAGGGGGTTTGAATTATAAATCTCCCTTTTTAAAATTTCCTGAAAAACTTCAGTTTTAAACTCAAGAAAGTTCTTGGTTAAGGAAGCAGAAAAATGGAGAACGTTCTTGGTTTGATCAGAAAACGGAGAACGTTCAGATTAGTGTGTAAAACATAAAAGCAGTTTTGTATTTTAATCTTAAAAACAATCAAACTTGATAAGGAGATTAAAGATAAGAAATACCACACACAAATTATCCTGGTTCACCCAACTTGGGCTACGTCCAGTCCCCACAGTTGTGAGATTTTCCACTAAGTGTTTAAAACAAGAACCTTCTTGGTTTTACAGCACCTAGCCTAGATCAACCTTGATCTTTGTTTACAGAACTTAATCTAATTCCACCTGGTATCAGATTAATCAAATCACATATCTGTCTTGATAGGATTTCTTACAATCTACCTCAAACTATATTAAACTCTTATAGTTTGAGTTTTACAATAATAATGAGATTGTTTAGAATCTGAAATGTCTCAACTCTTGTTTGAGGTTTTGATTCTTTTACAGATAAATCAGAATGAATATATCAGAGTAAGAAGAATTTAACTACAACTGATTCTGTAAATGATTTGCAGAATTTCAAGTATGTGAATGGGAATAATTTGGAGAAACTTGTTAGCACTTGAACTTCTGAGTTTTCCTTGAGCTGTGTGGCCTTCCTTTTATAGGCTTGAGAGCGTTTAATGAAGGCCAATATAGCCGTTATTGATGCCTTTGTCTGACTTGACCAGAGACAAAAAGTAATCCACTTTTGACACTTTTTACTTTCTGTTTTAGGCTGAGCTTTATTTTGCGTTTTGAATCAAACTTTCTTGAATTTTTAATGATCCTCTAATGCTTCTGATAAGAGATAATATTGCTAGTTTGAACTGAAGCTTTGAACCATTCAAAACAGATTGAAAACGATCATGAAAGCTTGATGTAAAGAGCTTGTACTGAAGCTTTTAAAACTGACTAGAGATTGATGATCATTCTAGACTTTTTGTACTTTAGGTATCCATGGAGGCTGATAATCAATCTGGACGTTTCTGTGGCCATATTGGAAACTGTCTTTGACTTCAAGATTGTTTTAACAGTCTTGACAGTCATTCCCAGAACTGTTTGGACAAGCTTGTTTGAGAGTCTTTTTCTTTTGCAATTCGAATGTCCTCTTTAAGTTGAATAGATCCTATGTGTTCTCTGCCATGTAGTGATCATATTCATGTAACTTCCAGAGCCAACAACTTTAATTAAGTGATGGAGAAAGTTGGGTCTTTATGCTGTCACAGTCTGGCGAACATTCTCCGTTTTCCAGAATGTGAAGAGTGTTCTTCTGCTGCTGTTTTCTTTGATTCTTTTGAAACCTATCTTTGAATTAACACACTCAAAAGCACAGGGTAAATTAACAATATACTTAGAATCATAATTAACAATCTTTTAATTAACCTTTGTTTATTTTAATCAAAACTTTAAAATTGAGAGTTTGTCTCAACAATCTCCCCCTTTTTGATGATGACAAACATGTTAATTTAGATTTTAATTATGATTCTAATTTTGAAAGAGCTTGAAAGCTCCCCCTCAATTTGTGCAGTGATTTAAATTTAACAGAAGATAAATCATGCAATTTCAAAAGATAAATCAATTCAGCAAATGGATTCATAAAGACATTTCATTAGATATCAAAGACAATTACATAGTGAGATTAAGTCAGAAAAAAAATACATAAGTACCAAATACAAAAGGACTTCTATCTAATTAAGGACTAAAACTTAATCTAAAATCTTCAAATTAATTCTCCCCCTTTGTCACAACAAAAAGGTAGGAGAAAAAGATCCTAAGATGCCAAGGATGGTGAAGATCATTCTCAAGACGAGGACTTGGCAGGATTAGCAACAGGTTGCGGAGATGGAGAAGGATGAATAGGAGGAGGAACAAGTCCAAGCTTTGGAGCAAGTTGTTCTTTTATCCCAGTGCGCAGGAGGGTGGACTCTAAATCCTGCTGAGTTTGGCGTGCCATAATAGTTTGTAGGGCAGCCATGATCTCAGAGTTCGTAGGTTCCTTTGGTGGAGGAGGAGGAGGCATAGCAGACGTAGGATGAGTGGAAGTTAGAGGAGTGGAGGCAGAAGGTGAGGGATTGGATTTCTGATTAATGGATGGTCCAGGAGTATCAGAAAAAGTCAAGAATTGACTTATCCCAAAGAGAGAAGGATTGGTTTTCTGTGGGGAAATGAAGAGGGGTGACATAGAGGAGACGTACTGATGTGGTAGGAGAGTGCACATGTCGTCTATGGGTGAATGGATGTGGTGGAGAAAGTCTGTGGAAGACAAGGTTGTAGTTGGGGGAAAAACGGAGAAAGTGTGAGGAGGGTGTGTTGAAACAGGAGAACTTTCTCTGTTTTCAACAGAACATTCTTGAGCAGTTTCTGCTGCTTCAGGAAGGTCTGGTGAGGGCTGTGGTGAGGCTGGGATTGGAGCAGGATCAGCAACTCTTTTCCTTGAGGAGTGTTTCCTTTTTAGTTAAGGTGGAAAGGATGAAGAAACACTTTCCTCAAATGTAGCTTTCTTCATATGAGAAATGTTTTTCGAAGAAAACTTGGAGATTTTGACCAAGCTTTTCTCATTACTGAGAGGGATTTGAAAATGCCTGAATATCTTGGTCAAAATCATCCCATAAGGGACAGTATTCTTCCTGTAATCCTTGTTGGCTGCAGTAATCATATGACGAATGATTATGTGTGAAAGGTTTAAGCGCTTGCAGTTTAACAGGTGATGGATTACAAGGGCATCATTATCAGAGACATACTCATGACTTCCACAGCGGGGAAGTATGGTGTGATGACTGATGCTATTGAAAATTTTGGGAAGTGGTTTGAGGAAGGTTGATAGTTGTCGTGTAGACCCTTCTAGAAACAGATCAAATAGTACCTCTGTCTTGTTCAGGTTTAAAGCATTATACCATTTTTCTCCATAAATGGCAGGCCCTTCAGTGGGAAGATTCAGAATTGTGGCTAGAGTTTCAGGGGTTAGAATGATTTCAATCCCTTTAACTTTGGAGATGATCAGGGACTTATCAGCGAAAGTCTTTGCTTGGCAGTAGAATGCCCTGATTACATCTGGGTAATAGCATTCTGATGTCTGAAGGAAGGAAGTCCAACCTAAAACATCAGTGTGATGTTTTATGGCATTTCCATCAATGACCAGATTGTCAAACATGACAATCCGTCCCACTCCAATAGGACGATCGGCCCATTTCTCCTTGAAAATTTTATTTGCAAAGAGGGGAATCAGAGGGATGTTATTGGAGGAATAAGAGGGAGAATGTTGGGGAGCAGAAGGAACGTTTGGGGGGGCAGAATGAGTAGAAGGGGGGCAGAAGGAATAATGGGGGGGGTCAGAAGAAACATTTGGAGGGGTAGAAGGATAGGGCTTCTTTTTGAGTTGTTTTGGTGCCCTAGTTTTACTTCGCTGGAAAATCTTCAGATTCTTCCTAGCTAGGTATTGAGAGATGGTTACAACAGATTTTTTCTTCATGGTTTTAGAGGGGGGTTGAGATTGTTTGGATGGAGAGGCGATTTCATTTAACTTATTTCTCTTTTGATTAGGAGGAGTTGTAAATGAAGGTTCAGGAGTTTGCTGCTGTGTTTGGGATGTTTTTTGCTGAGAGGTTGCTGGAACACTGGAAGGAGGGACATCCATTTCTTCCTCATCAGAGTTAGAAATTATAAACACGGAAGCATCAGTTTTTTTAGGGTTCGAAATCCCTATTCCAGAAAGAATTCGCATGGACCTTCGTTTTGGGGGGTTAGTGGTGTTTCTCAAGTGAGGAGGAACTTGAGTAGTGTTGGGTACAAATTTAGGATGAGAAGGGGGAAAAATCGTTGCGAGTGGTATAATAGGAAGAGGGATAGGGCTTGATTCCCGTGAAGACGAGGATGAGGATTCTGATGAAGAAAATGACATTTTGATGGAAGAGGGTATAGGTGGAGGGGAAGGTGAACGATAGCGAAATGGAGAAGAAGGTGGTGGTGATGGTGATTTAGTACGTGTATTTTTACGACCACTGGACTTAGTTATGGCCATTTGAGTTTTTTTTTTTAGAAAGGCAGAAAGATTTAGAAGAAGACGAAGGGAATGATTCTGAAGGGTTTGTGAGAAATTGCAAAGACAAAAATGCCTTTTTAGAGAGAATAGATAATGATGAGTGAAACCTATGGAAGGAGGTTTTGAAAAGATGTAACGCTACTCCTTTGAAAGGGTGTCAGGGCGTTTTTGGAGGCAGGGGACAAGAGCATTAAATGCCAAAACTCCCATTTTCCTCATGCACAGAGAGAAAGAGATACGCAGAGGAGAAAGTTAATTTAAAAACGAAGAAAGTTGCCTGAAACACGGAGATTGATAAACGTTCTCCGTTTTCTGCAGAAGCAGTTTTAATGAGTTTTCACTGGATTTCTCATGATTTTCAGTATTTCCTTTATTGAATTAAAACTCTCCTCAATAAGAGGCTTTGTAAATACATCAGCAAACTGATTTTGGGTATCAACAAAGATTAATTCAATGTTTTTCTTGCTAACATGATCTCGAATGAAATGATGCTTGATTTCAATGTGCTTAGATCTAGAATGCTGAATTGGATTTTTAGACAAATTTATGGCGCTGGTATTATCACAGTAGATTGGAACATTAGAATAACTTACAGAGAAGTCTTCAAGTTGATTCTTTATCCAAATTACTTGGGAGCAACAATTTGCAGCTGATACGTATTCAGCTTCAGTAGTTGATAGTGCAATTGTGTTTTGCTTCCTACATGACCAGCTGATTAAAGCTTCTCCCAGGAACTGACATGAGCTACTTGTGCTTTTTCTTTCAGTTTTGTCCCCAGCATAATCAACGTCGCAGTAAGCTACAATATCAAAATGTGAACCTTTTCTATACCAAAGGCCAAAATCAGTAGTACCAACAAGATATCTAAAAATTCTTTTTACAGCAGTTAAATGAGATTCTTTGGGTGCAGATTGAAATCTAGCACATAATCCTACTGCAAATACAATATCAGGCCTACTTGCAGTTAGATATAACAAAGAACCAATCATTCCTCTATACTCTTTTTCATAGACAAATTTTCCATTTTCATCTTTGTCCAATGAATAAGATGGATGCATGGGAGTAGTCATGATTTTGGCTTCATTCATTTTATATTTTGTTAAAAGATCTTTTGTATATTTTTCTTGACAAATAAAAATGCCATCATCGTGCTGTTTAATTTGTAAACCAAGAAAGTATCTCAACTCCCCCATCATGCTCATTTCAAATTCACTTTGCATAAGATTTGAAAAGGCATCACACATTTTTTCATTGGTGGAACCAAAGATTATATCATCAACATACACTTGCACTATGAGTAAATCATTTTTATCATTTTTCTTAAAGAGTGTAGTGTCAATGTTTCCTCTGGAAAAACCATTTTTGATTAAAAAATAACTTAATCTTTCATACCAAGCTCTTGGTGCTTGTTTCAGACCATATAGAGCTTTGGTAAGTTTATAAACATGGTCTGGTTTTGATTGATCTTCAAAACCAGGGGGTTGTCGTACATAAACTTGCTCATTTAAAAAACCATTTAAAAAAGCACTTTTTACATCCATTTGAAAAAGTTTTATGAGTTTATGAGATGCATATGCAAGAAGGATTAGTATAGCCTCTAACCTTGCAACTGGTGCGAAAGTTTCATCATATCTAATACCTTCTTGTTCATTGTAACCTTGAGCAACTAGTCTGGATTTGTTACGAATGACCTTACCTTCTTCATCCAGTTTGTTTCTAAACACCCATCTCGTTCCTATGATGGTCTGGGACAAGATTCCATACTTCATTCTTTTCGAACTGATGAAGTTCTTCTATCATCGCATTAATCCAAGATTGATCAACAATGACTTATTTGATTGACTTTGGTTCGAGTTGGGAGATCATTGCCATGTTATTGTTATTATCCTCTTTGAAAGACATTCTGGTTTGAATTCTATCAGCTATATTTCCAATAATCTGATCCTGGGGATGATCACTAATTGTTTTCCAGCTTTTTGGAAGAGAATGAAGTGGAGACTGTTTATCAGTCTGGTTTTCCTGGGGAACATTCTGCTGCTGCTGTCCAGAATGTTCTTCTTCTTCATCATCTTTCTTGCTCATTTCCAGATCATCAAATTCATCAAATAATACATGTATATTAATTTCAACAACCTTTGTTTTGAGATTAAACACACTAAATCCTTTAGATTCGGTTGTGTATCCCAAAAATATGGCTTTGTCTGATTTATCATCAAACTTTCCAAGGTTCTCTTTGTTGTTCAATATGTAACAATAACAACCAAAAATGTGAAAATATGAAATGTTTGGCTTGTGAGAGGCTAATACACGTAAATGTAGTGACCGTGATGAGTTGTAGAGTAGTTCCGCGTGTATTAGATGGTCTATTCTATCTGGGTTCAAAATGGTTCCAAGTGTATTAGACGATCCATTCTATCTATAAATCGTGCTGGTCCGTGAGAGACTGCACATTGGTAATTCCAATAATTGAGTACATTGACATATACATATTGCATTGGGATGGTTGACTTGTGAGTCATGATTTGATATGAATTGATGAGTGAAAATTGAAGTGTGCAATTATTTTATGAATTCTAAGTGCCAAATAAGTTGTTGTGATTGTTAATCGTATTTGTACTTGCAACATGATTTATATGTAAACCGGCTGTTTTGCAAAGATGTACATGTTATCCATTTTAGTAAGTGAGCATACTTATTTATCATTGTTGTTATAGCATTGAAATATGCCTGAATATAATTGTTATCTTTGACATAACTGTTATGTGGTAATTGTTAATTTCGGTTGGTGACCATTTACAATATTGTGAAAATTGGGCTTTGCCCTTAGATGATACCCAAACCCGTGCCACCGACGGATACACTAACGACGGAGACGCTGTTAGTTTTCCTTTATCTTCACGTACAAAGTATTTGTGGACAACGCAGAGGGACAAACAACTGGAGTGAAAACGAGACTTGTAGATGATGCGGTGGAAACCGTGCTATTGTAGTTTTAGTGCATGATCAGTAGTTTTAGTGCATGATCAGATCAGACTATACTTTTTGTATAGAGTCTAGCGTTAATGGTTGTATTTATTTATTTTGGGATAATTGTATATGTTTTCCGCACTTTGATAATATTTTGGTGGGTCCAGGATACAATTTTTGATGTATTTTTATTTTGGTATATTTTGAAGATCAATTTTCCAAAATTAAATTACTTGGTTATAATTATGATGTGGTTGTTTAATCACTTTTGTATTTTGAATTACAATGCAATACTATTTTTGAATGTTTAATTCATATTAAATTTTAATTATTTTTAATTCTTTTGAATTAAGTCGAAATTCTTTTATTGATTGAAAAAAAATACACCCGCGCTGCTTAAAACTCGGGGTGTTACAGAAACCCTAAAATAATTATCTAAATACTAATTTCCTAATATTTTTTTATAAAAAAAAAACTAAACACACGCATTGAGGCATTTGGTAGGTTAAAATAATAAATAAAATTTTACCATATACCCCCATTGTTATACTCCTACTTACACAATCCGATCGAAATTCATTTTTTCTCTCGTATAAGTACTAAAAACTTTTATTTTCATTCAAATTTCTCGATACACAAGTGAGTGCCAAAATTTTATAAATTAGTGAAACAATTTTTTCAAGTTTCCCGGTACAAAATTAACAATTTGGAAAACTTTTTTTTTGAAGTTTCTCGATACACAACTTGTTCCGCAAACTTAAAAAAAAATCGGTAGTTCTGAAAAACTTTTACGAGAAGAGATTGGATATAATGACATGATATACTTGTTAGTTGTTGTGTTCCCAAAAATGCATCACACAATTAATTCATGCTTCAACAAACATTTGTCTACGAGGAGTTAACCAAAAGTTTACTCAAACATGTGCAAACGCATAATGTACTATTTCTCATAATTGCAATACATAATGTATTATTTATCATAATTGCAATACATAATGTATTTCCATATATTTATTACTAACTCTTGTATATCATTCAAGACACATTGCATGGAATTCGTTTCAACATTTTTGTTGATATAAAACCGATATAACAAATTAACAACATGTGAAAGTACAATTCCATGAGAAAATTTGTCGGTCTAATTAACGACATGTCATCAAAGCAAAATATTTGTCGGTCACAATTACATGAGAAATATTGTTTTGTGTAACAAACAATTCTCTTAACCTTTTCAATATCCAACAAAAGTTTTCTTCGTGCTTGTATCCAAACAAGCAAATCCAACTACAAATGTCCTATTTGTTGATATCATACCAACAATTTCAGTAATGACGTTTTGTATTTTATTAGTTTCTTATGTGTTGTCCATAATCAATACAATATGAAACAAATTAAACAATTTCATTGAATTTGGATAGACCCAAAAATATCGTTCATAACATCCGAGTCTTTTTACGTTCTATTACAACACATGTTTTATATTTTCAATTAACTTGAATAAATGTTGCATTTATGTCATAGAACCTCTTACCTACAATTGAATAATACTCTTCTACTTATATATATTTGTCAGATACTAGTAACATTGTTTTGTTCTGGTCTTGCAATGACGATAATATGTGTGTTAGTGTAACATTATATTTTGTTGAGTCGTGAATATGTTTTTATTTTTATTTTTTCATCCCAACGTCTAAAAAATATATGTCCCTAAAAAATATCATGTAATTTATGGGTGTGAACTCCACCAATTATTTAATTGTCTATCACAAATCATCTTTTAATAATTTTGATATAAACTTAAAAGAATCACATTTTTTATGTCGAACTATCAACAAGTAAGTATTTTCCTCTTTTGTCACAATCTAATGTTAATTTATTCCTCCTACTTATTTTTTCGATCTCTTTACTTGATTTAGTGATGATAATAATCACTTTATTTTTAATACCAGTCTCTTTAACTTAATTCACAATAACTTCTCGTGTATCAAAAATATGAAGCAGAGAACTCAAAGATTTTAAATAGTAAAAAGTGAATATCTATTTCATAGAAAAGGATAAAGTTTAAAATTTGTAGAGTAGAAATACAATAGTAGAGGTATGAGGTAAAAATTTGAATAATAAAACTTAATTTTGAACCTCTACTGCCCATTTTGATATTAAGAAAAGGAAAAAAGAGTGGGAATGTAATTTGTTGGGGAAAAATAATAATTAATGAAAAGGAGGTCGGGGTGGTAGGATAGGGAGGGTCGTGGTCACACCGTCCATACTAGTGGGATGGAAATTAGAAATTGGAAGGAGAGAGAGAGAGAGAGAAAAAAAAAGTGAAAGCGAAAAGAAAGAACTAAGAAGTGATCAAAGCGACGTCGTAGAGTAGAGCAAGCCAGCTGTGGTGTGGGATTGGGTGTGACCTGTCTTCCTCATTGTATTCGCCAAGTTTTAATGCCTTTTATTTCGATAGAAACTATGCTCTATCAAAATAAAATTAATCAAAACCCTTAATTCATTCAGTAATTCATTTGGCGTGCTCATTGCTAATCGCTCATCACTCATCAGTATCACCATCCCCTCCCCTTCCCTCTCTATCTCTAATCTCTCTTTCTCTTTCTCTAGTAGTAGTGAGAGCGTGTGGAGTGGATAAAATAATGAGACTAATTAATTAATTAATTAATCATTCTCATGGGCATGGCTACGAATCCATTGAACATGAAGAAACAAACTCCGAAGATAGCATCTCCTTCTTCTCAAGATATTCTCGTCCGCGAAACGCTGCGTATCAGTGCCGAATTGGCCTCCACACCCCTCCTCGATACCACGCCGCTTCAATCCACATCCGCCTCCACCTTGAGATTCATTTGTTGCGAGGAAATCGATGGCCGCCGATGGAAGTACGTCGCCGAGACTGATTCCTCCGGTCAATTCAAGAATAATTCATTTCGCTCTCTCAGCTTGCATACCCCTAAGCCTCCAATTGATGTATGCTGTTTTTCCTAATAATTCATTCATTCCAAATACATCTCGCTGACTGTTTTCAAACGCAGGAATTGATGTCGTTCATTAGATCCTACGTGGTTCCCGAAGGTTTCCCTGACAGTGTTACCCCTTCCTATGTCCCCTACATGACTTGGAGGGCTCTCAAGGTAACTAACTAACTAACTAACTAACTCACCCTTCTCCATGTTTTACTTTTCATAATAATTTCTTATTTTGTTTCAGCACTTTTTTGGTGGAGCAATGGGCGTTTTCACTACTCAAACCCTTTTGAGTTCAGTTGGCGTCTCTAGAAACAGAGCCACTCCTGGGGCTGTCGCAATCAATTGGATTCTCAAGGTAATAAATATGCTAATAAGGACATCCTTGCTTCAAATTATAGTACAATCTTTACTCACAACTCATTTTATGATCAAAATTGTTGCTTGCATCTGACATCTTCTGGTTACTTGGTTATTTCTTTTCTTGGATTTACTTTGTTTTTGAACTCCCTTAACCCTCAGGTCTTCCGAGGCAAAAATCATGCATATTATATGTGGAGTTAATGACTAAAATGTGTGATAAACATGTAATGCTTATTTTCCTCTGATCTTATTTGAATTTTTGAGATTTAATACTGTTGTTGAGTGAAACTTCCTCTTGTCCTGAGGGCTTCCATTGATATTATATGGATGGTCTTATCTTTTGATAGCTATTTGCAATGTTAGCTGGGGAAAACAGTTCAATGTTTAAACATTGTTTGGATTTTCTCACAGTCTTCAATCTCTGAAATTCTTTTTATTTTCTGGTTTTTGTGAGTAAAATAAATGAAATTTTGGTTGTTCTTTTTATTTTTGCTCCTTGGGTCATAATGAAACTTCTAATATTTGTCTAGAAACTTGAAAGCAGCAGCATCTGTCTGTTTACACACCGAGAATTGAATCTGATTTCATATAAATATGTCTTATTGTCTTTTTTGTAACCTTAATATCAAGTGAATGTGAATAATGTATGTAGGATGGGGCTGGTCGTGTGGGAAAGATGCTTTTTGCTCGGCAAGGAAAAAAATTTGATTATGATCTCAAACAGGTAGTAATATACTTGCTGTTTGCTCCGGTCAATTTGAGAATACAAATCAGAGCTATCCCATAATCTGCTGTCTGAAAGTTTTTGTGTTACAGTTGCGGTTTGCTGGTGATCTTCTGATGGAGTTGGGTGCTGGGGTGGAATTGGCAACTGCTGCAGTGCCACATCTATTTCTTCCTTTGGCTTGTGCTGCTAATGTATTAAAGGTTGGACTTTTTTTTTTGTGATGAGTGATTCAGTTTCATGTGATGTCAGTTCTGCATGCTAAATAGTTTATTTCGGCTCTTAGAACGTTGCTGCTGTAACATCAACATCAACTAGGACACCAATTTACAAAGCCTTTGCTAAAGGAGAAAACATAGGGGATGTCACTGCTAAAGGAGAATGTGTTGGCAATATTGCAGACCTGGTATGTTTATGAACTTAAACAATTATTATTGAATGTAATGTTGGTAAAATTTTGGTGCCACATTTTTTTTTTGCAAAAGCTGCAATTCTTTGCACATCTTAGTCAGAAACCCTCTGTAACACTTTTATTTTGAAAAAATATCATCATTGAAAATGTTTAGTATGTTGAAGCATTTTTAAAAAGTAGATAATTTTTAAAAAAAAAAATTAGTTTTTTATTTTATTTTTATATCATTTTGAGAAGCTTACTTTGTGATTAGTTTTTGAACAAAGCTGAAGTTATAACTATCTTTTAGAATTAAGCGTTTTTTTACAATTGCAATCCAATGAAAAATACCTTTTGCTTCACATAAATCCTTTTTCTAGACAACCTCGAAATCACATTTTTAAAAGCTTAAACAAACTGGTCCTATTTCTGGTTAAGGACTACCTGG
Organism: Cicer cuneatum; assembly: GCA_037974295.1. Lineage (NCBI taxonomy): Eukaryota > Viridiplantae > Streptophyta > Magnoliopsida > Fabales > Fabaceae > Cicer > Cicer cuneatum. The sequence goes on from JBBPBO010001985.1 coordinate 263,152, forward strand.
CAAATGAGAAGAGATCCTCTCCATTTATTTTGAGCAATGGAGAGCTCTATTACCATGCTAGGGTGTATAAAGGCCCAATGTATGTCACCAGTTTTAGAAATTTGTGCTTTATACACCCAAAACCATAGAAATGAAGTACACTCCCGATAATATGGTTAATCAGGTTGAGCCTTTTCTCTGCACACCTAATTGATCAACTACATGTTTGTGCACCTATTCTTTTGTATGTAATTGACACTTCATGCTTTGAAAACCAAGACTTTTGAAGCAAGTACTTTGATTTGATTATTCGATGTTACAAAAGGAAAATATACCAAAATATTGGTCCAAAATCTACGACGCTAATTTTACCGAATTGATGTATGACAGCAAGGGAAGCAGGGTTTCATATGTCAAATTTATGTTTTCTCAGGCGAATTAAGGATAGAAGAAAAGAATGGTGGATTGCAAATCTGTAGTATTTATTTTAAGACAGGAACAACTTGTTGGCAAGAAGTCGGGCTACTAGTGTTGTATTCCTCTTTAAGCAGTGCCTATAAAATTTACAAGTTCAGGATTGATGGGTGTTTTGAGAAAATTCCAAAGCAATAACGATGGTTTTGAAAGAAAGAGTTTCTTATTTGCTTTCTGCCAAAGGAAACAACAAAAGGAAGAAATTTGCATATCTTCATACACTGGACATTCAAATTAGACCCACCGACACTCCAAAAACAGAACTCAAGCCCAACATTATCTTTTGAACAGAGACCAGAAAATTGCTAAAGTAGTTCTGGGTCTTAATGTATAAAATCATCTAACAGTAGCATCCAATTAAACCTATAAAATTGTTATGAGCTTCCAGTATCAATATTATAGTATGGCATTAAAACAATTTTGATATTTAAGCTTGTGCTTTCTATATGCTAGTGCTTTTCGTGCCACTAACTTATCTCCAAATTTAGTTTTTAATACTTTTAGAATCTTGTATATTTTTTTTTCTGCCCCTACTGATGAAATCAAATACCGAATCTGTTTTTTCAATTTGCAGTTAGGCACTGGTATGAGCATATTGATTGCCAAAAGGAATCCATCACTTATCACCACCTTTTCCCTCCTTTCGTGTGGATATATCCTTAGTTCTTATAGAGAGGTTTGGTTTTGTATTTCTAATGATGATGCCCTTGTAGCTGTACATACAATCCTTTTGTCACTAATGCTTTCTGTATTAATAGGTAAAATCTGTGGTTTTGCACACACTTAACTCCGCAAGATTCAGTGTGGCAGTAGAGTCTTTCCTCAAGACAGGTATCTTAACACTGCTGTAGATGCACTAGCATCCCAAATACAATTAAGAGAGAAACATCTGTTATCAAATAGTCAACCTGAGCCGCTCTTGTTGAACATCTATTCTGTTATCCCTTGCATAGTTCATTTTAATTATCTACAAGCACAAGAGCTCTTTGATATACTATTCCACCATATGCTTCATTCATATTTTAACTGAACTAATCCATTCCAGGACGAGTTCCCACTTTGCGGGAGGGCAATTTGAACGAGGACATATTCAGTTTTCCATGGAAAGATAGGCCTGTTGTCCTTGGTAAATCAATGGACTGAAATACTTTTTACTTGTCAACTCCAGCCAATTTTGTCTGAATAATTAAAACAAAAATTTTGTCTTTAATTGACCGTGTAGGATCAAGAATCAAGGATGCATTCCAAGACCCTAGTGCATATGTTGCCATAGAGCCCCTGTTTGACGTATGTCTTTTACTGAGAGTATAATAAATTTTTAACTTTCCTGAATGTTTATTATCTCTTTGATCGGGCATTTTTATATCATACATTATAATGTTTTTTTTAAATTGGTTACAGAAGGAGAGGTATATTGTGACGTATAACCCTTCAAAATGTAAGGTCCATGCTGTGCTCAAGGATCAGGCAAAATCAGAGGACATTCTAAAAGCTGCATTCCATGTGAGATATATGGATGTCTTGCAACTTTATAGCACAGTCAGGGAGTTCTTAATTTATGAAAAGTGCTTAATATATAAATAACCTTATGTTCCAGGCTCATGTGCTCTTGAGTTTTATAAAATCATCACATGAAAGTAAGGTCACAGTTTTATCTTGGAAGGAAATGGAGGATCTTAATTCAAATGTGATGCTCACAGTTGCTGATCTCGAGGCTTGTATTGCTGATTCTTGCAAGATTGTCACAAATTCTTATTGGCTTTTCAAGAATAAAGCTCACGAACAGGTAAACGGAGCAAGACTAACTTGTTGGTTCTATATCATATCATGTTCGCACTGCAGTATTTGTGGACTTGGCTTTGAATAAGTTATTTTTGATATGTAATGGTTAGAATTGAGTCTTGAATTTTCAGACACCTGGATGGCATTGTATTTTGTTAGTAACAGACCCAGTTAGGAATGCAAATACAAGAGAAATAAGGATGGGTGAGGGTCTAGTGGTACAATGATTAAACATATTAAACATTGTAATTAGGAGAAGATATTTTGGAACAGAGTTATTAGTAGATATCATTAAACATAGTAATTAGGAGAAAATAATTCTAGAATGGAATTATTGCATTGGGAAGTAGGGAAAGTAAGTAAATAATAGAATAGAACAGAGTCAAACTATCTTGGCATTTTGTGACTCAACGAGAAGTTTTATCCTCTACACTGTGTGGCCATTGATTGCACCAGTTTTTCATCCTTTAACAACCAATCGAGATCCGTCCTGCAGAATGATAAACACAAGAAAGGTGGATTTGAATTGTGTTTTATTTTAAAAAACATTTTAGCAATAATAAAACCAAGTGATGAAAAAAGAGCAGATAAAACAGAAACACATAACAACACAACCAATTTATCCTAGTTCATCACCAATACGATAGCTACGTCCAGTACCTTCAAACTGAAGGATTTAATCCACTAATTCACCAACCGAATCACGCTTCTACTAAACATCTGCTAGTCAAACTGACTGTGTTCAAGTCTTCTCAACCTTCTAACTTAGTACAGTCAAGTTGTTGAGGAATGCAGTCAGTACTGGGCTAGGTTCCCTGTAGTAAGTTGCGGTCGTCGCGGCCGCAATCGCAGCGGCCCTGCACTACGCAAAATGGTGTTGCGGTACGGATTCGGGTTGCGTCCGTAGCGGTGTTCTTAGCGGAGCAATCGTGGGTGGGAGAAGACGAATTCACACAAGGAAGAAGTGCTACAGTAATTTAAGGATGGAAAGTCAGAAATACCCTCACTTTTTAAACTGTTTTAGGGTTTTTTAATTTCTTTTTTGTCCTTTTCTTTCTAGGTTATTTTTAAGTATAAAAATAAAAATAAGAAAGGGTTTAGACGTACGGTAATTGTACGGGACCTTACTTCTCCTATTTGAAAGCTATGTTCTGAAGCTTCTTCTCCACCTTTTTTTCCTACCAACGGAGTTTTCTTCTCAAAGCTTTGTCATAGTACCCCATTATTATGCTCTGTTTTTTTGTTTCTGCTTTTATAGTCCTCTATTTTGCTTTATATTATATTTGAAATATTCGCAGCAATGGATTTTGAAGTTATGACTAATGAATATGTCTTTAGTGTTACCATTTTTCTATTTTTTAGCCTCTATGTGTATGGTATAAATTGCTTGTTATGATTCCCTAGACTTCGACGTAGCGGTCATATCGCTACTGCTACCCGCTACACCGCTATAGCGTTTTGGGGGTTGGCGGCCACGCGATAGTCTACATGTTGGTCCTTAAGGGGGCATTGAAGGACAAGGGTACCCTAGAAGACATTTGTACCCACTGTGGAAACATGCTTCCACTAATAGGGACAGTGGTGGATTTTGACAAGTTTCATTGAGGGGGTCAACATAAAATAAATTATATATAAAACATTTTCAATGATTTTGGTGTAGTGGTAATTCTAATTTTTAAATGCGTTAAGAGTGCCCGGTTTGAATCCCAATATTTACAAATTTGTCAAACAAACTACTATATTTACAATAAAAATAACAAAAACCACTATCATGAAGAGTTGAACCGTAAACATAAGATTTATAAAAGTCTCTATTACCACTAAGACACTCTACAATTTGATATTATTAGCGAGACATTCATTATATATAACATATATTATAGATAAATCTTATTATAGGTATACATATTTTTACCCAAAAAAAAAATTTTTGGGTGGCCGTGGCCTCCCCCTGTCATAACTAAGCTCCGCCCTTGAATAGGATCCCAGGGAGGGACTATATTTTGCAACTTCTACTAGTTCATCTTGAGGACAAGGTGAATGTTAGAGGTGGGGGGAGTATTGTTAGGAATAGAAACCATTTAGGGAGTATATGAATGTTGAAATAAAGATAGTCAAATGGTACAATGGTTGATGTTAAATGTAGCAAGTGTGCTTGACTTGGAGCAGTTCTAGGATGAATGAAGGGATGTCAACGTGGTGGGGTGGATACTACTCTCCCACTCCCCGTCCGCTACATTAATCCCCATCCCCATCTCTGCTCCCCACCTCATGGAATTTTTCTCCCTCATCACTGTCCTCGTGGATCCTTGAAGGAACCCTGTAGTTCATAAAAAATAGTAAATAATAAACTACAATTCAAGAAATTTGAAAAAATATAATAAATTTATGTTAGTAAGGGTTGTATAATATTTTGGACTTTTTGTAATTTTTATCCCCACCTCATGGAATTTTTCTCCCTCATCACTGTCCTCGTGGATCCTTGAAGGAACCCTGTAGTTCATAAAAAATAGTAAATAATAAACTACAATTCAAGAAATTTGAAAAAATATAATAAATTTATGCTAGTAAGGGTTGTATAATATTTTGGACTTTTTGTAATTTTTAATTTAATAAAATAATATATATTTCAAAGTATTAGAATATCTTTTATATATATATATATATATGCATATGCTCATTAGTGTTTTATTTAAGTGTTATCGGGGATGGGGGTCCTGCGAGGTATGGGGTATGATCCCCATCCCCTTCTCCACAATCCCTTCAAGTTTTTCTAGAGAGTGTGTGAGTGAGGACAAAGCACAATAGAAAAACTGTGTTCTTTTTATGGGGTTAATTGTCAATGTGAGAAACGCAACCTCGTTACAGTATTGTATCAAAGCAAGACCTTTCTTAATATGGTGTGGTTTAGGACAAACCATGTTGAGCTGGTGGGTATGTGACACTCGGAGCGGGAGAGGGGAGAAGGGGAGAAAGTGTGCTTCCATGCAAAATATGATCATGGACTAGGAGCAACTCATAGTAAGATTCTAGGTGAAGGGACATGTGGATGAGCCAAGTTCACATCGGGGATATAGGGGTCCTATGACTGCTAAGGTCTAAGACTATGCAATTAAGGAAAACTGAAAAGAATTCATTGATTTTACCTAGAACAACAAGATGCATTTTTTTCTGGGAGCCATGCTTAGAAGATCTGTGTTGATTTTTAGGGACGAACATTAATTTGAAAAGCAGCATGGTCAATGCAAAGTAGACATCATTAAGTCTAGTAACTTCCCCCTCCGTTTCTAAATAGAAGGAAAAAAAAAGTCAAATTGGCTGTCGTTTTGTGTTTTCAAAACCTAATTAATTTTTTTTGCTTACAATTTGAATTACAAATTAATACTGTATACTACTCTTAACTCAATATACTCTACTATATATTTATGACAATGATTAGCCTACAATGTTTTTTGTGAGTCAAACCCCCAATGATTAAAAAGAATAATTTTTTTGACGACACATATTTAGAAACGGAGGCAATAATAAAATAGGGTCTAATAGAAGCATTAGGAACAGATGGTAGATTATAAATAAATAGTTGAAAAGATTTGTCATAAAACAAGGTAAGAAAAGAGAGGTGGAAGTTAACATGGCATTTTGTGAGAATTGTGGCCTTAGGACCAGGAGGTGCAAATCCTGGAAGATTTTCAATGATGTAATCAGAGGATATTTTCCTATTCTTTCTAGTATGATACCAGATTCCTACCTGTTTTCGCTTTCTGGTAAATGAGATTTATCTTCATCTGTTTGTCCATCCGTTGGTCTGTTGCATGATGACCTACTTGGGGTGAGTATACCTTGGGCACGGCATTGGTCTAGGATAAGTAAGTTTTTAATTTTTTTTAGGGCAGGGTATAGAATTGGTTTATGCCCATTTTCATTAGGGAGTCACGACTTTGTTACTTGGTTCTGTTTATCAGTTATCAATCATATTGAGTATTGTAAATTGTAAATAATGAACATTTGAGGGCTCGCTTCAGGGATTAAGTCATGATCATGTTTTCTGCTATTGTATAATCGTTCCAAATGTCTAGTACATATAAATGATGGTAAATCTATTTACTTGCAGGGTTGGACAATGTCAGAATCCCTTCTAAATCCTGGGCGAGCTAGGCTGTGTCAAGTTGATAATAGATGATATTAACATATCCTCAGCTGGATGCTGTTGGATTTTGAGTGCAGTTCTTGGGCCTGCTCTGGATGAGAAATGAGTCAGGCAATTTCCACTCTGTAAAGAGGAGTGCAATCCTCAAGTTGAGTCATGCTATCTTTGATCCTTACAAAATCCAAATGAACTTTCCGCTGGATGCATGCATACATAACTTTAAACAGGATTTAGTTGTATGATTGAGTTGTTAGCATGACTGCGTATTACCGCATACATACCAATAATGTGCTTTAAGGCCCCCCTTCAAAAATTGTGTTGCTCTGATGTTTCTATATATATATTTTTTGTTTGTAGTGTTTTTTTGCAGTGGTCACCCTGTTATAAGTTTTAGTTTCAATTTTGAAGCCGGTTTTGAAGTTGATTTCATAAACTTGATGTATAAACGATAAAAGATAAAAGATCAATGTAATATTCATGATTTGTACTTGTAGTTTGAACTGTGCAACAGCTTGAAAGATCTGTCACTGGTTGATGAAGACATTGAAGGCTAGTCCTTGGCGTTGAACAAAGCCAAGCCAAAATAGGACTTGTGAACTACATATCTATCTTGTTGGCCATTTTTTGATTGACAGAACTATCCGGGAATCAATATCCTTTTCATTTTCTCTCACCATTTATCTTCTCCAATACTAAAGAAGATTTCAACCCATCATCAGAGTGCATGTAATCAAGAAATGATGAGATGTATCTAGAGACTTGGCAATGGAGTGAAGATTATAGAAGCGGAATAAGGCTGCTACCTATTCTAGTAGCACCATAAAATCAATTTCAAACTAGTCCTCAAGCTTGGCCCCTGGATTTTCGACAACCACTTTTCCTTGAAAGAATTGAGACGGACATCCATGTGAATCAAATATGCCATTTTTTGTTTCAATTTAATCTCACATGCTCCAAAATGTTAACAATATTGGTCTAACCAGTCTTTTTATTTATTTATTTTTTTTAAACTTTCTACACAAGTTTTGTAGACTCAATCATAGTGACAGTATATTAAAAAAACATATATAAAAGGACAGTACAAATCATGGTTTTAGAACATCCTTTTGACAAGCCATACATTTGACTAGTAGTCTAGTCCAAACCATTTTTCGGCTAACCATACTCTTGACCAACTTGACCAAATCAAATCTAGTTAATGATTCGTGGGCAAAATATGGTTTTTCAATTCAGTATTTTTTGCTTAAAGTGACATGTCGAGTGAGGGAGGAATGGAATCTGAATTTTTGAATAAAAATCCTGGAGGGATTTTAATATGACAAATGAGAGAAAGAACTTGAAGGATAACTTATTATTTTGAGCTCAAGGATGAATTTAAAAAAAAAGAAAACATAAAAAATTGAGATAATCAACTTCTCAATCGGAGCTATAAGCTATACAAGTATGTATTACTCATATGAGTTGATGCTCTAATTGTTTCTCTTATGTTATTTTGTTGAATCTATTCTAAAATTTGATATAGCATGTCTGCCTCTGCCATTCTACATTTTTTTTAGACAATCATACCACGTTCATAGACTTTCCGAAATTTGTCTTGTAAAATGTCATTTCATTGTCAGTAATTGTCCGGTATTAAATATGGCTCAGAAGTTACTATAAGCAAAAAAAAACAAGGCTCAGAAGATCATGTTTTCAAATTTATTAGGTCTCTTTAATGTGTCGTGGGTAGGCGAGTTTTTATTTTTATAAAAGAAACAAATAGGACTTGAATTTATTTATTTTTTGGTATAAATAGGGCTTGAATTTAAACAACCACAAAAATTATTTACAACTTGTTCATATTACACTTGAAAACACTTACGCAGTGATTCAAACTGCAAAGGAAATGGGAAAAATGATTGTCACTTTCCACTCTCTGGGATAGAAGAGGTGACACATGGTAAGTAGCTCGAACATGATTGACTGCATTTATGATATTTTAACTTAACTTGTGAGACTCTATTGTATTGTCACGAATTACAAATGAACGAGGTCCCATTGATGGTTACTATTACTATTCATGTTTGGGCTGGTCATTTTTTGTTTCTTTCAAATAAGTCTTATAGGAGCATTAAGTAAGATGTCGACACAACTAATAGTAAAAGTTTAAAATAAATAATTCTTCCACAATGAAATTTAAACAAGATTAACATGTATTTTTAAAAATGAAATACACATAAATATTACTCTTTTTATTTTATAATAATTGATTTATTTGATATTTTATGCATATTAAAAAATATATATCAATAAAAGAGATAATACTACTTTTATTAAATTATCTTTATTTAGTATTGATTCATTATCAATGTTATAAATGCATAGTGTAAGATATTGCATTGAAAGTGATACAAATAATATTAATTAAATAGTATAATTGAAATAAAAAAAGTATATTGAAAATTAGAAAAGTCATGACTCATTTATTTAAAGACAAATAATTTTTTACAAATGAGACGTGAAATCAGAGTGGGTATAAATTTATCTCTGATTAATCTTTAAAATACCATCCATTTAATTTTTTTTCAATGATTCAACTTATTAGGAATATAGGTAATTTAGAAAATAAAGTAATTTTTTTTATTGGAATTGTATAAATTAAATATGATCAACTACATTTCTTAATATGTATTTGTTTATAATTCATTTTAAAAGTACATTATTTTGAATTTTTAATAAATTATATTTTAAAATGTTTTTATAAAGGAGTGTCCGATAGGTTTTTATGCCTTTTTCACAACTGTGATGATATATCCGTTTCATGATTAAACCTTGTTTAAGAATTCCATTCGACAATTCGTAATGGTGTGGTTATGATTCTCAGGTTGTGTTTTGATTAACCCAAAATTAGATCTGATTTTATATATGTGTTTTATGTGAAGTATGGATTGCCAAAATGTATCTGCTATTATAATGTATTGTGTAGATTATTTAAACGGGTGGAGGAAATATTTTGTAGACATCGACAAAATTCGAGTAAAAATAATTTAATATTTATGTATGGTGATCTAAGCTGTAACACCTAATTTTAAGTATGGAGTTTTAGAAGACTTTTTCAATTAAATACATAAAATGATGAAATTAAAAGTTTGAGAATGCCTATTCGTTTATTTAGTGTAAAAGAAACGAAATATATAAGATTAATTAATTCATTCACAATATCCATCGATCCATGCATCCAACACAAATCGATAGAGACATTAAATGTTCCCTTTCCAATTTCTTTGAATTTGAGATTATTTTCTATATATAACTAATAAAATAATGTTATAGAGTATTCCTAGTAATTAGTAATATAATTTCTTTTAGGCAGGAAAGACATTTTAAAATAAATAATCCTAACAATGATATGTCAGAATTAAGCTAGTGTACTTATAAAAGATGTAGCTAGCATAAATAAATTAATTAATTAAGTAACAAAGAAGATAAGAATAATAATTTGAAAGTAAAATAAATTCCATTCCATTGAGTAATACAAATGGCAAGTGAGGTCAGAATCCGTACTCCATAATATGAATGAATATGATGATGGCTTGTTGAGCCTTGAGAAGAGAAACATGACTCAACTGATCATATACTTACTAATATGCAAATTCCTAAACTAATTAATTCATTAAATTACCACAACACAGACAGAGACAAACAGAATGAATGTTATTTTGAAAAGCAAAACAAATCTAACAGAAATCATGATTTGGAAAGTCAACAACAACACTCCTTTCTTACTTACTTAATTACTTATGACTAATTTTATATATATATGCAGCAGCAGAAGGTAATAATAATTTAAGCAGAAGTAGTTGGTGGGAGATTAGTATGTAATTTTTTGGCAAGATTGTGCTTATTGTTATGCATCCAAACCTTGAGCACTCTTCTTCTGACTCCAATCTCATGGCAAAACTGTTGCACCAGTGATTCCTCCTGCTTCTGAATTTTCCAACCAACCTTTTCAGCAAAGCTAAGCATTTTGTCCTTCTGCTCCTGTGTAAACTTTGTCCTGAACCTTTTCTTCACTACTGCTACCTGTGTGGGTCTACCTTCTTCTTGTTCATCAGATTCAGAAGGAAGGGAAGGTATGTTGTAGTTGAAAGGCATGATGATATGTCCATGTCCATGTCCATGCACATGTGGTGGTACAACTCTAGAAGGAAGAATATTGTTGTTGTTGTTACCTCCTGCAGCAGCAGCAGCAGCAGTAGAAGGGTGGTAGCCAATATGAGGGTCAGGAATAGCTGGTAACATGAATTTTCTGTTGTTGAAGTTGAAGTTGAAGTTGGAAGAGTGGTGATGATGGTAGTTATCAAGCAACTCATCACTAATACCACCTTCAACTTCTTTTCTGTGGAAGTTTCTGTGACAATGACAGGCAGAGCAGATAAGTGCTTCAATGGTACCTTCTTCTCCATTTGGCATGAACTCACCACAACCATCTGTTGCATTCCCTCCCATTGAAGCAGCATGGTTTTTTAGGCATTCTCTGTACCTTACAGCTACCACATCCACTTTCTTGTAGCTTGACTCATCTAGTTCTGCAACAGTACTGGTTCCATTATTTGAACAAAGAATCATATTGTGAACACCACCATTTCCATTACCATTAGTACCAGCACTTGAAATGTTTATTGGGATTGGGATATTTTCTCCTTCTCCTCCATCTTGCCTTGAGGAAAGTTCCATGAGAAAACAACTTTTAAATCATACAATAGTAACAACACACTTTCCCTTCAAAAGATTGATTGAATTGGAGATTAATTAGTAAGGTGATATAATGATGATAAAGAGAAGAAGAGAGTGAAGGAAGCAGTAAAGAAGAGGTTATAGAGGTGAGTGAAGTGGGAGAATGGAGAATTGGAGAAAAAGCAGAGACAAAGAGGAAGGCACGGCACAACAAAGGTGTTTTAGATTAAGAGAGACTGACTCACACAAAAAGGTACTCACTTTGCTTTGCTTTGCTTTGCTTGTACTATCAGCCATCTAGTTTACGCCATATAGTCAGAGAGAGAGAGAGAGAGAGAGAAAGAGGGGAACAGTGTGTCAGATAGTGGTGAGGACAAAACATGGCTGCCTGCCTTGCACACACACACATATAGAATACAGACAGTGTGTGTGTGTGTGTATGTGTGAGATATAGAGAAAAACAATCCCTTCATTTCTCCACTACATTTATCACTGCATGTTTCGTTTTTTCTTCAAATTCATAACATTAACTCTATGCCATCAAAATTAATTATCAATGCTAAAATTAAGTGGTTGTCATTAATAAATTTTGGAAATACTGAAATATTGAAAAATTAAGTGCTTCAAATACTCATTATTTCAAATACTTTCCTTCCTATCCCAATTCACAATAGCATACTTTGTTTTAGTGATGATAGACTATACTAATATTTTATCTGTAATGAAATATAAATAAAAAATAATATTTAAAAGTTGATATATTTAATTAAAAAATTTAAATGATATTAAATATACATTATTCTTTTAAATATTATTACTAATTATATTTTATTTGGAAAAAAAATGTAACACTATACATAGTCTTGAAGTGAACCCAAGTCTCTCCCCCTCTCTCAAGATATCAATTTTATTGACATCTAATTGTTTCCACTTAAACCTCTATACTCTGTCTCTCACCTCACATTAGGTCTTACACTTTTGCTTTTGTTTGCTAACTTTATTATTATAAAAATTAAAAAGAGTAGCCATGACTAGAAGCAAAGAAAAACTAAATAAAAAGCAGGTGGCCGGTAATACCTTGCTACGTTATTTATCTTAAATATAAGATTCCATTTACTTAATTGGCTTCTCCAATGGTTTAGTAAGCATAATTAAGTTGAGTTCCGTCATTTTCATTCATTAATTCACAATCTTACGCTTGTTTCAACTTCATTAATTCACAATATTATATCTTAACTAGCCCATGAGAAGTATTGTTGGAGAGTTTGGAACAACAATCAGACTAAATACTTTAAGATTACAAGAGGCATTTTCTTCTAAAACTTTAATACATAAAGTATATAGATAATTTTTTTTTTATATATTCAACATTTTCTCTATTTTTAATTGATGTGAGACTAATTATTGACATTTAAATTCCAAACAGTATATATAATTAAAAAAGTATGTGAAGTAATTGAAGATATCTATCATACTTCCAAATATAGAAATATTTATCGAAGACAATGATGATACTTCCAATTATAAAAACTTAATTTAACGTTGTTATTCCAAAAACACCTTTAATTTAAGTCGTTAACGTTGTTGTTACTTTTTATTCAGAAGCCGTTGAATTTGTAACAAATTACTATGACTATTTACTGTTGTTTGCTCTGTATATATGGTTGTGGTGTTATGTCAACAAATAGTTCCCTCGACATGTCAATGATGTTACATTGGAATACAAACATCAATTTAATTGCATTCAGATTCATCACGTGTGAGAGAGAGAAACGGATAGAGACAACTTTTGATGCTAATTTTCATCTATTACTCACTCTCTTATAAGATTCATTTTCAGAAATATAGTTAATTTACTTAATAACAATAAATTTATTAAACTAAATTATCAATAAAAAAGAAAAAGATACTTTTATGTAGATATATATATATATATATATATATATATATATATATATATATCCACATATTGAAAATATTTGGCCTAAAATTGTAATGGAAAAGTTACCAGAACGTCACGGTTGTTTTGTAAAGTGGTTCCTTTACATATTAATTCTACTGCGAAGTAGCTAGGAAAAGGATTCTCCTTTTAGTTTTATGGTTTTTCTTTTATAAATCATTCAAATATGTAGCCTTTATTCTTTTATTATTATTATTTACCTTTATTCTGGTTTTTAGTACTCTACACCACATTTAAGGCTTCATCCATCTTTGTTTGTAAGTTGTTTTTATTTATGTTGTCTCTTCTTCTGGAAATTCTTTATGTTGCTTTTCTTTTCTTCTTTTTCTCTTAGCTAGACAAATTATTCTTTATTTCTTTTCTCCTTTTGCAATTTGTTTTCAACAGCTAAAACTTATGGTGCACTTTTATTCGTTAATCAAATAAACGTTTTTATAGCTGAATCAAATGAACGTTAATGGCAGGAGAGTTGGAAGATCCCATTTTTCGTGATCATATTTGAGAGTTAAAGTATGTTATTTTAGAGTGATTGTGCATAACCCATATATATCCTATCATAGCAAGAGAAGGGTGCAATGGTAAACATTCCTTGTGACTTTTGGGTAAAGTATAGTGTTTTAAGGTGATACAAATATTGAATTACATTATTTGATACAGTCAATAAATTATTATAACAATTTTGGTTGAGATATGCAAGTAGGATTTGATTAGGTAAGCTCAACCTCTCAACCCTATATGTAAGGTATCAGCCGAACCATGTAAATATGATGAATGTTAAAACTAATTAAAGCTATTACAAAGAACAAACTCAAGTTTGTCGGTTCAAAATTGAAAAGTTGTAAGGTTTACAAAAAGCGAAGGAAGTCAGTCTTTAATGGTTTAAACAAAAAGAGGCGGTAAGAGAAGCAATGAGAAGGGCAAGCATATATGACACAAATGAAAGATAAAAAATTAAATGGTGCAGAAAGTTTAGAAAAATTGAATTAAATACTAGTACAATTTAGGAGGTGAATAAATTAATATATAAAGAGGTCTTTAAGTCCTCTCTCAACTCTGACAAATGTTGATGTTGTTAGATTAAACTTTTTGTTTTGGGTACGAACCTGTGTGAGTTAATTATGATAAAATTTATCATCTTTTTTAAGTTTGGTTCCACATTTGGAGCTGCTGAAATTGATTTTTGACATGTTTGATTGCTCTTGAGCTTTTCCCTCCATAATTGACTCTATAAGCTTAGTAGTTTTTGAAACGAAACATAATTTTTACATTGAAATATATCGTTCAACTCATTTTTATGTAAATTTATCCAAACATAAACTACTTTACATTCAACTTATCCTTATGTAAAATTTATTTAAGTGAATCAAATGTGTTTATCTCATGTGTATAACTTATACCTTAACATTAGGGGTGACAATTTGATCCAACTATTTATCATTCATCCAACTATAAATTCATCAACTACCTAATATAAATTTTAATGTATTGAATGTAATCCATCCATTTAAAAATATAAATAGATTCGGTCAATCCAACTTTTTTTCCAACATCCAATAAATAACATAGTTTATTTAATAAAATCTAATGAATTACATTTTTTTAAAAAATTATTATAAAATATTTTAATATTTTTTTTAATTATTTGAAAATTTATTAATTCTAAATATAGTTTTATTTATTTTAAAAACTGGTTTTAGAAGAATTAGAGTTTTAAATATTATTTTTATTACTAATATCTTTATTATATATATAAAAAAGAATTTAAATAATGATTTATTTGAATATAAAACATAATTTTATTAAAAAAATATTTTTTAATAAAAAACAGAATTAAAATTTTTTTCATTATTTTTTTTAAAATAATATATTAATTATTAATTTAAATAGAGTAGTGGTTGGTGGCCGCCGGTTGTCGGACCACCACCCCTATTATTTAATAAATTATTTGCCTATTAAAAATAATAATATGAAAAACTGTTTTTAAAATATTTAAAAACAGTAATTTTTAGTATTTTTTTTTAATTTTTATAAATGGTTTTATATTTGAAAATAATATCAAAAAGATATTTATTAATATTTTAATAAAATAGTTTTTAAAAATAATAAGTAAATTAATTTTAGGAATAATAAAAATTAATCATTATTTATATTTTTACTACAATAAATAAAAACTATTATTATTATCATCGTCATCGTATGTATATAATTTATTATAATATCAAAAAATTATTTTATTTTTAATAAATAGATTTAATTGAATATTTTATAAACAAATTAGTTGATTGTAAATAAATTAATGATTTATTTTAATCCGTTTAATATAATCCAAATCTGTATTGATCCAATTCATTCTTTTTGACACCTATCCATAAAATCTACCCTTGAATAAGTTGGTATGTGTTTTTTTAATTGATGGTTATTCTTTTCTTTTGGCAAGCGGACAAAAGAGAGGAATATTACATAAAGATTACTAGATGTTCCCAATGAAAAGCTACAACTTTTGTCGCATTAGAAGAATTAAACTAGACCAATTTTACAAGATAAAGGAAGCAATTCTCTCTCTCTTGTTTTTTATCCTTAGTTGAAGGGAAAGTTATTCTTGGTCAACAAGATTTGATCCTCGTTATAATAATAGTTTGCATAGATTTGTTGCATTTTGCTTTTTATCAATTTTGTTTATTCTAATCATCAAACTCTATTCGTGTTCCTAATCCTAGGTACCTTGTCTTGGGAAACCAGTTCTACCTTTATTGTGCCAATCATTTTCCATTAACAAATCAAATCACTTAAATTAGCTTTGTTTTTCCGTTCCCCTTTGGATCATTTGCTTTGGACATGCTTGTCATCATGAATACAAACTTATAATAATTCCTTTCCTTTTAAAGCTAGAAACACATGTGTTTTAAATCATACAGTAGTGTTTACTCATTTCGAGAAAAAATTTCATACCACTTTTTTTTAGTGGAAGGGGTTCTTTGCTAATACGGTAAGAATCAAATAAATGAGATAATAAATTCAAAAATATAAATTTTTTCAATTGGACAATTTAATTATTAATATTTGTATCACTTCAAAAGTAATATTTTTTATTATGCATTTGTGATATTGATAATGTATCAATATTTAATAAAGATAATTTGATAAAAATAGTATTTTATCTCTTTCATTTATATATTTTTCTTAATATATATGAAATGATTATATGACTCAATTATTATAGGACACAAAGAGTATGTTACCAAATTATCAATGTAATCTTTTCATCATAAATGAAAAGTAAGTGGAGAATAATAACTTAAAATGATGTACATAATAATAAATATTAGAGGATACAATTGAAAAAATGCAATTAAATTGTATTGAAAACTAAATAAAAAATTTTATGAGATAAATATTTTTTACAAATGTGATAATTATTGTTGAAAAGATGGAGTATTTTTTTCAAATCTTGATCCTAACCTAATAAAATAAACCTAATCTTAGTTTGGATCCTCTCCACACACTCTCTGTACTCTGTATCTCTTTCATCAATTCTTTTTCTTTCTCTCTATCTCCTCTAATTCTAATTGATAGAGAGATCAGTTTTATTAATTTAAATAATGATTTCACGTAATTTAAAACTAACATAAAACAAACCTTTATATTTCATTATTATTTTATATCACATTATATTTTCAGTGTTATCTTTAAAAAATATTATATATATTCAATTTTTATTTTTTAATTTAACATTTATTTATTTTAATATACAGTCTACCAAATCCAAAGTGTTTTACAAAAATTCGGATTTTTTAAAGTAAATTTTAATTTTTTTTCTTCTGAAAATATAAACCAATACATTCTTTAATTAGTTTGATTCAAATATTTGTAATACAAAAATCATATCAATTATGTTTTGAATGTTATTTTCTTCCAAAACTCAAATCAAACAAACATGTTGCATGTGGAGAAGCAATTAATTTGATGATATAGAGTTAGTGGTAAACTGGACCTGTGTCCTTTATTTCCGAAGCACTCAAGAATGTGTCTCCAACACATGGAAATGTAGAAGGTTTAGGGTACTACTATACTCCTTGCAGGTGACCACCATCAAATGTGTTATGTTGGCATCATATATTCTTACTTTTTTCTCTTTCCGTGTGATAAGAGGAAAGGATCATTTTACACTCTTTCAGAAGAAGCATGTGCAATTGCTGGAATGCTTTGGTTCCTTAAGCATGAAATGTTCTCAGATAGTGTTACCAGTTTATTTCTTTACTTCCAATCTTAGACTATCATCAGATCATACAATATTGTCAGACTGGACTATCATTTCACCTCATTATTATGTATAAATATTTTTGCTCTCTTATATATTATTTTTTTTTAATTTTTTTTAAAATAGAATACAAGACATGGTGCCTAAGTTGTAAAAATCATTAGATTAAAAGAAAATAATTCTCTCTCTCAAAATTTAATTATTCTCATAATTGATGCCTCTAACAGCAGTACTTTTAGATGGTCTAAACTAGGAGACAATCCTCAATCAAGATCATTTAGAATTATTAGAAAAAAATTAAATCTCACATTGAATAAAAATAAAGTTCTACAATAATTTATAGAAAGAAACATTTATTACCTTAAACATCAACTTTATAAAAATATATTATATTTAATATAAAATTTAATATAATATCAAAATCTACTTGATGGAACCTTCCCAAATTCCAAATGAATATAAAATTTATGTATAGTCTATTGATTGTAAAATCTTGGAGTTGAAACCAAATAACAAAATGCAAACCATAGAAATTAGCAGATTTGGTAGATTCAATTAATAAATTGCACATATACAAAATTGAAAAGTGGGTATAGTTCCTTTCAAGGTCAGCCACATCTCAATCATGTATGTCCAAATAACTCATTGATTTGGACTCAGGGTAGGCTTTTGGGGACCCCTGTTCTTATGATAGAATCTGTATGTGTTTCCTTTTGTATTTAAAAACTACCCCAAAAGCAAGGGCTAGCCGTTAGGAACATTCCCACTGCTTTTAATTTTTGTCTCAAGTAAGAGTAAGACCTAAAGGCCATACACACATCACATGGGCAAGGCATGAGATTCAAAGTAATTCCATTTCATATTTTTATTATGCTTTTGCATAAAGTTTAATTTCTTCAAATTAGCTACGTGCCGGATCAAACCATGTACAATTTAATATCAATTTGATGTGAGAATAACTGGATAAAATTATATGTTTATAAAATAATATTTTTTTATAAATAAAATAATCACATTTGAAAGTTTTAGTCTGATTACTTCAGTTTTTTCAAAAAGTAAAAATTTAGAAAGAAAAAAAATTAAAACTATTTAAATGAGAAGCTGCTTTTAATAGTTTCACAAAAAAATCATTTTTTATAATGAATTTTTTGGAAAAATATTTTATTACGATAAACAATATAAAATAGTTTATGTTTTTGTTTAAAATCTATAAAAATTGAATATCAAAATAATTTATTTTATAATATATAACATAGATTCTTATTCTTAATATAATGTCAAGTTATGTGTGAGAGAGAGGTGACGATGAGTTTGTGACAGTGACCATTTTGATTCAGTTGGGGGACCAAAAATTAATAAACAACTCAAACACAATACTTGAATACTCTCATTATTGCATGAATTATGCTAAATGAAGAAAACATGACAAGTTTTATGTATGCATTTATTGAGAGTGAACTAGGCGCATGATCATTGGAATGATATAGTCACAAATCTATGGAGGTTAGACATTAATACCTCAGCAGTTGTCCCTTTTGCTTTTGAGTTTTCTGTATCTCTTATTTAATAACATAAATCTATGAGAGTGTTAGTGTGTTACACTTCATTGCTGGATTTTGTTGCTGTACTTTTGTTTGTCAGAAATCACAACACACCACGCTAGCTCTCCTGACGCAGAAATTAAAATAGGGGTAATTTTTCTTTTTTATGTAAGTGTGTTTTACTTCTTTTTTTTTTTTTTAAGAAACCAAAAAAAAATATTAAAAAAACTTTCTATTATAAAATATATTTAGAAGTGAGAAATATATAGATTACAATTCTATGTCAAATGTTACATAGGATCACAATTAAAAAACGAATACATTATACACTAATGGTTGAGCACACACTTAATAATACTCATAATGGAAATCTTTTATGTTCGACTTGATCTATCTCATGCTAACAATTTGATACTCTCAACTATAAGATTTTCGTTCAATGCATGTTGGAAGATTGATTACCTATGCTGATGGGTTCTACATAATAAATTATACTGATATTAAAACAAATTAATATTGTTAAAATGTAATGATACATATTTATTAATGTAACTCATTAAATATTTTTTTTTGAAATGCTAGATTAAAGAGATTAGGCGTTTATTAAGAATTGTCATTAAAAAAATATAAAATGAGTAAATGTGCACACGAGACTCGTTTAAACACTCAAATGGGAAGTTCCATTGTGGAGGCCGTTATGTTTTTCTCAAAGTTGAAAAAAAAAAGTAATTGTATTTTTTAGGCTAAATAGCACCTGTGGTCCCTTAACTTAATTTCAGGTAATGTTTTAGTCCTTTATCTTCTTTTTTTCTCGATTTGGTCCTTTATTTTAATTTTAAGTGACAATTTAATCCTTTATGTTTTAAAATGTTAACAATATTATCCTTTCTTTTACAAAAATTCAAAAAATTCATCAAAATTTTCAACCAAAACCCATAAAATTAATTATATTCTTTAATATAATACAAATTTTATCAAATTCGTAACTCAAATATTCAAATAAATTCATATTTTTATTCTTTATTAGATGGAATTTTAAAAATCAAATAAAAAATGAAAATATGAGTTTATTTGAATATTTGAGTTACGAATTTAATAAAATTTGTATTATATTAAAGAATGTAATTAATTTTATGGGTTTTGGTTGAAAATTTTAATGAATTTTTGGAATTTTTGTAAAAAAAAGGATAATATTGTTAACATTTTAAAACATAAATGATTAAATTGTCATTTAAAATTAAAATAAATGACCAAATCGGAAAAAAAAAAGATAAATGACTAAAACGTTACCTGAAATTAAGTTAAGGGACCATTGATGCTATTTAGCCTATTTTTTAAATTGTCTTTCATTAGAACTTATTCAATAAAAATTAAAGGAGTTATTGAAAAACAAAATTTATATTAATTAAAGGACATTTTTATTTTATGAATAGTAGCATGGTAGAATTAGTGACATTTTACTTTTACATTTAAGATTACAAAATATAACTTTTTTGTTGTTTATATTTAAAATTGAGAAAGTACTGTATCATACCTTACCTTAACCTAAATTTAAATGATGCAAAAATCATATATTCTCTAGTTGAAAAATCAAGTTTGTTAGGTAGAGGTGTAAAATGTGTTGGCCCGGCCCGATCTAGTCCAAGTGAGGCAAGGTACATACACGAGTCAATAGGACCCGCTCCATTTTTATAATGAGTTGTCCATTTTTATAATGAGTTGTAAATATTTAAATATAACCCAAAGTGAAGGGGGTGAGTCTAACTCTAACCTCATTTTTAAATTAGACCAAAAAAGTTCAGTTATTTTTAAGATGTTTTTGTACAACCCAACTCAAACTGAAATAGAGATCGATTGAGCTGCACATTGGTTTCGTCCGCCTATTTTAACAACTCTATTGTTAAGTATTTGCTCAGGATCAACTTCTAGCAATACTTTTCCTTCTAAAACTTACTATTTTGGTGAAATTCATGTCATTCTCATTTTCATCACTTTATATGAAACTCATTTTTAAAATGATAGAACCCGCATAAATTTCTACTTAATTATAAGAGAATGAGAAAATAAAATAAAAAAATAAAAAAATCTATACAAACTCAAATGTTTGTCAACTAATTAATGCATAAAATGAATTTTCTTAGAAATTGAGCGAGTGAATCATGCATGTAATAGGCAACAACTATATTACTTGGGTTACATTAATTTACTTACATCAATCACATTTATATTATTATTTTTTCTTCAAATTTTTCAATAATTTCAGTTATATTTTGTAATTAATCAAAAAACATATTTTATAATTTTTTTTTAACTATTTCGATATTATATTATCTACTTTAATACAGTAACCAAAGTCATGCAACTCTGGATATGCACAAGTAATTTAGTAGGTAAAGTGAAGGTTCACCTAAAACTTAAAACAACGTCAACCAGTAAGAAGAATGGAATAACTTACTAGCAAAATATGAACATCTAAGCAGCTTCCGTAAACATTTTATCACAAATCCACTTTTTCTTAAAAACAAAAAAACTTATCACAAATCCATCAAGCAATTGAAGAAAAGAACACCCCTTAAACTCAACAGACAAAAAGTATTTTCAATTTTTTTTGTTTCTAAAACAACCTAAACATAAATAAGATTTTAAAACAATTACAAGCATAATAAAACATATATAATAAGATACTATGACACAATATTGTAGTAATTATAGCAATAGATTCCTACAAGTGTAGATATTACAAGCTCTTTTTAATAAACGAAAATTGAATTATCTGCAAATATGTATGATCCAGACAGGAGCGAGATGATATTGATACAGCAAAACTTATGAAACTCGAGTTATTACATGATTGAAAAGGAGTAAAGATTTAAGAATTAAAAATATGTACCTGTGTTATTTACAATTAAGAATTGAGGTCGTTGATAGATATAAGAAGCAAATATTTCGTTGAGATCGAAATTTTTTTATCATGACATTTTTTTGCACTGAGCAGAGGCCTAATCTGAAATAGCGTAAAATATTTTTAAGGATCTTCTTTTTCCATCCCACACATACACTATAGAAGTGTATATCTCAAAATAAACACAATTTTTTTTACCCTCCCATTGTGTACTTTATAAACAAAAATATAATTTTTTCCGAAACATAGTGACTTAAAAGTAGGTCTCATATTTACATCCCTTGTGAAAGTGATTTAATCCTCATAAAATATCTTCTATGATCATTTTTAAACCATGAACTTGGTATCATTAATGGATCAACTAAAGACCAAAAAGATAAAGAATCGTTGATAGATACACTAACTACACATTAGTTGCCTCTCCAATCTCTAAGGATGACAAATTATCTGAGTCTCATCCAAACAAAATCATTTACTTTAATTTATTTTTATTATTATGATTATGAGGTATATATGTAAATAAGGTGGATAATATAACAGTAACAGATAGATAAATAGATAGATAGATATAGTGTGTAAGAGAGAGAAGAGAGCAGACAAATGAGTGGGACAAGAACAAAAGTATTTGAGGCAGTTTTGCATGTTTGGAAGTGGGTAAGGATTTAATATTCAATATATAGAGATAAGAGATGTAATGCAAGCATTAATTAATTTGTGTGTTGGTAGGAAAAGCAATGAGTGAGACGCAGACTTTTGACAAGTAATAACATTATATTTTGTTTTAAAAAATTGTAGTTAAAGAATGAATGAATGGTCGTGGTCTATTTAATTTCCTGAAATTGATGGACAGAGAGGAAACTGAATGATGGGATTTGGGATGGAATTAGACAGCATCATTTTGCGTGTGGGTGCTGAGTGCTACTGCCTTGGAACTTGTTTTCAAAATAGTACTTGTAAATCACGAATATCATATTCACAACTACATGTCATATCATTTCTTTAGATTAAACTTGGTCCTGCCGTAGCCCAACTATTTTTGCCTCGATCAAGCCCAATGGCCTTTACGACACTTTCTCTTCTCTTTAAATTAAAGATAGAGGATTCAAATACCTTCACCATCTTATATGGAATAACTTTCTTTCACGGAGGATTGAAAAATATCAGCATCGCCAAAAAATAGTTCTAATATGGCATTGTTACCGACCCATTAAGGTGGACAAGCAGTTGGGTTTGGGCTCAAACACCAAATCCTAAAAATTGAATTTTGTACTTCCCCAGTTAAACTTGTACTCCTAATTTTTATAATTTATTAAAATGTCCTTAGTGAATAGTAAAAATTAAAACAAATTTTAACATCTTTATCATACTCCCACATTCACAAATATTCGGAAAAAGTAAAAAAAAATTCTATGAAATTTATGATAGTTATATTTCATACTAAAAATTTCAAAAATGAAATTTTCGATAATTATTTTCAAATGAAAATTTCAAATTTTCAGTTGTTGTAATGAAATTTCCAATATTAAAATGTAACTATCGGAAATTTTCAATTTCCGGTTGAAGGGTCCACAAGTCCCAATTAGGGAGGCCCCAATTTTTTTTATAAATTGTGATGTTAGGATGTTGAGATTGATTGATTATAGAAACTCAGTTTGTTTGAAATCATTGATTTACTGATTCCCTGATGTCAGAAACTCACTAGATTTAATTTGATATATTGAAACTGGTCGAATGATAAAATTTCTCATAGACTAATTAAGAAAGACAGAAAAACTAACAAAAAAAATACAGTATTTAAAAGAATTATTTCAATAGTGAAATTCTTTTAAAAAATTGTTTTTAAAAAAATCTAGAATAAAAAAAATTAAGTATAAAAAATTTCAAAGTTTGAAATTTTCAGCAGAATAAAATTCACTATCGGAAATTTTAGAACTTAATTCTATGGAGAGTTATTAATTACCATAAATTTTGTTGACGAAATTTCTGATACACAATTTACACTATAGAAAAATTTGTGCTTGAAGTTTACCACCGAAAATTTTGAAAATACAATTTTTGATAATATTAATTTGTGTTTTACAAATTTGGAATAAAATTTTGTGCTCGAAGATTCCATGTGCATTAACTACATTTTATTATAATAATAATTATTATTATTCCAAATTTGTAAAACACATTTCCTATTTTATTACATCATTTAATTATAAAAAACATAAATAAATAACACGTTATTGTAATCGCTAATCGCGAGAACTCAAGAACATGAGTGAAAAATCATAATTTCTTAAGAAGTCAAATGTAAATTGAACCATATTCCTTTGAGAACTCAAGAACATGAATTCGAAAACTTAAAACCTTGCGAACAAATGCAAACCGAACCTGATCCTAATTCTATCCCATCTCATTCTTCTCATCTTCACGATTAATCTACAAACTATATATGGACATTTTTTCTATTAACAATTAAATGTTAGTATAATGTATTAATGAAAAAAAATAATGTAAAAACTTTATATTTACGTACCTGTGTTAGTTTTTATTTATCGAGCTTTATTTTTCTGTTAACAATTAAATATTTATTGAGTTTTATTTTTTGCACATATTAAATATTTATTGAAAAACAATGAATTGCTTTGCTATTAACATTGAAGAGTAATTTCTTATTATTTATTGAACTATATATTTCATTTCAACTTCAAACATATTAATTCTAGATTATTTGTAGCACAATTTTAAATATAACTAGTATATTATAATGGCATTTCCGGTTAATATATATTTATGATCACAATTATTGTTATGCATGATATAAATATATATTAGGATTATTATTGAATTGGATAAATATATTATATATAATAAAATATTATGACGTTGATTTTATTTAATAGGATAAGACTTGTTGTTGTTTTATAATATTTATTTAAGTAAATTATAAATAATCAATTAAAATAAATTATATTAAAATGAATTACATTAAAATAAATTTTGAAATTAGTATGGATAAATTTTTTCATACATTCATCCGAACACACAAAAAATCACCTTTTTTATGTCTGTTCTCAAAGTATTTCCATAAAAATCTACATTGTTATATATGAGAATAATTTAAATTAAATATATAGTTTAAATTCAAATAAATGAGACTATTGATGATTAAATAAAATAAATGTATAAACATTACAATTATGTTAGAAAAATATCAAGACTAAAAATCAAATGAATAGATTTATGACACATTATAGAAACAGTTCTATTTTGTTTTGTTAAATAAATAAATAAAAGAACTCAACTATACGCGTATTGAATGTTTTTCTTTAAAAATTGATTTTTTTAACTTTAAATATAATATTCAATTTAAGATAAAGTAACTAAGTAGTTTAATTTAAATAAAGAAGAATATCAATGAAACAATAAAATAAAAAATATAAAAAAAAAATTAATGCAAGGTAGAAAAGTATGACATTATTTTTGTTTTAATTAAAAAATTAAAAATTATATTTTAATTTATAATTAATTATTTATTTAATTTAAACTCTTATTGTGGAGAAAATTATTGAGTAGATAAAAGAGTCATATAAATAAAATATAAACATCAAATGAATTTTGACACAATATATAGATTTGTCTTTATAATATTAAATAAAATTATCTTAAACTTAACTTAAAAGTATTTAAAGTATATTGATATAAATTGAAGTTAAAAAGTATAATTATAATTTAATAAAATGAGATATATGGATGTTTAATTTATTTTTGAATGATAGGAAATTATGTTTTTATTTTATTTTATAAAACAGTTAAAATATCAACAACAAAAAGTGGGCTTACACTGAAAGCCGGTATCTCGCATAGGGCTGGGCTTGGGCACCAATTTTGCAGCTCATATTTAACATGTGTTTTTTATTTTGACGTGAAAATTATCTTTTGCTTAGTTGAGGTGACTCGAGAAGTTCATTTTTATACATTTAAAAGTAAGTTATATTTGTTTATATTAAAAAATATATAATTAATTTTTTTTATTATATTTGATTTAAAAATAAATGAAGAGAAATAACCAAAAACTTATTCTATTAATTTTCCATGTGACATATGACGATAATTTGTAATTCCTTCAATATCGAATATAAATGAAAGAATATATATACTTTAATTGATAATACATCTGTCTACTTTTTTAAAAAGATTATATTTTTTTATTTATACTTTTATTTATATTGGTTTGACTATATTAATAATAAATATATTATTTTTACCATACTTAATAATGTTATTACTAAAATATGTTAAATTAATAGAATTTTTTTATTTTTAAAAACGTCTTTATTCTCACATATCAAGTTATCATAAATGACCCTTTTGAAAATGAGGATATTTTTTATGTGATAAAAAGACTAATCAAACTTAATTAATTTTCTTAATCAA
This sequence comes from Cicer cuneatum, assembly GCA_037974295.1. Taxonomy (NCBI): domain Eukaryota; kingdom Viridiplantae; phylum Streptophyta; class Magnoliopsida; order Fabales; family Fabaceae; genus Cicer; species Cicer cuneatum. Next base: position 289,336 of record JBBPBO010001985.1, read on the forward strand.
TACTTTTATATATATATAAATATATATAACAGAAATACAAATGTTTTGATGTAGTTGTTTTATTTTTCATTTAAATTGATTTATTTACAAACCAAGTTTTGTTGTAAATATTTTTGTCCTTTGAAATTATCCTTCAATTAATTTAATTTTATGCCAAGTGTTTATAACTGTTATTTAATAAAAATAATAAAATTATTTTTAATTATTATATAAAATATTATTAATTTGACTTAAAATGAATGATTCTTTTAATATTCAATGTAATATTAATTAATTTTTTTTCAATTACACATTTTAATAAATACTAGTTATATATATATATATTATATTTTTTTCCAAAAAGATATTATTTTTTATTTATAGTTTTTGAATATGTGAATTATTTAAATGAGTAGTTAATTAATGTGGGAGAGTAAATTTTGTGTGTTTAAAAAGAGGTTGGATACATTTGTTGAATGTTGATAATCGAGAGTAAGGGAAGAGTAAAACGCATATTTAAATTCGAGAAGTCAAGTGAGTTATATATATATATATATACGTAACAAGGAATTTGAGAGAGTAATAGTAGTAGTAGTTAGAAATAAAAAAGAATTGTGATTTTGTGTGTTTAAATACTGAAAGGAGAGAGAGAGAGAGAGAATAGAAAATGGAGAAAGATGTAGGGTTTCACATCCTCGATATTCCAATTCACATAATCTCAGAAATCATGTTCAATCTCTCCGCTCTCTCAATAATTCGATGTTGTTCAGTATGCACTAAATTCAGAACAATATTATCAGATTCTTCATTCCAACAAACCTATTACTCAAGAGCCCCAATCTCATTCGTACTTCTATCCGATCATCACCGCCTCACCTGCATCGATTCATCTTCAAACCAAATCCAATCATATCCGAATTCAAATCACGGATCATCTTGTATAGCCATGCAATTGCAACCTTCTTCTTCTACTACTACTACATCAAAGCGTCGCACAAGCACAAGCACAAGCACAAGCACTCGCACACGCACTCGCACACGCGCAATTCACACAAAACAACAATCTGTTATTAATAACAGAAACAACAACAGCAGCAGGTTCGTCACATTTCATATCCATCGGCGTATGAATTTGATAAATTCAAGTAACGGTCTTTTGTGTTTACGTGCTTCTAATTATCACTCTCACTCTCTTTATTATATATCTAATCCTTTGTTGGGTGAGCTTCTTACTATTCCCCCTGCTCCAAGTCCTGCTGATCATAACCTCCGTTTTTCAGCTTTTGGTTTTGATCCTAAGAAAAAGATTTTCAAAATCCTTCAACTTGTTTCCAAATCAAATCGAATGGTGGCTGAATTGTACCAATCTGATTCACATGGTAACACTTGGACTGTCATCCTAAATGCTCCCTCTGCTACTTCTAAATTTAACAGTTCTTCTTTTGATCCTTGTCTCAATGGTGCACTTCATTGGATCACTGATCATGATCAAATTTCTGAATTGATATGCTCATTTGATCTCAACACCAACAAGTTCAAATCTGTGGCACCGCCTCCTCATTTTAACGCCGAGTATGTGAGCAAGATCTCAGGGGTGAGTATTGGAGTTTTAAAAGGTTGTTTGTGTTTGTGCTATGTGGTTGATGGTGCTCAATTTGAGACTTGGGTGATGGATAAGTATGGTGTGAAAGAGTCATGGAGAAAGGCATTTAGTATTGACATAAATTCTTATTGTGGATTGAGTCCACAGGATAAGCATAGACCAATTGGGTTTAACAGTTGTGGAGATATGTGGCTCAGAGCTGATTCTGATTCACAATCATATTCTCAATGTCTTGTTTCTTTTAGCCCTGAAACTGGTGTATTTAGACACATTGATATTGGGGGAATTGCTTCAAGAAATATTCAAGCTACTCCTCAGGTTTTGAGCTATGTTTCGATGAAGGAGATGGTTAATCTTGGTAATAATACACATCTTCAACTCCTGACAATAAAACCAGACAAAAACAATGATCTTGGATTCAATCTGTTAACAATGGGACATTTTCGATAGACTTCTTCTTACTGTTGTATTGTTATGTCATTGTCATATTGTTGTTCTTATAATTAAATTAATAAATAATAGGAATCTTCTCTTTCATACAAGAATCTCTGATATTATTTTTTTGATCTGTTTAGAGACAAAGATAGACCAATGTAGTGTACTATGAATATTTATTTAAAGTTGGATTTTTATTTTATTTTTCTGGGATGGCGAATGAACAACTACTACTTGAGAACGTTGGTTTCATCTTTTGATTTTGCAATTTCCTGTGATTAGAAACGCACTTGCTTTCCGAATTCTCCGCTTCTTGCATCAGAATCTGACTCACATTTTATGGATTAGTCAGCATCTGCAACAGACTGTGCTGCAGTTTTATGCAAATCATATCAATCTTTTCAGCGACTACATGATGAGTTATTTTTACTGTATCATTTATCATTTGAACCAGGTTAACAAATGGCCATTGAGTTTTTTTTTTTAATGTCTTAAAAGAGTATTTATTAGCATTATTTATAATTTTTGTTTATTTAAGATATATTAAAAAATATTATAAATAATAAAGTACTAGTATTTATTTTATCAAATTATTTTTTTAATTATTGATGTGTTTCCACTATCACAAATATAAAATAGAATTAATGCTTTGAAAATAGTATACATAATAATAATTAAAGGGAATAATTTGAAAAAAATAATAATTAAAGTTATATTAAAAATTATAAATGATAAAACTTTTGAGATAATATTTTTAAAAAAAGTGATACTCATTGCAAAATAGAATGAATATATTCATGGAATCCAATTCTTGACTTTCAATTAAAATTCTTGTTAATATGTCGTGAGAACGGGTTAGGATCTCTAAATTTCTTTGAGAAATGGAGGACTTCATTTGGAGAGGTAGATATAAGCGAGAGATTAATTTGACCAATTTTTCAAAGCGAGACCCATTGATATGATATTTGTCTCACAAATAGACATCTCTATTTCTTTTGACATTGTAGATGATTTCAACTTCAACTACTTAGACCATCCACAATATGGGTACTTATATTAATTAGCATAATCTCGTATAAGCACTCTCATAGGGGATAAGTGATTATAGGGACGCGTACTTTTATAGATAAGTACTTTATTTGTGGTCCATACAATACAAAATCATTGATTAATTTTTTCTTCAATAAATAATAAATTTTTTTTTCATTTGTCATTCGAACAAAGTTATTCAATGACATAGTTGTTCAATTGAATATCAATGATACTTGGTTATTCTAAAAAAGACCACAATATATCCAAGAAAATGATATCAATAATGTATCAAAAACAAAATACATGTTACTTAGTCTATAGTTACAGTGATTTAGCTATAGTTGGTTGAATGTTTTTTTTATTCATTTAGTCCAATTTCTTTAATTTAAAGTTTTTTTTTAATTTAATTTTTTAAGCTATATTTATTTGCATGGTTAGTTTTTTGTTTCACTTTCAACAACAATTAGTGCAATGAAAGCATTTGATAATTTAAAATTATACTAAATGCTACAACAATAAGTCACTTATACTAATCCTTCATAAAACATTTATCAGACTTTACAAATAATCTACATTTATTGATTTTTTCTACAACCATTTAGATACATGTAACATCTTTTTAAAATTTTGATAATAAAGGTCTATCTACGTAATCAATATCATTAACATTTGTAACATTCTACCCTTACCGTTATCGACACGATTAATTCCGACCTTCTCACCCCCTTCCATGTCATGGAACCATGAGAATCGAACCCAATATTAGGGATAAGTACCTCCGTCCATTCATTCTCACTCTATATTGAGTAGTTTGGATAGTCAACTCATTTCATTACGATGTTTCAATTAGATCGTATTCATGACAATAATTTAAAAAAATTGTGAAATTTAAAGAATTGCTTGCATAATGTAATGTAGACTAATTATGCAAAGTAAATTTAACTTAAAAAGATCATGTTGAAAAGAAGAAAAAAAAACTTGAACGATTTAATAAAAAATTTAGGCTAAACTTAAATGGTTAAATGTGAAATTCTTGCTAAAAAAAACTCATAAATGAGCAATTTGTTGAAGAAAACCATTTTTTTTTCATTATTGTTGAAGACCAAATTGCCCATTTTCTAGAAGTGGTTCATGTAGGGGTTAAGTTCTTCAAATTTTGTAGAAATTAAAAGTTACTTGTACTTTTCTCTAAATTGAATCTCAAAGTCCTCTCAAGGACTATGATCTGATCGTTTTGCATCATAGCAAACTGCCCATCAAACAAGTGATACAACAAACTGGCCATCGGCCATCGGCCATCGCGATGAATTTTTACATATAAATATGCTGTGTATTGAACAGAGTTGGAAGGATAAGTTGGATCAAAAAGAACATTAGAACATGTGAGAGAGTAGTTGTAAACAAAACTTCCTAGTCTTTTTCAAACCAAGTTAAAAAATGAATGTTGTCCTCTTCATTTCAATAAACCACTGTCTTGAGTCAAAATAAAAATGAACCAATTACCAACATGAGACTCTGTTATATATCAGGATTCACCATGTCGTGTTATTTGGACTTACTACTAAAGAAATGTTAAAAATATAGTCTGCATAAGCATGTTCTTTTTTATCTCCTTTTCGTTTGGGGTGCACGAGAGAAAAAACATAAAAAGTAAAGCCCCAGGCAAAGAAATTGGCTACCTTATTATCCTCAAACCAGGAGAAGTAATTTCCCAAATCAGCCAAGTAATCTTCACCTCTATTGTTAGTTTGGTTCTGTTATTCAAGTCTTCCTCCTCTAAGTAAGTGGTTAGAAATCATGTGTGTATGAAATGGAATGGCATATATAATTTGACTGTTTAAAATCCAAACATGAAACAAAACAAACAAAAATGATTGCGAGCAAATGTAAAATATCAAAATGTAGTTAGTTATACATACATTCATTCATTCATTATACAAACTCAACAAGTAAAGGGAAAGCAATGTGCCAGCAATGTAAGCTTTTATTTAACCAACCAGTTTAAACAAACAAAACGACAGGAAAGGATAAATCAATGAGTATCCTCAATGTTCCCCAGCATTGACCTGCAACAGCAATGTAACTAAATGTAAGCGAATAGTGCAAACTTGTTACCCAATTGAATAGAGTGAAGAGGAGGATTATTTAATTTGATTAAAATGTATAATTATATGCAATATGTGAGATTAATAATGAGATAAGTGAAGAGGAGAATTATGCAATAAAAATGAAAACCCTAAAAAGAAGAAGAGTGTAGGGTGGTACGTGGTGAGAAGAGGATGGAGCATTGATCCTGTTGTAGACTTGTTCGGCGACAAGGTAGAAACCAAAGGCGACGATGGCGATGCCAAGACCAGGAGTGGCGTGACGTATCTGATTTCCGAGCATCGGATGCTTCCTCCACTCATCCCTCCTCCTGAAGAACTCTCCCGTATGCTTTCCTGCTCCCATTCTCGATCGATCCGATCTTTCTCTCTCTTCTTTCTCACTTTTTAGGCTAACTTGATGGGCTCGGCCCAAAACATAGTAACTCTCGCCCCAAGCCCAATTAATTTTGAATTAAAATAAATACATTAATAAATACACCAACTAACTCAACCTCCGTGTTTGTGATGAGATGAGATGATTGAGTTACAATTACAACAGTGTTGTCCTTCTCTGTGTTTGGCGTTCCCAACACCATCTACAATTACAGGCAAGTCAACTTCTCTTCTCTTTCTTTCATTATATAACTTTACTCACTTTCACTCTCTCTTTCCCGTCCGTACTCAGCTCATAAACTATGTTTAAACAAAAATCTATTATATCTTCCAAAATCAAATTATTCCAGCCTCACATTCTGCTCTGCACTTGCCTCCCAACTAGTAAGTGCTTCCATTTAATTCGATTCCTTCCAACATCCTATACATACATACATACATACATACATACATACATACATACATACATACAGTAAGGTTGAAGTGCTTTTTTGTTTCAGCATGAGCAGGAGCAGGAGAAAGAGTCTGAGTCTGAGTCTTTTGTGAAAGAGAGAAGCGTTTCCGTTGTCCTGCTCGCAGGAGGGAAGGGCAAAAGGATGGGAGTCTGTTCTCTCTCTCTCTCTTATTATTTTCCTTTCAAATACACTTAACATTTATTGCTTTGTGTTTGTGTAAATAGGCTAACATGCCAAAGCAATATCTTCCTCTCTTGGGTCAACCCATTGCATTATATAGGTTGGTTATCATTTCCTTTTCTCATACTAATTGCGCTTCTATCTCTTACAATCTTCGTAACACAAAATATTTAAATTCAAATTTCATTTTATATACAAAATTAATACATTATATGCATAGAGCTACTGAATTAACAAACTACTATCCATTTCCAACTTCCACAAAGGAAGCATATGCCATCATCTGCGTGATGCAAACAAAGAATACAGTTCTCAGTGATATAATATAATGTATCATTCTATATTCATTTTATTTGGTTCATGTCTTCACTCACTTTATGTGCTTTACATGTGTTTCATTTCTTTCCTATATAATTTAGAGGAGGATATGTCAATCCTTTGCAGTTTCTACACTTTTACTCAAATGCTTGAAGTTAAAGAAATCGTTGTTGTTTGTGATCCTTCATACAAGGACATTTTTGAAGGTTTCTTTCTACTTTCTACTTTCTTCACCTTTGCTTTCTTCCATAAATCATGTCTTGCTTTCTCTGCTGTTGATATTCTTTTTTCCTTCACAGATGTAAAAGGAAATAGCCAAGTACAACTCAAATTTGCACTGCCTGGAAAAGAAAGACAGGATTCTGTTTACAATGGCCTTCAGGAATGTGCAGTTTGTTTTTTCTTTAATCATGTGATCATCAAGTATTTTATTTCTTTTGCCCAATTTTATATTAGTTGACCTCTTCCTTCCTAAACAATGACAATGAGCTGGATGTGACAAACTTCAACCTTGCCATTTGGTTAAGGTACCAAAACAATTCTCTTGGAGATGTTTTGGATTACTGTAAACATAAAAATAACTCAATCAGTGATGGGATGTAACTAAAATCCTAATTGATTCATATATCAAAATAATACCAATAACTCGGCATTTTCAATAAATTTCAAATTTGTATACGCTCATAAAACAGACTGTTCAAAGTCTTGAAATCCATGTAAGAGAGTAATTAACTGTTGTCTGTGTGACAACATCTGGTTTCTTTATTTGATCAAGTTTGCATAAATTAAAATTGAGAAGTTTCTGCAAGCATTTTTTTAGTTTGTGTTAATTTCGACTTGTTTATCCCTTTAACACTCATGGCTCCTTATATTATTATAAATTGCCTTTTCTTTACAGGCTGTTGATTCTAACTCTGAACTTGTTTGCATTCATGATTCTGCAAGACCATTGGTGTTACAAGGAGATGTGCAAAAGGTTTGGATTCAATAAGTTTCTTTTGCACAAGTTACTAAGTTCACCACTTAATTGTTCAGAATTTAATGCATACATTGACAGAAACTAGAATTTTAATGGAAGAAATGAGTATATTATTTCTGGAAAATGTGAGCAGGGAGCTCTTACAATGGTGAAAACAGTAAGGAAAAGCTGAAAACCTGAGTTCAGAGAACTCCTAAACTAGAGGGAAAAAACTCTCCCAACCAACTCTAGCAATATTTCTGAATGCCTATATCACTACCCAATTTTTCCCTTCCAGGTTCCTATCATACATCAAGAAAATCGACACTGTTGCATTAGTTTAGTGAGAGTGTTATGGAATTAAGGTCAATGGTTTATATGGGTATTTACAATTACACCTTACTACCCAAAGAGTCTACAAATCATGTTGAGTCTTGATAGAAGTGCTTGTGTTATGTGGATCCACATGGTAATATGTTATGTGAGAGTACAATTTTAATGGACTCAAATGCAAGTTTGTCATTTTAGGTTATGGCTTTTTGTTAAAAATATAAAATCTAATCATCTACTATTTAGTTAACCTGCCTACTTAGGTTAATTATCTATATTCTGTTTTAAGGTCCTTAAAGATGGATTGTTGAACGGAGCTGCTGTTCTTGGTGTTCCTGTAAAGGCCACAATCAAAGAGGTATTCGTTAGTTGTTTGCTCGTGCTTTTCTTATGTAAGTGGTTGATGAATTTTCTTTATCTATATACAAACATAAACACAAGAGACAAACAAAAGAGGAGAGAACTCCTTACCATCTTCAAGAAATAGGTGATGAATCCAGTGTAAATAAAATCCTTCAAAAACATCCTTTGATAACCTTAAAAGTTGATAGTCTCCTTGCCCATGAGTGTGCTGTGCACTCTCCCTCTAAAAAAAATGCAGAAAAGTGATATTTATAGCACTAGTTACATTTAGGATTTTTTTTGGGTGCCTAGTGTTAGATACCCGGTTTGGGTTAAGCCCAACAAATGTGCTGCATGAGGAGTTGCTTATAACCCTAAATCTCCCTCTCGATGAAATATAACAAAATTCATCACACAGATAATCCACCCCCTCTCTCTGCTACATCAGCATTCTTTCTCTTACCCTAAAGTACGTAGGCATTGAAAATTTAGTGCCTAGACATTGAAGTGGGAGAGGCGGGTTCATCTTTTTTCCAATAGCCCTCCAAGAGTCTGGCTTTGATCCTTAGGCCAATTCTTTGCAAATTTTCTTGCCACAACGATAAGAGATAATAAAGAATCATATCAAGGTGCACTTCAATGATGAAACAAATCAACTAAAAAACCCCCAAAATACTAATAAACACTAAATTATTCTAAACTAATATAAACCTATTACTTTCTTTGAAAATTAACACTCAAGCAACTAATTTTAGGGAAATTAGTCATTTTCTTGACTTTAAATAATTTTGATGCAAGTTTTTAATCTTAGTTGTATTTTTGTTTGTTCATACTTGATTAAGTATTAATACCTATGAACATAGTTGTGCATTCAAGAATGTCTTTTAATTAAGAATGAAATTTTCATTTTGTGTTTGGATGTATATATGCATGTAATTTAGTCCTTTTCGCTCAACGGACTTGTATATAATGATATTTGTAAACTAATCTTTCTGCAGGCAAACATTGAATCATTTGTGGTTAGAACACTGGACAGAAAAACGCTATGGGAGATGCAGACCCCACAGGTCAAGCTGCAATGCATGACAATGTATATCTCATTTATTTTTGAAAACTTAGTCAACTACTTACAATGCTTATCCATTTTTGCAGGTTATCAAACCCAAGTTGCTGAGGGAAGGCTTTGAGCTTGTAAACAGGTAGTTTCTTTTTCTTATGCCTAATTTAATTGCAAAGAATCCTATTCTACAGTTATTTATGAACCTTAAGAACTAAAAACACACTGTCACCCCTCTATTAACAAAGAGCTATTAAGACACATACTGGACAGCTGATTTGAGGTAAATTGATAAATGTAATTAATGAGGTAAATCAATTTCTGATTCACAGCCCTCACCCATGATAAAATCAGAATGTGCGATAACAAGTTTAGAGATTTTGGTTTTGTTATCTGCAACAATGTTGAGAAGATATGTTGCCTTTCAGAAACTAACAGATATTTTATGTGCAACCTTCTTCGCAGAGAAGGTCTTGAAGTTACTGATGATGTGTCTATTGTGGAGCACCTTAAACATCCTGTTTATATCACTGAAGGATCTTATACCAACATCAAGGTACTCAACTATATTCTCTCTTGGATACTTGATGGTTAGCCATTTATTTATTCTATATAACTACACAAAGCCTTAAATCTATAACTTATATCATTCGGCAGCGAATGATGCGCTAGTACTAACACCATATGGCCGGAACCCACTTGACCTGACTAAGCACGTCAGAAAAACATCTGGGCTTATGAGAATTGATAAATACTCACTGACTTAGTGCTCAACTAAGCTATTTATCCAAATTTCCCCCTTGATGCTTGAAAACTTTGCACTTTCGGACTTCAGCATAAGATATCTTAGGTTGGACCCATTAAGTAGAATAGTTAAAACCAGGTGAATTTTTGTCTTACTTATATTTCAAATTTGATTTGTTTGTTGTTATCAATTTATTTTGTTAACATATTAAGTATCCTAAATTATTTGTCACAATAAAAGTATTCTAAATCATGTATACTATTCAAAAATGATTTTTTCTACAAAAGTTAGCTATCATTTAAAAAATAAATTCACTAGTATAACAATGATCTTGGATTTAATTTTGTACATGTTTTGACTTAATCTATCACTTGCACTGAAGTTTTTTTTTACAACACTGGCATTGAAGCATGTAGTGCCCTTTGATACAAAATATATAAACTCTTTGGGATGTTTTGCAGGTAACTACACCTGATGATTTATTACTGGCAGAGAGAATATTGAATATAAATTCTGGGGAAAGTTCTTAATAAAGTTTTACCAATCTCACAGTTGAAGGGGAATCATTGTTAAACATTTTTTCTTCAATAGATTATTACTTTTTGTCCTGCAATATGGTGTCTGGCAGCTCAGGAAATTGTATACAAGTTTTTTAGTTAACTTTGTGTAACTTATTGAGATTTGTGTAAAAACACATGGCCCTTGCTTAAACCAAGGGAAGTGTTTCCGCATGGTAGGAGAAACCTCTTTCATTACTAGAGCCGCATGCAATTGGATGGTATTAAAGAATCTTTGACCAAGTTTGACAAACATAATGAAGGTCTCGATTTTCAAATGTTTTAAAGAATCTTTAACACCTGATATATTTATTACTCATGTATCTTCATTTTCTGATTGAATATTTAATAAAATTCAAGAGGTATTTAAGTTGTTTTTTTTTTAATAATAGTTTTAGTTATGATTGATTGATAACTTAGACTTGTTACAATTTTTTATACTCAATCAAATAATGAAACCAAGGTAAAATACGTAAGGCCCAGTTTTCTTAGAAAATATTTTATTTTTTAAAATTTGTTAGTTTTATTCGTCAAGAGATAAAGATTTTTCAGTGAAAAAAAAGAGATAAAATATTTTTGAAATGAACAATTATCTACATTTTTAACAAGAATGAAAATGTCAAAAGAATTATTTTTATTATTTTTAAATAGCATTTAATCTATTCTTGATCACCATGGTTCACTTCATGTGTCTTGCTTATCTTATTAACAATTCAAAGTGACACATTTTATAAATTGAAATGTAAGCAAATCCTAAAGGACGTTTTGGTTGGAGGTGAATGGAGGGATGAAAATGAATAGTAAGATTATAACATTTTCTTTTTAAATTTTAGTGGCTTGATTTACTTTTTTGAAAGGGAGGGAAGTCAAATTTCTCTCTTACCTAATTTTAGCCTCCTCCAAAAATAGAGGGATTTGGAGGAGAGAAGAATATTGGTTTAAATTTAGACTTCAATATATTTATATATAAGTTGACTTTAAATATTATAAACGTGAAAAATAATTTTAGACTTTAATTCCATTAAAATTGATCTACTTCTATGTTGAAAATGAGGAACAAAAGAGCTAGTTTGTGAATTGAAAAAATGAGAAATCCCACATAGGAGGGATTACACATTCTAGTAATGTATATAAGGTGGAGGTATGACTCTTGGGGGGTACCCCAAGGGGTACCCCAATTTTCGAGAAGAGCGAGAACGCATGCAAAATAAATCACCACACACGCGCGCCGTCGTTTGTTCAGCTTGCTCGGCAGGGCCTAGGCTTGGGTGGTGTATTATTATTTTTATTAAAAAGAAAATTAAAAATTAATTTCTGAAAAAAATGAATAATGATTCCTTATTTTTCTCACGGTCAAAACCCTTCCTATTTTCGTGTTTGTTTTGTGGATGTGTACTTGGTCAATACCCTAGAATTTTCGGAGTCAACCACACCTAGAATTTTGGGGCACGTTTTTAGTGTGGATCTGGTCAGATGGATCCCGAATTTCCTCTGATCCAGTAGCAGATCTCCTCTATAAATAGAGGGTTCTGCTAAGTTGCAAAATACACCAAAAGCACTCCATCATCTGAGGTTTTTCTCTCTTCTCCCCCATATTCTTACTTCTACATTTCTTTTCTTTAGAGTGGTCTTAGTACCATATTACGAGTGGCAGCCATTAGACTGCCATACTGATGGTGTAATTCTAGAACGGTTTTTCACGGTGCAGTGAAAATCCGAGAGTAACTAGACTGTTTTATCCTGGGGACGGCGTGGTTGATAGTCTTGCACAATTTGGGCAGTGCCGCGAAACGTCTTAAAGAGAGCGACCTAGTCCGCGACTCAACCGAGTAATATTTTCGGTGGCATAAATTGTTTTTAAACTCGAAATAACAATTTTAAGACGTTTCCTTCTGCCATGTCTACCGAAGAAATTACTGGTACGAGTTCATCTGTTTCTGATTTCAGCAAACTGTTTCCATTTGAGGGATGTCACTTCAAACGATGGCAACAAAAGATGCTATTTTTTCTAACAATGAAAAATGTTGCCAACATTCTAAAAGATGACATTCCTGTTGTTCCAGAAAATGCTGAACAAATTGAAAAGGATAAAAAAGCTGTTGAATTAACCTAATGAAATAATAATGATTACTTATGTAAGAATTATATTCTGAATGGATTTGCTGATGATCTATATGATTACTATAGTTCCAGCGATACTGCCAAACAGGTTTGGGATGCTTTAAAGAAGAAATATGATACTGAGGAAGCTGAAGCCAAGAAGTATGATGTTAGCCGCTACCTCAAATATCAGATGACAGATTAGTAGAAGCTCAATCCCATGAAATCCAGAAAATTGCTCATGAGATCGTCTCTAAAGGTATGTCCCTCGATGAACAGTTTCAAATTGCTGTTATTATTGACAAACTGCCCCCTGCTTGGAAAGATTTTAAAAATTCTCTCAGGCATAAAACAAAAGAGTTTTCTCTTGAAAGTCTGATAACCCGCCTTAGAATTGAGGAAGAATCCCATAAACAAGACTAGAAAGAAGAAGTTCTTCTTGTTACCAATAACAAAAAGTTCGTTGGAGCAGTTCTGAAGCCAAACGGCAAACTACTTAAGAATCAGAATCGCAGAAACAGCAACAAGAATGGGAACCCTCCAAAGGTCCCAAAGCAGCAGCAACAACCACCTCCTAGAAATGCACATTTTCTCTACTATAATTGTGGAAAAGAAAGGCATATGGCACGCAAGTGTAGGAACAAGCCAAACCCTGTTCAACAAGCTAACTTGACAGAAGAGCAATTCATTGCTATGATTACTGAAATCAACCTTGTTGGTGGATCAGATGGATGGTGGATTGACACTGGCGCCTCTCGCCATGTCTGTTATGACCGTGCTATGTTCAAAACATACACTACTGCTGAAGATAAGAAAGTGCTGTTGGGAGATTCCCACACCACTAATGTTGCTGGTATAGGAGATGTAGAATTAATATTCACATCAGGAAAGACCTTAATTCTGAAGGATGTCATGCACACTCCAGAAATAAGGAAGAATTTAGTTTCTGGTTATCTTCTTAATAAGGCTGAGTTTAATCAGGCTATAGGGGCAGATTTGGACACCATTTCTAAAAATGGTATTTTTGTTGGGAAAGGGTACGCTACTGATGGCATGTTTAAATTAAATGTTGAAATGAATAAAATGTCTCCTTCTGCTTATATGTTGTGTGATTTTAATATTTGGCATGCTAGACTTTGTCATGTGAACAAACGTGTGATTGCAAACTTAAGTAACTTAGGCTTAATTCCAAAGTTATTTTTAAATGAACTTGAAAAATGTGAATTTTGCAGTCAAGCTAAAATAACTAAGAGTTCACATAAATCAGTTGTTAGAGAATCTGAACCTTTAGATTTAATACACTCTGATATATGTGAACTTGATGGAACACTAACGCGAAATGGAAAACGTTATTTTATTACTTTTATTGACGATTGCTCTGACTATACCTTCGTATATCTGATGAAAAATAAAAGTGATGCGATTGACATGTTTAAGATCTTTTTAACTGAAATAGAAAATCAATTTAGTAAAAAGATTAAGAGGTTTCGTAGTGATAGAGGAACAGAATATGATTCTAGTTTATTTAAGGAGTTTTATAAATCTCAAGGAATCATACATGAAACCACAGCACCTTATTCACCTGAAATGAATGGTAAAGCTGAAAGAAAGAATAGGACTATGACTGAACTTGTTGTTGCTATTATGCTTAACTCTGGTGCTGCATCTCATTGGTGGGGGAAATTATTTTGACTGTTTGCTATGTTTTGAATAGACTTCCAAAATCTATAAGCAAAACATCTCCTTATGAGATAATAAAGAAAAGACAACCAAACTTGTCTTATCTTTGAACATGGGGTTGTCTGGCGTATGTCAGAATCCCCGATCCCAAGCGAATAAAACTCGCCAGTAGAGCCTATGAATGTGTATTCATTGGGTATGCAGTAAACAGTAAAGCATATAGGTTTTATGACCTAAATGCGAAAGTGATCATAGAGTCAAATGATGTTGACTTCTATGAAAATAAATTCCCTTTCAAATCAAGAAATAGTGGGGGCAGCGAACCAAGTCATACTCTCGTGACTGGAAGTGTTGAAAGCAACATACAAGGTGAATTAGAAATTCGAAGGAGTAAGATAGTCAGAGTTGCTAAAGATTATGGACTAGAATATATGGCCTATAATTTAGAAGAGGATCCTACAACTCTCAAAGAAGCCTTGTCATCTTTGGATGCAGATCTTTGGCAAGAAGCTATAAACGATGAAATGGATTCCCTAGAATCTAACAAGACCTGGCATATAGTAGACTTGCCTCCTGGTTGCAAGCTGATAGGTTGTAAATGGATTTTGATAAAGAAACTAAAACCCGATGGAACTATTGATAAATACAAGGCACGCCTTGTAGCCAAAGGTTTTAGGCAAAGAGAAATATAGATTTCTTCGACACTTTTTCTCCAGTCACGAGAATAACATCCATTATGGTACTCATTTCACTTGCAGTAATTCATAATTTGGTGATACACCAAATGGATGTTAAAACAGCCTTTTTAAATGGTGACTTGGAAGAAGAAATCTATATGGAACAACTTGAAGGTTTTGTAATTCATGGACAAGAAAACAAGGTCTGTAAGTTAGATAAATCTCGGTATGGTCTTAAACAAGCTCCTAAGCAATGGCATGAAAAGTTTGACAATTTGATTATATCGAATGAGTTTAAAGTGAATGAAAGTGACAAATGTATTTATTACAAATTTGAAAATGGCATTTGCAGACAACTTACTCATATTTGGTTCAAACATCCATGCTGTAAATACAGTGAAATCATTGTTGAGTAACAACTTTGATATGAAAGACCTCGGAGAAGCGGATGTAATCTTAGGAATCAAGATTACTAGGTCAGAAAAAGGGATTTCTTTAGATCAGTCTCATTATATTGAAAAGATCCTAAAGAAATATAAATACTTTGACTGTAAACCTGCATGCACACTATATGATCCAAGTATGAAACTCTTTAAGAACTCTGGTGAAGGTGTTAGACAAACTGAATATGCGAGCATCATTGGCAGCCTCAGGTATGCCACTGATTGTACTAGACCCGACATTGCCTATGTCGTGGGATTATTGTGCAGGTTTACCAGTAGACCTAGTATGGAGCATTGACACGCTATCGAAAGAGTCATGAGATATCTTAAAAGGACCATGAATCTAGGATTACATTATCAAAGATTTCCTGCCGTACTTGAAGGATACAATGATGCTGATTGGAACACATTATCAGATGACTCCAAAGCAACCAGTGGCTATATTTTTAATATAGCCGGTGGTACTGTATCTTGGAAATCGAAGAAACAGACGATACTGGCTCAGTCCACTATGGAGTCTGAAATGATAGCACTAGCTACTTCTAGTGAAGAAGCAAGCTGGTTGAGATGCTTGCTAGCTGAGATCCCTTTGTGGGAAAAATCTATGCCAGCTGTGTTGATCCACTGCGATAGTATCGCGGCTATTGCAAAAATTGAGAATCGTTATTACAACGGTAAGAGACGACAAATACGTCATAAGCACAACACAGTTAGAGAATTACTAACTAAAGGAGCTGTAATAGTGGATCATGTACGCACTGATGATAATTTAGCAGATCCTTTGACGAAAGGATTGGCTAGAGAGAAAGTCATAAATACATCCAAAAGGATGGGACTATTGCCTATAGATAAATGAGTCACTTATGATGGGAACCCGACCTAAAAGACTGGAGATCCCAAGAATTAGGTTCAATGGGTAATAACAAGTCATAGTGATATGAGATGAACATGTTATTATATTTAATAGAAGCATGATTCCTGAAGCGATGGAAGGCTGAGATAATAGAAACTCTTAATGAGATCTATACTCTATGTGGAGGGAGTACCTAGCTATATGAGTACTCTTGATAGACTCACCTATGTGAATATGGAAATGAGGCCGTTTCCTATGGAATTTTGAGGCAAAAATTCCTAGAGCGTTCACTATACTGGGATAGACGTGCAGGGCCATAAATGCACAGGCTTTTTAGAATACATCTAATGAAAAGGTTGTGTGTGGCTTTGATGTCCGAGATAGAGTTCAAGACTACGAGTCACTCTTGTTAAATCAGAATCTTACTCACTATGCAAAGGTTCAAGTCATATACACCTTTGTTTATGCACAATCTTATGAAAGCGTTTGACGCTATCTCAGAACCTACTTTTTAAATTCAAGTGGGGGATTGTTGGAAATGAGGAACAAAAGAGCTAGTTTGTGAATTGAAAAAATGAGAAGTCCCACATAGGAGGGATTACACATTCTAGTAGTGTATATAAGGTGGAGGTATAACCCTTGGGGTGTGCCCCAAGGGGTACCCCAATTTTCGAGAGGAGCGAGAACTGAAAAAAATGAATGCTTGCGTTTTTTCTCCACTGAGTCAACACTGAATTTCTGATCCAGTAAATGATTCCTTATTTTTCTCACGGTCAAAACCCTTCCTATTTTTCGTGTTTGTTTTGTGGCTGTGTACTTGGTCAATACCCTGGAATTTTCGGAGTCAACCACACCTAGAATTTTGGGGCACGTTTTTAGTGTGGATCTGGTCAGATGGATCCCGAATTTCCTCTGATCCAGTAGCAGA
Source organism: Cicer cuneatum (assembly GCA_037974295.1). NCBI lineage: Eukaryota > Viridiplantae > Streptophyta > Magnoliopsida > Fabales > Fabaceae > Cicer > Cicer cuneatum. The sequence continues at coordinate 306,488 of JBBPBO010001985.1, forward strand.
TCTCCTCTATAAATAGAGGGTTCTGCTCAGCTGCAAAATACACCAAAAACACTCCATCATCTGAGGCTTTTATCTCTTCTCCCCCATATTGTTACCTCTACATTTCTTTTCTTTAGAGTGATCTTAGTACCATATTACGAGTGGCAGCCATTAGACTGCCATACTGAGGGTGTAATTCTAGAATGGTTTTTCACGGTGCAGTGAAAATCTGATAAAGAGTAACTGAGCTGTTTTATCCTAGGGACGGCGTGGTTGATAGTCTGCCTTGCACAATTTGGGCAGTGCCGCAAAACGTCTTAAAGAGAGCGACCTAGTCCGCGACTCAACCCAGTAATATTTTCGGTGGCATAAATTGTTTTTAAACTCGTTTTTTTTTAAAACTCGAAATAACATTCTTTCCTTAATTTCGAAAAGAACGGAATAGTCAAGGTAATTTGGCTGGATGTTTTTGCATGAACCACACTATAATTATATATGCATTCTTTAAAATGACATTTCCTAGATTAGACAAGTCAATCAATAGAATGAACATCAATTACTATTGTTAGCTGTAAAACTCTAAAGAAATGAGATTCTATAGAAATGAGATGATCGAAGAAAATTTATCAATACATAGATAGACACTTGTAACATTTTAAGCAATATCACGTGTCTTTAAAGGTAGAGAATATCTTCATCATATACTTACAAAAAAAATTTATATTTGTTTTCTTCTAATGACATGAATGATCCAATCCGCAAGTCAGCAACTTGCGGGGCAATATATCACATGTTTCAACCTGCAATAGCTTTTTTTTTTTTAGTTTATAAGAAAAATATATACTAAGCTTTACGTGCTCCGGGCAAAGTAACTTTATGTGCATGCTCGTTCACACTCACAACTAGGCCAGCTTTTCATGAAAACTCTACTATTATAATCTTTTACCACATTAGTTTGAACTCAATTTCGTCTTTCTTTTTCTTCTTTTATTACTTTGTTCAGTTGAAACAAACAAATCAGTGTTAGAGTGTTATTACTTGTTAGCTTTTCTCTTTATACATATATGTAGAATTCTAACCTTTGTATTAGAGCCTTTAGAGTTATCAGTCATTTGAAAGTAAACCATACTTGTCTTTGGAAGGATAAAGTAGCAGGAATTATTAAAGCAACTACGATTATGAATATAGAAAAGTAAAAAAGGTTTGACTGTTCCTCTTTATTAATTCCATAAACAAAGGATGAAGCAAAAGGAGAACAAAAGTAGAAGCTGCTGAACTACATGGATAATAACCTTCCCATTTCACTCTCTCGCATCCTTGAAGAATCGGCCCAATCAAATAAAAGAAAGAAAAAGTAGGGAAAATTTCTACTAAAAACAAAAGGAAAAAGAATATCCAAACCAATGCCACCTTATCTTTTACACTCCTTTTTCTTCGGCTTCTTACCACACTCACCAAACAATGTAAAACGCCCAGCTTTACGCACTCCAACCGGTGTGCCTTTTACCTGTTTTCAACAGAAAATAACAAGTTCGATCAAACAACAAATTGTTATTGTTATTATTGAGACAAGTAGGCCAATGAAGTAGTTACCTTCACTACCCTTCTGGTCTTGGAGTTGTTATTATTCCAACATAAAAATCCACAACCTCTAGCTCCCGTACCCGATTCATAACCCCTACAGAAAAACAAATAACAATGACAGTAAGCAACAAATAATGATGAATTTTGACACAAGCAAGTCAAATTTTATGTGTTTTTTTAAGAGTTAGGAACTTGTGCCACATTATAGAGCTTGAGTTGTAGGTTTCATTTTAATTTTTGTTTACAATGAAAATAAAATAAAAATAGAGCATTAAAATTAAACTCTTAAATTTAAGAACTACAAAAGAAATTTCAGGATAGTACTTAAGCATGCCAAACCTTAGAACTCAAGTTACAACTGCAGCTCATGGGTCAGCTAATTTCTAGGAGCCTCAAACAGAAAAATTTAAAATATACAAACTATCATCAGAATGATGGATAATCATTCGATATTATGTATATATACAATGTACTGAATGCAAGAAATAGGATACTAAAGTAATATTTAAAATACCACAAGCATGCATGTCAACCATTATAATTGTCAAGTAGGCAATATAAAGCACCAAGGAATTAACTAAAAACAACCCAAAATCCCAAAAATATCCCACTCTTTACACGTATCAGTAATTCTTTCCCAATACTTACCATTCCAACTCTACATTTTATAATAATTTCCATATAATTTATTAAAAGCATTGGATCATTTTTCCTCTTAAAAGAAAAAATCCTACTATAAATTATTAGTTTGTGCATCCAAGAAACACTTTCTAAACATGACAGCTACTTTGTCCACCAATCATGCAAGGAATTCACCAAGCAATTTGCTATAGTTTCTAATCATAGTTTAAAAGAGAGACAGATTGCACAATTGATGGAAGACTTACATGTTATCTTTTCCAGCCATTATTGCTAAACTGCTGTCATGCAATAAACTTGGGGACATGGGATAACACTCCGCCCTTTTACCAACCTGATCCTTCGGTAGGTCCCTTCCATTTTTAAGGCCCAAAATTTTAAGATCACTATTTGCGTCATCATCCCTATGCTGACGAGAGGAAAATCTCGTTGAATCCATGGACTCCATTGGGTTTACACAATAAGCACCATCCTGAGGCAGAACTTGATTCTTCTCAGGTCTCAAACGACTCAATGATCCAGGAGAACCTTTTTCTACAGCCTGTAACCAGGCGGTTTCCAATCTTTGCTCACGAATGATGGATTCAATTCTCTGCACTGGATTATCCCGTCTCCTTTCCCTCGTGCCATTTCCTTCGGCCACAATATCTAATGAACCTCCATTCCTTAAAACAGGTGAACTTGAAAAAGACTCGGTTCCATTCACATGACCTCGCCTATGTTCCTCGTCACTTACCCCTGTTGATGCAGCTTGCTTTAAACCCGGCAGATTAACCTGATTTTCACCTTCACCATCTGGCAAGAGGATAATTCTGACCTCCACATTGCGTCTAAGAACAATTTCCAATGAGTTTGTAATACTTCTTAAAAACCTTTCAACCCTAAGTTTAATATCTCCATCCCCAAACGCAACATATGCTACAAGAACACCTGCCAGAAGAACTACACATTAGGAGTAGAAAACAATACATGACAAAAGAAAAGCTGACTTAGTAATGAGGTGTAAAAGAGAATAATTAAATATGAGGAAAGAACGGGGGGAGATGTGATACTGCAAAGGAACAAGAAAGAAGGTCAAAAGATGAAAATATTAGATGAAAAAGAACTGTTAGAATATGTACAAATTTGCTTAGAGGGAAAAATGATACATAAATAACAGATTAAGATCATTTCTGCTATTTTAGGGATAACTGTCGTATGTTATTTCAAAAAAATCTTATACAGCTAGGAACTTAATGTTATTCTTGTGCATATAATACTTAACAAAATATCTACTAATTGCCAAAGTGTCATTAGCTTCTTTTAATGATAGAACTAGACATAACTGAACTGAAAAAGAGACGTGTGCAGAAACAATTATGAAAAGCAAGTAAAATCATGCTTTACATAGTGCATACAAGAGCAAACAATAGCAGACGATTAATGGATAGTTATCATCAGTAAAAATGATGCATTAGTGAATTGCTGATAGCTTAAGAATTTGAAAATTGTAGCAATAAAAAGCATCTAGTATCTGGCTTTTTAAATGTGAAGAGCTTAGTAGACCTAGGTTTGAAACAAAAAACAAGCAAGAACATCAGCAATAAGTTGTGAGCAAAAAAATACTATCAGCTTACCTTGAACTTCAGATATGGACACAAGCTTTCCGTGATTGTGTAGCAGCTGTCTTAATGTCTTAGAGTGGCATCTCTCAATACAACATGCCCATATGTCGCATAACTTCCCTGAATCTATGCATCTAAACATTGCATTCCCAACTATAAGATCATCAGATGAGGCCACTGTAGAGCCATCATCTATAACCGGGCTATTTGACGGCTTTGATTTCAAGCTGTACGTATCCATTTGAAGGCTGGAAATGCCATTTACTGCTTTTTGGTGGGAAGCAGGAGATGTTGAGTTTTGAGGCGTATATTGGAGGTCTGACTTGTGCTTGAAAGAAGTAATGTCTCTTGAAGCACTTGATGGATCATCTTCAGTTGTTTTGCAGCTCTGCCTCCTGCTGCTGCTTGACTGAGTAAGATCTGAAGATGGTACGGAACCAAGCTGTAACAGAGTTGCTGTAAACCATGTTGAGCGTTCACTGGAAGTCCTTAACTGTTTCTCAGCCTCTGAGAGAAGCCTCAAAGCATTCTTTAATCTCTCCAACTCTGTTTCATTCACTGAGCATGAAATCAAAGTGCATAAGTCAATAATCATCCAAATGTAGGATTTTATTAGTATTAAGTATACAACACATATGACAATCAAAAGAGATACAAAGCACTCCAAACATATAGGAGAAAATGTTCAAAGCAGATATAACCTTCTCTAAACATGTAGTGTATTGATATTTTGTACCAAAGCCTAAAGGTCAAAACCATAAAACAAGATCAGGAAGCAGATCCAAATGACATTGTCGAAATTCATTATGCCGGAAAACTTTTCTTTCTCAATGATTTGACAGTTTCCCAGTTGACATTTGTGAAGCTCCATAAAATACCAAGTAAAACGTTTTTAAATATAGAAACAAGCAGTTGTGAATTATCTGATCAAATAACAAGAAGTTGCCATTATAGATCACATATTAATGCCCAGCTTTCACAATTTCATGCAATAGTAAATCTGAATAATAAATTAGTAGTGTAAACTACTTGTATTAATGAAAAACAGTAGGTCACATAAAGGTAAACAGATGATATATTTCACTTGGCCTACACACACTGAATCCATAAGCTCGTGCATCATTATATAACAGTATTATGTGGCAAGACAATGCTATTATTATTAGTTCATCTTTGCCAATATACTTTCTGTTTTAGATGAGTTAGTATACTACTTTTCAGTTACACTAAACTTTTGAATGAGAAATGGCATTGAACTAAATAACACCCCATGCTATTCTCTATGTTTTAAAGGTTTTCCACCATATCAATGCAAAAATTATGATGAATAACAAAAAGCAAATATCTTAACAATTTGAAACAGAGATTTCACTCACAATTGCGACCTCCAAAGGATGAACCATCAGGTTTGGTATCCACGACTGTATACGATCCAGCAATGATGTCCATAATAAGACCAGCCAGTTGAGACATCAAAACCATTGGATCAACTCCAGAGTCCATCAATTCTCTGGATCTCTTCACCGTCTCTGCAGTGTCTGCAGACATTGCTAATTCCAAAAGTTCCAATAATTTTTCATCTGAAACAACTCCCACCTGTTGCAAGTAATATGAAACAGCATTATTATTTGTAAATGATATCCATGCAACCAAAATAAAAAAGTTCTCTGAAAATCAAAAGCATTATCAGAACTGTTTCATTTCAAAGAAAAATAGTCACAACAAACTCACAAGTTCATTGACAAGAGAAGTAGTGATTCTTTTTCCCAACAAACTTAGCTGTTCTAACATTGTCTCTGCATCTCGAAGTGAACCATCTGCATTCATGGCAATAAGGTCCAGTGCATCTGTTTCCACGTCCAGGTTCTCCTGAGTAGATATTTTCCTTAACCTGGTCACAATATCCCCATCTTTAATTTTATTGAAAAAGTACTTCTGGCATCGAGACTGTATTGTTCGTGGTACATTGTCAACATCGGAAGTTATAAATATGAATACAACTCGCTGAGGTGGTTCCTCGAGAAACTTGAGAAATCCCAGCCATGTCTTGGAGGGTAACAAGTGACACTCATCAATAACAAAAACCTTATATCGCGGAGAAGACCCAACTGACAATCTTTTCAGCAGATACCTAGCTTTATCAATTCCTTTCTTATTAGTTCCATCAACTTCCACGATATCACTGCTCTTACCAGAAACGAAATCAGCACATTCCTTGCAGTATCCACAAGGCTTACCTTCATCAGAAACCATACAATTCAAGGCAGCAGCGAATATCCTAGCAGTTGATGTTTTACCAGTCCCACGCGGTCCTTGAAAAAGATAAACAGGAGCGATTCGGCCCCTGGCAATAGCATTGATGAGTGAGTGAATCACAATATTCTGGCCAATGAGTTCACCAAAGAACAGAGGTTTATACTTGTGGCTGAAACTCCTACCGTTTTCAGAGGATCCTTCTTCATCCTCCTCCCCTTCCCCATTGATAGGCACAATCTCCATTCCCTCTTGACTTCTACAACTGGATGACCACCTTCTTCCATCCAACCTACTCAATCCCTCAAGATCAAGCTCCCCAAAGTTAGTAGAAACATCATCATCCTCATAATCACTCCTACCAATTCCAATAGATGAACCTTGTCTAACATCACCACTACTAGTACTAGTAAGCAAAGGAACAACACCTCCTCCTCCTCCTCCTCCTCCACGAGAACTCCTCAAAGACATTCTCCTCTTGTGTGAAGTTGAACAAGATCTCCTGTGTCTTGAATACATAGATTGAGTTCCACAGAGAATGCTGCTACCTTTCCTCCTTAAAGTATCCGAAAGTGAAGGAGAACAACAACTCCTCTTTGACCAATAGCAAGGAATTCCACATCCTTGACGACCAGGCAGATCCAAACGGTCGTCAATTTCGTCATCGCCGTCATTGACCGAAGTAGTTGTACCGTCATAGGATCCAAGTGTGCTGGGATAGTGACGGCGACGACGAGCGTAAGTTCTGTTGTAAGAACTGGTGGACAATGCAGGGGTACTATAGGAATAAGAAGAGTCCTCTTTAGGGCTTGTTGTAATGAACTTGGAGGAAGAACGAGATTGATTCTTATTATTGTTGGTATGTTTGAGTTTGCGAAGAAGAATAGGAGAAGCGCCAGAAACGGAGTTAGAATAAGCATCGGAATCATCCTTGGTAAAGATAGGTACTGAAGAATGGCGGTGTAATAATTTGATGTTGTTGGAGTTAGGGGTTAAGAGTTTAGTGTGGTTTGTTAAGAAATCAAAATGAGGGTTTGTGTTTTTGTTACACTTTTTCTTCATGTTGTTATTATGATTAGGGAAAAAGGAAGGGCGGGTCCCAGCGTCACTCTTGGAATCGAAACCATTGTCTTCTAAACTTGCAAGAAGGGAGGAAGAGTCTTCATCATCATCTTCTTCTTCTTCTTCTTCTTCTTCTTCTTGGTTGAAGGAATTGTAGTTGTTCTTCCAGTTGTATAAGAAGACCTTGTTGTTGTTGTTGTTGTTTTCGTCATTGTTATTATTACTATTATTATACATGTGTTTAGCAGACAATGAGTTGTTGTTGTTGGGATCCCTGAAGAGAGTAGTAGATCTTGAGGATTTCCATGAAGAAGTTGTGCCGGGATCCCTTAAGACACGAGAAGCCTTACGAATTTGAGTGAGTTCCTTCTTCAAGCGGAGGCTTCTTGGATCACTCATCTTTTGAGCGCTTGATTCATTCAGTTACAGCAACAGCAACAGCAACATCAGCAGATCTGACAGAACAGAAACATAACAGAACAGAACAGAACAGAACAGGGTTAGCTTCACTTTGTATGAGAAAATGAGATAGTAGTTAGATAGTAAGGTGAGCTTCTTTTTTAGTTGACCGCCTATATCATATCAATCAATCAATATTCTTCTCTCTCTTCTCTTCTCTTCTCTTCTCTTCTCTTCTGCCTAATTTTATTATTATTTTTAAATAGGTAATTGGCTACGGTTTTCCTTTTTTTATTTTTTTAATTTAAATTTGGCGCTCCAAGTGCAAGTGTGAAATCTTGAATTCAATGTGCGTGTGTCTGTTTGTGTGGGATGGGATGATTGAATTTGAGTGTTTGTTTGCTTTCTTTTGATATGATGATAATGATGATTATCGAAAGTACCAACCACATCATCATCAATTAGTAGTAGTACTAGTAACATGGATACGATGCGAATGAAATAGAAAAAAATGAAAAGAAAGAGAGAAAAACAAAACTCACTCCACTCCATTCCACTGCAAACCAAACACCGAGACACATTCACACTTGTTGCTTTGCTCTTGCCTCTTGGTCGGAATCGGAATTTGGTATTCTTCTCTTTCTAAAATCTTTTATTCAACTATTACTTCAATCTTCAATCTTCAATCCATAATATTATTAAGTTAAATATTATATTTCTGAAATTTTTTATTTATATGTGTTTTTTATGGTATTTAACATTGCTTCGGACAAAAAAAAATCTTTTATTCATTCCTTGTCCTTTTTTTCCTTTGATTTATTTCTCTTTTTTTTTTTTTACTCTTACAACTT
>JBBPBO010001985.1:323049-614473 GCA_037974295.1 Cicer cuneatum
ATTAAAAATAAATGTAAAACTAATAGCATATATTATATCTTTTTAGAAAGGATAAATGTAACTTATATCGAATTTTAGTAATATTTTAATTAAAAACAATACAAACTATTATATATTTCATAAAGTTTCAAATATAAAATAAATAAATCTCGTTGGTTTTTTTTTCTATATAACAATTTGTTATTTAGGAGATACAACTCTAAGTTGTCTTTCAAAGTCTCAAAAATAGTATTTTATTTAAATAATAGATGAAATAAAATCTTCAACTCATCATCAAATTAATCTTATTAAATAATCAATTTACTCGATTCATTTTTTAAAATTTCATTTTATTTTAATTTTGTTCGTTATTGCGTTACTAAAAAATAAATTATCCTTAAAATTTAACTCAATCAACAAATGACAATATTGTTGAATTTAATATTTTGTATTGAACTCGTTCGAAATTTATTAATTATGATAAAATTTATCATATATTTTTAAAATAAAATAAAAAATTTCATTTCACTATCAGTAATTATGTGTTAATGAGAACGATAATTATTTGATCACCTATAAGATACTTTTGAAAAGAAGTAAATATTTAAAATTGAATTCAAGTAAAGATTATTTCAACAACAAATTTAATAGATTTCAATTTAATTGCAGTTGGAAAAATGTATTAATTGCATGACAACAAATGTCTTAATTGCATTTGGAAAATCAATCTTTTTAAAATTAAATATTCAACATTTTTAAATTACAAGTTATTTTGATCGTGGATTTTTTAGTTTAATTTTTAAATAATTTGTTTTAGTGTTTTGAATAAAATAATTAGAATAGTGGAGATTAAAATTTCAAAATATTAAACACCGAGTGTGAAAAATTAATAAGGTACAAAAATTAAGAACAATAGTAATAAAATTTTATTTATATGCACCATTACACATCTATCCATTTAATGGTTAAGCTAGCGTATATTTTAAGAGGAAGCCAAATATTAATTTTTTTTTATTAAATTCATATAATAAGCAAAAAAATTACAATAATTTACACGTATATAAAATATAAATTAAAGCACGACAAATTTTTTTTTCAATAATTATTTATTTAAGAAAGCTGACACCAATAACACTTAAAAAAATCAAACTAATCCAAAATAATTTTTGTATTTTGTATTAAAGAGACTAACAACCTTGAAAATAGAAAAAATTGCAGAGATTAAAAATAAAAATTTGATATTTTACCTGTACAAAAACATATTTAATCTAGAAAAAGTGTTTGGATGCCTCCTTGGGTCATCTTACGTAATAATCGTATTTGATTGAAACGAACACGGGACCGCCACGCATCGCCACTCACCTGTTTGATACAATGCTTCAGAGTGAGAGCCACACCTTTTAACTAACTCAGAGACGACTCGCCTCGCCACGCGACCTATGTCTAATACCAGTCTACTGTTTTTATGGCGGACACGCACCCGTAGTTTATGTTTGGATTTAATTATTAGGAGGAGTGGTTTTTGTACCAACAACACCAATAAAGCTCCTCCACCTTTTGATTTTACTCAAATTCAAATATCTCGCCTCCCCACCGTCATCATTACCGGACGACCTAACGTCGGCAAGTCTGCACTCTTTAACCGACTCATTCGAAGAAGGGAGGCTCTCGTTTACAACACGCCTGACGATCATGTTACCCGTGACATTCGTGAAGGAGTCGCCAAGTTAGGTCACTTGCGTTTCAGAGTTTTGGACTCTGCTGGTTTGGAAGCTGAAGCCACTTCCGGTTCCATTCTCCATAGAACTGCTTCCTTCACTGCTAATGTTTTGTCAACCTCTCACTCTTTACTCTTCCTCACCGATGCAAGGTTTCTTTTTCTTTCCTTTTCTATTTCTATTATACTCTCGGTTAATGTTATCATCACTTATTTTTACTTCTCTGTTATCAGAGCTGGTCTTCATCCTCTTGATCTCGAGGTTGGAAAATGGTTGCGCAAAAATGCACCTCAAATTAAACCTATTCTTGTCATGAATAAATCAGAGTCACTCTTTGATGCTAATGACTCTCTTGCGTCTGCTGCTAATGAAATGTCTCGGTTAGGATTTGGGGATCCTATTGCTATATCTGCCGAGACTGGATTGGGTATGCATGACTTGCATATGTCTCTTAAGCCTGTCCTCGAGGATCATTTGCTTCGTCTCTTGAATGGTATGCGAACTTCAATTTACAATACTACCTCCCTCCTTACATTATGTGTCTCATTTGAATTGTGCATACTCCTTTAAAAAAATATTGAGTGCACAAATTTCTATGATAAAATGAACTTTATATACTGAAGTGCTCTAATAATAAAGTAATTAGTGGAGTAATTAGGTGTATTGGGTACAATAAATAAGAGTATATTAGTGGAAACAAATAATTAATGTTTCATTTGGTAATCTAAAATGACATAAATATGAGACAAACAAACATTTCAAATGAGACATTTTTTTTTATAAGCTCAAATGAGACACTTAATATGGGATGAAGGAAGTACCTTTTACTTGGCAGTGAAAAAAAATGATATCAGCAAGGTTATTTTATGCTCACTTTATTGTACAATTCATAAAATTCTGTCTTTTTGTTTGTGATCATGATCACACCTGGAGAAGAAGGATTGTTAGAGTTTGCACTTGTCAACATTAATTTTACTGTTGCATTGCCGTCTAATCACTTTGTTTGATTCTGCATTCAATTGTTACTCATCACAGATGAAAGTGCTCAAGAGAATAGTTGCGGTGATGACACTAGTTCCACTGAAGTTGACGAAAGCAAACTGCCATTGCAGTTAGCAATTGTAGGACGCCCCAATGTCGGTAAATCAACTTTACTTAATGCGTTGTTGCAAGAAGACCGTGTTCTTGTGGGTCCTGAAGCTGGTCTGACAAGAGATGCAATCAGAACTCAGTTTGAATTTCAAGGAAGAACAATTTATCTGGTAAGTTTTGGTTCTAGAATTCTGGTAGTGTTGATAGAGTTGGAAACAGATTAGCTGACAGATATAAAGGAATGTATAGTATAGGAGGAAAACATAGTAGTTATTTTTTCTCTGACCTTCAGATTAGATGTTATTGGCACACATTTCGTTCCCATTTTGTGTGTGTCTTCAAGTGCTGTGTGTTTCTTTGCTGCATGTAGCCTTGAAGATATACAAGTAGCAAGTCTTCTCTTTAAAGTTCATTATGCACTTTATATACATCATCAGGGGAAGTATTACACAATTTGTCTAGTAAGCATGGTCAGTTCAAAGTCAACTCACTATAATTCTGATTGTCCTTAGTTTTAAATCTCTGTTCTTAGCACATCAATTGTATATTTAATTGCCAACCATGCTGCTTCGTGGTTGTAAGCATCCAAATTAGAATTTTGATCAGAGTTACTTAATTTAGTTGTAACGTTGAACAGGGTTCACTTTAAGGATATAGGTTATAAACCGACAGGACCCCTAAAATAACTAAGGTGTACGTAAGGATAACAAGGGGATGTGATGCAGAGAATTGCGAGCAAGAGAAAAAAAGTTGAAAAGGCTCCTACTATGTAACAAATTTTTGAGTTATATTTGGAAGAAAGGGGATGGAGTGTGAATAAGGGGAGATAAGGCTGGAAATAAACGGAACTCTTTGGGAGTGACTGATCACTCTCTAATTGCCGAGGCTATTTGTGTTTTCTCCTCCCTACTATATTGATATTTTTATTTCTAGAACCCAATACTCAATATCTTCTAGATACAGGCTTGAAATAAGCATAAATACACTAAAACTTTCTTTCTTATTTCCCTTTATATTTTTTGGTGCCGATCAATTAGTGTCAAAGCTCTTAGTTCAAGGATCTTGGATGGTTAGTGCATGAGCTGCAATGGAGTCTCAAGTAGAGAGTTTGAAGAGAATCCCATTGTAATGGAGCAATGAGAGCCAAACTCAGTTGAACGAGATCATGTGGCTCTTGAAGGCTTGAAGGGGTAGAGAGTAGAGAGTAAATTGGAGGTTGATCTCAACCATGAAATACTGCAAAACTGCTACAGTGAAGAGAGAGCCATGCAAGTAGAGTTGACATGAGTTGACCATTTGAAAGTTGAAAACATCCTCACTAATGAGATGCCGGGGGTTCTTTTGGGTAAAAGTTCTCCTCTGTCTTGCTGTCATAGAGGACAAAGCTGAAGGTACCAATATTTTTTAGGGACATTACAATTGGATCACTAGAGGGAGCAATATTTCAATTTAAGCACAATGATAGATGTTGAGAAATTGGATGCTGCATTAGTCACTCTTGAGGACAGAGGATTGAATCGGTACCCATGGTGGGAGGAACAACTGCTTTCAGTTGCCTGGAGCAATTCAAGGATGATGAGATATGAAGATTTTAAGTTTCAACTAGGGTTGGTTCAGAATCCCTTTGGACTTCTATTGAGCATTAGGCAAATCAGTATTGCATGGAGCACCACGAGAAGTTTGAGACAGTTTCAACACCATTGAGGAACACAGACAAGGTGATATTAAAAGGCATCATCCTAAGTTTGCAATGGGGGCGGGGATGAGTGGGAAGATGAAAATTAGAGTAATTTTTAAGTTGGTGCTTGAAGTGTAGGGAGTGGAAATTAAGCATAATTTTTTTCATATTTGATCTGAGGGGTACAAAGATGGTCTAAGGGATGGATTGGTTAACTAGTTTAGTGGATATTGGGGCTAATTTCGTAAATTTAACCATTGAATGGAAGAAGGGAGGGAGTAAGATGGTTTTAAGGGGAGATCCTTCCCTTTGTAAAGCACAAGTCTCTTTGAGAACCATGATCAAGCCCTTGCTAGACGAAGGAGAGGGGTATTATATATAGTAACAAGTAACAACACCTGCTAGAAGAAGAGAAAAGATTAACAACTTTTATTCAGGACATTGATGTTGATTTGAAAAAATTTACTTTCATTTATTAGGAACCAAACAGGTTACCCCCCAAGGAAAGAGCAGAATCTTGTCATCAATCTCTAGAGAGAGAAAGTGGGGGTGCAATGCCGTGAATTGTGACCAATGTAGAGAATGAAAAAGGTCCCCACTAGTAACTGCTGGGTTGTCAATAAGAAGGATAGTAGGTGCGTGATTAAGGGGTATAGGATGAGAGTGTGAATTGGGGGAGATATTATGGAATTAGTCTGAACTCATTGGAAAAGAATACATTAGCAGGATCTGTTATCTCTGATTGCATAGGCTGTTTTGTTTTCTTCTTTCTTCTGTATACATCTTATCATTTTCAAGAACCCGGGACCTGACATCACCTCGATACAGCCTAAAGTTTATTATCAATACCAGTGAATTTTTCCTTATTGTTTAATTTTTCAGTACCTATTATAAACTCAAAGCGAACATTTGTCTTGAAACACTGGTTAAATTTTTATCATGTTTTGGTGTCATTCAGGTTGATACTGCGGGTTGGTTGCAGAGGACAAAACAAGAGAAAGGAGCAGCATCCTTGAGCATTATGCAATCAAGAAAGAGTCTACTCCGGGCTCATGTAATTGCTTTGGTGCTAGACGCAGATGAGGTACGCTGCTTATATTGCATGTTTCAGAGAATGGCGCCAAGATGTGATTTGATATAATCAACCAATGTTTTTGCATGCAAAATTTATATGTCATGATGTTTATTGTTCTAATTTAGTTCACTCGTATCTGTTAATTAAACACAAGTTTGAGCAATTTAATAGTAATTGTTCTAGTAATTCATTTATCTGGCGGAAATTTTGAATATGATACTTAGATTTTTGGATTTTGTTGATTGTTTTGCCAAATACTTTTTCATTGAAGACTCCCTAGTGCCAGGGTGGTTTGTTCTCCATGACGATAGAAACGTGTCTTGCTTTGGTCCCATAATTTTTGGTTTACCCCTTAAATGAAATTATCTTGTCCATTATGATGGACTTGGTGTATTTATGAATGTGAAGTATATGTTCGTGTTTGTAACATAACACCCTCTTTTAAAAATGTGATGATCTATCAGAAAGGTTTTTCATCTCTTCCTAATTTCTACATGCTAATTAGATATTTAATGTTGTGTTAATTAGTATTTTTTATTGAGTTGACCAGATAATAAATGCTAAACGAAGTATGAAACATGCTGAAGTAGTTATAGCCAGACGAGCAGTGGAAGAGGGACGTGGTCTGGTTGTGATTGTGAACAAGATGGACCTTCTAAGGGGAAAAAACCAATCATCATCCTATGAAAAGCTTATGGAGGCTGTTCCACAAGAAATTCAGACAATTATACCTCAGGTCTAATATGTAGTAATGAGCTTAACTTTGTCTAGATGTGCAATAAAGTGGACTCCTGTACATGTTTAAAACGTTATCTTTTTAAAATTGAGAAAAGAAAAAGTTTTGTGAGGCTATCAAGTTATCATACAGTCCGCACCATCTCTCTTTCTTTGCTTTAAGTGAATGAATGACAAACTTTACCCATTGTTTGTATTAAGATTTAGCATCAAGTATTGACATTTTTCAACAGGTTACTGGAATTCCAGTATTATTCATTTCAGCACTGGAGGGAAGAGGCCGGACGACCGTCTTGCATCAGGTCATTGATACATACGAAAAATGGTGTTCCAGATTACCTACAGCCCGTCTTAACAAATGGTTGCAAAAGGTATCTACTACTTCCATTATCACTTTATGTGAAGAGTAAAACGTGCAGTTGGTAATAAATTTTCTTTCTCCTGGTTGTTTTTGATCAGGTTATGAGCAGGCATTCTTGGAAAGACCAGGCAGCACAGCCTAAGATCAAGTATTTCACTCAGGTCAAGGCCCGACCACCAACATTTGTTGCATTTGTGCGTGGGAAGACCCAGCTTTCTGATACAGACATTAGGTTCTTAACAAAATCCTTGAAAGATGACTTTGATTTGGGTGGAATTCCTATACGGATCATGCAGCGTTTTATCTCTAAGAAAGATGGCAGTGGAAGTAGCAAGAGTAGCCATTCAATAGGCAGAGTGGCTGAAAGGATTAAATCTGACAAGAGACAGAGAGGCGACTTAGTTGAATGACAATTTTGATTTTTCAATCAAAGGCATGAGCATATCCCCATTCTGCAAATAATTGCAAAAGGGAGCTTTGATACCCTCCAGTTATAGACTGTTTGACTTAATGTCCATATTTTGGAAGTTCCAAACAAGTCTTTGGTTGAAGGAAATATTTCTGACTTCTGCTAACGTGCATCCTTGAACGGTGCTTGCAGTTTGAAAAATGGCTCATTTTACATATTTAGAATAGTTATAGAGGGACCAGATATATTAAAGCTTGGAATTATTGGAATCAATATTAGCAATGAAGCTTGTGACTCTACTACTATATTTATTTTAATCATCAAGATAAGAGGTATGATATATGAAGCATTTAAGTCTTTATGATATGTTTTTTCCTTATTATATTTGAAAAAGAAAAGGCAATAACTACATTTTCTGGGACAAAATGGTTGTGAACAGGTGTTAAATATTTGCCAAGACAACCATCTCTCAATAAGAGGTGAATTAAGTGATTATAAATTTTAGGGTAATTTAGGCTTTTAGTCTCTATGCAACTTTATGGTTTTGGTTCTCTTTTTTTTATCCATTCCATATAATGCAAAATTCTTATTGTTTGTCTCTGGTATTATTATCCTTCCATCTAATTCTAGATGACATGGCATGCCAGATTGATGTTGGTGTCACGCCGACACTGTGATGCCACATTTTTATTCAATGGGTGATTCCCACATGATAGAGACATAAAACAAAACATAACCAAAAGATAAAAATAAAATAAAATATAAACAATAAATTACAAGGGTGAAAAATGCCAACAAAAAAAAAGTGTTGTCTTTATAAAATGTTTTTTTTTTCTATCTTCGCTCATTACTTGGTAAAAATCATTGTTTTTCTTTATTTCTATTGTTAATATTATCCACAATATTATTTTATCGAAAAGCTCATTGATAAACATTTTCTTAAAGTTCATCAAAAGAAAAGTTATAATTTTTTTAATTACATTGGTATAATTACCCTTAGTTTTATGTTAAAATTCAAAAAGTTTAATTATAGTTTTGATTTTTCTATTTTTATTAATTTACGGAATTAACTCATCTATTTTAAAAGTTAATAATTTTGGTCGTTCCTTCATATTTTTTAGTTAAAAAAAGATGTTTTAACATATTTTAAATGACGTGACATACAATTTTATAATATAGAACTATCTAGATATATTAATTATTTATATCTCATTACTTAAATTACAAAAATAAAAAATTTCTGAAATTGAAAGTTAAGTTTTTAAAGGGTTTTATTGCGATTTTATGAGTGTTAATTATTCTATATCACCGTATTATATGTCACGTTATTTAAAGTATGTCATATTGCTATTTTTTAATTAAAAAATAATAATAAATTATCAAAACTGTCAAATTTTAAAATATGAAAACGGATTCTATGAATTGATAAAAATAAGTGCGTAAAACTGAGATTTAGTCGACCCAAAATTATCCCTATTAACGCATCGAAGGTTAAGTTATCTTTTTGATATTCTTATGTGTGTCTCTTCTTTTTCCTACTTCTCTTGTCATTGCATCGAAGGTTAAGTTATCTTTTTGATATTCTTATGTGTGTCTCTTCTTTTTCCTACTTCTCTTGTCATTGTTGCTATCGCTGTTTGTCTTTCTTCTATATTTCTTTTCGTTTTGTCTTTCTTCTATGTTGTTGTCACACATCTTGCGTTCACAACATGCTCTTTGTTGTTAAAGGGTGAGTCAAGCGATAAAAATTTAATGAACCAAAATGAAATTTGGACTTCAAAATAGGATTTTGAACATATTTTTTATTGGATTCTAAGTAGAGACTTTTAGGTTTATAATGACAGATAAACTACAACTCCAAAGTTTGATAATATTTCGATAAAACCTCAATTTATTTTGATTTAATAAGAACTAATTGGTCGCCCGAAAATATTGTATGAATTAAAAGTCAAAAATAAATTTTGTAGACATAAATAATAAAATTTTATAAATATTAAAAATATATTTAATCAAATAATATTATTTTTCTTTATATTTTTGTGTCCGTTTGGGCCATCCATCTACAGGCCATAATGTACTAAATTGGGCCAAGTATATTTGTATAGTGCCCACAATTTGTTTAGAGTTTTCTGCTTTTATTTTTCAACAATTGAGGACCAAACCCAAACTAAGTATGAAAACTCGTTAAATTATCAACAAAAACATCTGCATTTTAAGATATTAATTAACATGGAGGTCACTTTATTCCCTCCCTCATAACCTAACAACTACTCTTATATCAACCTAAAATTTATTACAGATTAAAACTAACAAAATTTTTGTGTGCTTTGTAGAATTTAACTACTATCCTCAATTTGGATGAGATGATTTTTGTTTTAAAATAGCCAATTTTAGTAAGATTAGCATGAGAGAGAGTTGATAGAGAGGCATGGGACAATAGAAAGAAAGAAAGAAATAGAGGAGAGAGAGATGAAGGAGAGTAAGAAATGAGAGAGAGGAGAGGAGAGAAAATATTTTTTTTGTAAAAAATAAAAAAGAATATTTTGATATTTTTAATATCTTGTATTTAAGACAAAAATTATAAATAATTAATTCATAGTTTTGTCTAATCTCACGAGGAGTATATAAATCAAATCAAATACAATAAAAGTTATAATGTGTTTTCTCATAACATTATTTTTTTTAGTAAAGTCCAATAATTTTTTTTTAAAATAGTGTTGCAATATATGAAATCTCAATAAACATTATATAACTAGTGTTTACTAATAAAAATGCTATTTAAGTTACATTATTATTGTATCTTAATGATGGCCTAGTTTCACAAGTTCTCAATAGTTTTTGTCGTTGCTTAAATTCTCTCTCTCCCTATATATCTATCGGTAATTTTGGAAATTAGATTTTTTATTTTTAAAATTTCAAACATTTGGTCCATGTGTGAAATTGGAAAAAGGTTCTGCTGATGCGTCATTCAATAAATAGCCTACGTGGATGTCATGTATAACATTTCTAATTATAAATAATGTCATATTTTAAGTTCCAAAAAAAAAAACTCATATTTTTATTATAGTAATTTTGAAATTTCAAGAATGTTAAATATTTGTCATATAAAATCGGATGACTTTCTTCTCCACTCTGAAAACCATTTTTTCTTCAACATTTTATTCCTTTGTTGCAAAATCTTGGTATGTGTGTGTTATATGCTATATCCTTTCGTTGTACTAAGATATAACATTAATAACAAAAGTGAGAAGTACATTCTTTTCATAATTTCTCAATTTAAAATTTCAGAATGTACAAATAACTTTGACAAATACACATAATATCCTTTTCTACATATACAAATATCTTTGACGAATTCTGCACAAATCCTTTTCAGCATTTATAAAAATGACTTTGACGTCGATGGAACAATTTTATACATAAGCCCTTTCTTTTTATCAGTCCTCCTAACTTCCTGTACCATTTTCAAACAGACAAAACATAAATTAAAGTAAGATATACTAAAATAATGATATTGTAAATAACATCCAATTCAACGATTCCACTAATGTCACATTATCAAGTGACTTTTCACGTTATGCCCAAGAAGCCTTTTTTCCCAATTTCACTAATGGACCAAATGCATGAGGTTTTAAAAATAGGGGTATTTAAATTACAAAATTTACAACGAGGGATCGAAATCTTATATGAACTAAAATCCGCGATCAAAACTAGAGTCGATCCAACTAATATAGAAAATTAAATAAATTTTAATACGAGGTTTTATTAAAAGTTTACAATAGTATTTTAATTAGTATAACTAAATTTTGTATTAAAAATTAATTTTTAGACATATTAGAATATAAAATAATTATAAATTAATATAATTAATTTTGTATAATATTTTATTTTTAATTAATGATAAAATCAATTAATTTAATATTTGTTGAGACAATATTAATTTTAGTTTTGAAAATATTATAATACAAAGTATTTTTATTATATATAAATATTTATTTTTTTAGGTTTTAAAACGATTGTTTTAATCACTTTCCATATAAATCTAACTTGATCAAAATTGTTTTAAGTTTAATTTTTTTTAATAAAATTATGTTAAAGATTAGAGCAACTATTAGGTCTAAACGATAGCATTGCACATATATAGTCCTTCAATTCTTCAAATAAAAGTGCATTTAGCCTGGTCTTGGAGGCTATTAGGCTCCCCAAGGCTATAAGTAAATAAGCTTTTTAATTTCAGCATGCACTTCTTTTAAAGTTTTCGCTTTATCATATCATGGTGATATAACATTAATCTTGAGAAAATAGACTTCCCTTTTGTTAATTTTGCATTTATTTCTCTCTCATCTAGTTCCGTACGTATTTGATTTTCTCATTTTCTTAAGGGTGGAAAATAATTTATAAGTTTAGAAAATAAAGCAATATCGTTAAATAAAATAATACTAATTGAATTTTTCTTATATTTGAGACTATTTATTTTTCTATTTTTATTTTATATATACGAGACTTGAGGAAGTATATAAATATAAATAATTATTATAAATTGAAATAAATAATAAATTTTAATTTTTTTTTTGTATAAACCAGAGAAATTTCAATATATTTTTACTGCATTAAATTATAATTTACTTTTATAAATTATTTTTTATTTTATAAGCTAGCATATTTTAAAATTAATTTTTATGTTTTAAATATGTACTTTAACAAATAAAATATAGCATTTACTATCTCATTTAATACAATTAACTCACATTTAAAATTAATTAATGACAAAGTCAACTATTTACTCTTAACTAAAATTCAATTTTTTTTCTATAATGGAAAGAAACATAAACGAAAACTGAAGCACAACATTAAGGAAACGAGTTCTCTTTATGTCGTTGTTGAAAAGTAAACTAATACTAGTATCAGTACAAAAATTTGTTCTACGATGAGTGTAGGTCACATGAATGGTCCAACCTCAACAATAACATGGATCAACGGGATGTCTCTAGCCAATTGCATTCCCAAACAACACCATTTAGTTTTGCAAGTAGAGCATTTCCCGAATCAATGTTGCAAATAAAACCTTTCAAGAAATGACCATTGTAATCTATGATAAGGTCACCGCAAGCCGAGTTACCTTGAATGAAAGATCCATCAATATTAAGCTTGACAACACCAACAACATAAGGCTTATCCCAGTGGATTGTGTGGTTTCTAAAGTTCTCGATCATCACCAGAAACAAAAGAATATACAAGTTCTTTCTCAAACCTCCTCAGCATTTTTGCAATCTTTGAGCATGTGCATGATATATTTTAATAGATTTTTGCATCGAGGACAAGTGTCATCACTTGTCACGTTTCTGTAAGCTCGTACTGCGTTGGTAAAAAGAGAAGCATGATCAATCTTCTAATGTTCCTATATTTTTATTATTTATTAAATTGAACTTATGTTCTCTCTAATTATGAGACCACATGCAATTATAATATAATTTGAGTTGGAAGTTATAAAAATGCTTTGTAACATGATATATGTAAAGATTGTATAATTTCAATCTAAAACTATTGACTTGTTTCTCTTTGAGTATGCGTAAAAAAAAAATTATAGTTTGAATTATAAGATACAAAACTTAAACGAGTTTAATCTTTTTGTTTTTTTAACTATTTAACGATGTCTCACTGTATTACTAAGGAAATTTTATCTTTCTTTCAAAAAATATTCTCTTGTAAAATGAAAAATAAATAAACAATATTGACTTTTTTTTTTATTTCTTATAGAGTCTAGTGATTAAATTCACACATTAGTTATATATAAAAAAAAACAGATGATCCCGAATTCAACCTCAAACCTAACATCAAATAAATATCCATGCCGCTACTATAGAGTTGTTCCACGAGCTTTACTTATTACTTTAATTTTTCTTAATGTATTTTCAAATATACTCCCATACATATATGCATGAGAAAGTGGTAAATAATGAGGTATTAAATACATCAACTAGAAAGACACAACCCCCTAATATAAAAAAACTGGAACAAAATAACATTTTTCTATTAGAGTAAAAATGTTGTATATGCAATAAATTATGTCTTAAAAAATTATAACTTTAACTTATAAATGAGACCATTGAGTCCAAAAAAAAAAAAAAAGCCAAAATATCAAAAAAACTCATAACTGAGTCCGATAGAGTACTAGGCTAGTAGCTACTTGCTTTCATATTTTAATTAGTAAAAAAAATGTTTTAATAAATATACAATTCATTTCGTAAAGTTATTAAAAATTAACAAATAGTTTTTTATTCTTTTCAAATATTTAGTAATAAAAAACAAAGTTTTAATTACAACTTTCTATGGTACATTTATAAATTAAAGAGTTTTGGTATATTGTTTCCTAAACCAATAAATTAACAACCATTTTTATGAATCAAATAGTTATTTATCAGACTTTTGTATTTTTAAAAAAATCATTATATTGTTTATAAGGATGGTACTAATTTTCATTATATTGTTTATAACGATTGTACTAATTTTCTTACCTTTTATCGTAAAAAATATTCAATACTTATTATTACGAATAATAAAAATTTAATTTAATTTTGCAAATACTTTTTGTAAATAGTATTTAATTATTATAATTTTATAAATATTTCTTTTAGAAAAAACATAAATCATTTAATTATTAATTTAAAAACTAAATATATCAATACATATCGAATTTAATTATTACTTTAAAAACTAAATATACCAATACATATCAAATCGTCAAATATACTATAAAAATTCACAAATTTGATTATCTATGTCTATCTCTCAATTAGTTTGAGATAGAATATACCAATACATATTGAATTGTCAAATATACCATAAAAAATTACAATTTAATTATCTATGTCTATCTCTCAATTAGTTAGAGATGGAAAATAAGATTTCTAGTGCTTGTTTCTAGATCCAACTTTTAGTGCAGCCACTTAATAAAAAAACATTATAAAAAATAATAACTTCTATTGATTAAATATAAAATTATAGCTATTCATTTTCTTAACTTTTGAGTTAAATCTTCTAAAAAAATGAATAGCACTTGTAAGAAAATATAATCAGATCATGCTATCATCAATTTTAACTAGTATATTATTATAAAGATTGGTTCACTGCTCTAATTCTAACCTATGGCCTCTCTCTCAAACTTCTCTCTACTCCTCTCTTCCTTCTCATTTGTCCATTAGAAAGATGTAGTTTGAAGTCATTATTTTTTACTTAAAACTCTTATTTTATTTTATTTAAATAATTGAGATCTCTACGATGATTTGATTTTTATTTTATGTTTTATGTGATTTTTTTATTTGAGTGTGACATTTTTGTTTTGTTTATTGTCTTGATGCAATTTGTTTGATTTTTTTGCTTGTCGTTGTATTTGTTTGGTTCACGTAATTAACATCTCAACTTCGATACAATATAAATTAAGTCAATAATGATTTGGCTGCCATTGTTATAAGTTTGTTCGTAGATTAATTTTTTTTATAGGAGTACATTGAATTTGTATTGTTTTCAAAGTATTTTAGTAATTTGAATGAATAAATATATTTTTAATAAAAAAATAAAAATTGTTCCATTAGTGTTTTTTTTTTACCATTACTAAATCACACAATATAATGTTGCAGTGTTCCACGATTTTGGTGCGGATATTTGAGGAAAATTATTTGGATTTGTAATAGAAGATGTATATAAATGCGATTATTCCTGAAGTGTCTTAGAGAACTTACGACACTATTCTTTATCAATATGTTGAACGAAGCCCTCTCTTTTGATTTCTAGAGTCCTTTCTAACCAACTAAAATATTGGCCCAGAATATCGTCATATCATTTAAACCCTAACTAGGTGATTAATTCCCAAGAAATATTGTTGACTTTATAAAGTTGATGTATCTCTTAAGGTTTATGTCTTTGTCTTCTTTACATGTATCGGTTAATTACTAAAGAAACATTCAGAAAATAAAAAGCTTCTTGTGGAATTCCAACGTGAAATGTCTTCAGCTTATAGAATCATAATCACACATCATATCCATATATCCAAGTTTAAAATCATAATTAATTAATAACATGCATGTATGATTCAATTCCATATATACTTTAGTTAATTGAAAAATGAGCCTGATCTTCTTTAGTGATTTGATTTCCCTAATGTTTGCATTTCAATTTAATTTTTCCTAATGATAATGTCAAACATGACCACAAAGCAACACTACCCTACCTATCATGTTTCATCGCCATTTTATTTTTTTTCTCACATATCTTCCACCCAAAAAATTTAATAAGAGAGATCTTAATAAGTGACTACAACCGATCTAATTCTGCATATCCATATATAAGATCACAGGGAACTCTTTTGGTCAAAATCAGTAGGTCTGAAAATCCATATAATATCGAGTTTGTCTAATATAGACCTCTAAAAAAAAATCCAAAGGTTAGATCTTAAGATTTTTAGTAAAAATAATGAATTTTATAATAATAACAAATGGGAAAGAGATATAGTATTTTACTAAAAATAGGAAGAGTCCATCTATAGATATTTTTTTAGAGGGCCATATTAGAAAGAGATAAATTTTCATTTTTTATCTTTAATTAATTTAGGTTGTCATTATAAAGGAGCATTTTTCCTCTCTTAACAAACAAACACTGATGCTTATAAAAAAATAGAAAAGGAAGGGTAATATAGTGGTAGGAAGATATATATAGATATTAATGAGTTGATACAAGTATATATATTATTATTTGAATCTAGGATTGAGGATAATGAGAGTAACAAGCTACATATATAAGTTATATAGAAATGAACAATATATAATTAGAATTCTGAGTGAGTGATTACTTGAAGGAAGGGTTTGGGTGATCCTCAGAGATTGGATTCCAGCCCCAAAGTCGATCAGAGAAGTTGGTTGGAATTGGAGTAATTGGTAGTGAAGTGTTTAGAGTAGACATTGCAGCAGCAGCAGGAGGTGGTGGTTGCATCAGCAAAGTAGAGAAATGATTTGGATTGTAGGAGTAATGATGTTGATTATTATTATTATTATAACTCACAAGCCTATTGAGATCATCCATCATACTACTACTACTACTACTGTTGGAATTAGTAACTGATGCATTTTGGAGAGGGAAACAAGCTGCAGGGAGAGGGAGTAACAAAGTGTTGCCTCCTGGTGCAGTAGTACAAGTATATTGCTGTTGCATCATCATTAACCTTTCCTGATCTTCCTCCTCACGATTACTGTATTTGGAAAGACCAAGAACTGTTGTGACATGATCCGAATTGGAATTGCCACCACCACTACTACAGCTTCCCTCTTGCATTTGCATTTTGTTGTTAATTGCTGCTGTTTCTGCCTTATTAGATCCCATTCCCATTAATATTTCATTATTCTTGTGTTCTGAATTATTATTATTATTATTATTACCTCTTGTTATTGGTAAACAACGAGGGAGGGATGGATGATCTTCTACTCCTGCTCTCTTGTATACTCGGCATAACGATATCTCACCCTTCAAAATCGAATTCATAATTAATTAATTCATTAATTCAAATAAAAGGTACCTGCACTATCTATCAGATCAGAGTGATCACGAGAGATGAAAGGAATTAATTAATTGGTGGTCAGAGTTTGAAATTCATGCATGTGTATATTGCAATAGAAGGAGAGAGAGAGAGAGAGAGAAAGTGAATGAATTAATCACAAACGGTGATAGTTGTTGTAAATATAAACTAGTATTTTTGGTTTGCCCACACTCTTGTACTCCTTTTTCCTATCAACTATTAATTAATTCATTCAATATATGGCTGCACCCTGCAATTATTTAATTAATTCATTAAGATGCATAATAACACTTTTTAAAACTAGGGTTCATTTTTTAAACCAAATTATTAACACACGATATACTAGTAAATTATAATTAAATCCATGGAGATGGAGATGAGTAGTAGTATTTAAAATTAATTAAGTGAGATACGATATAGTAGTAAATAATAATTATTATTATACCTTTTGATATCGTTCGGTTTCATGTTGAGGTAAACGATACTCGTTCATAATCCAACTGGTTCGTATGCCTTTAGGAGCCTTACCAGAATAGAAAACTAGGGTTTTCTTAAGTCCAATTGAACGGAAATTTTCAGTTCTGATCATCCTATCTGCTCCTGTTGCTTTCCAATAACCAGATGTTGTTACACGATTTGGACGATCTCCGTTTCTATACTTTCTATCTCTTGGCACATAAAAATACCATTCCTTCTCTCCAATTGCTGCCAACGCTGCCAAATCAAACTCAAAATTCAATTCATAAAATATCACATGTAACTAACTATCTACCTAATTCCTATTATATATTGTGTGTATTAAATTAAATAGAGTACTCTCAAGTCATATATATATATATATATATATATATATATATATATTATATAAAATTAAAGAAGGATGGAAACAAACAAAAACAAAAGGGGGGAGGGGAGGGGAGGGATTGAGAAGAATTGCTTCAAGAAAAGGGTAGTTCTCAAAGTATTATTATAGTATTTATAAGAAGACTATTTTGTATATATATATATATATATATATATATACCAGGAAGTTCCCAAGGGTCATAGCGATAGAGATCGAGAAAAGTAATAAGCTCAACATTGAAACGTTTGCCCTCCACCTTACGGCGAAGGTAGAACTCCACGAGTTCTTCTTCAGTTGGATGGAAACGAAAACCAGGCATAACCACATCGTGCTCGTGATCATCATCATCATCCTCATCAACTACATGTTTGTTATTGTTATTGTTATTATTTTCATTGGAAGTGATATCTTCGTGACTATGGCTTTGACTCATACTCATACTTGCTGCTGCTACTATTGCCATCCACTCTCTCTAACTAACTAACACACACCCTTCTGCTTTAACCTCTCTCTCCTCTTTTATACTTCTATTTCTATTTTTTTTTATTTATTTATTTTTTTTTCAATTGTGTATGTGTATCATACTACTATACACTGTTAGGCAAAACTAAAGAAGATAAGAAATTGATATTTTAATGTATATATATATATATACCAAATTCATTCAGTTAAATGTTTTTTATTTTTATTTTTAGATTGACCAGGAAAAAGAGAAGAGAGAAGAAACAAAGTAGAGTTAATGAGTTTTGGGCTGGGCCCTACATGTGGAGAGGGTATACACTCTAAATGAGAAAATGACTTTTAAGAAGGGACAGGGTGGCTACAGCCCAAATAGCGCTGCTCTTGGACATTTCTTCCACCCTTGCTAAACATTCATTCAAAACTAAATACCATAAATAAATGCCAAAATAACTTATCTATTTTACATCCAATCCGTACTTTACTCCACTTTTATTATCATATAATAAATAATTTTCATTTTCTAAAACTATATATATACATTCAACTCTAAATATATTCCTATATATTCATTTATAGCCTCAATACATATCCTATTTCTATGTTCACCAACATATGATATATCGTAACACAAAAAATCAATATCTCACCTAAACCACGCGAGTCTCTTTTACCCCAAGAAAAATATAATAATATTTTTTTTAAAAATAACAAATAAAACACTCGTGTGCTTTCTCGATCTCTCCCCTTCTTTCTGTCCTTTTCCATACATTATGTTAGGTCTAAAACTGTTTTTACTAAAACCAATTTTTCATCAAACATGAAAATGTTAGGTGGTGAAGTCAAGCTAATTATATGTATACTCTGTACAAAACTAATTACTAAGGATGAATTCTATGTTGTTAATCTGTGATCAAGACATGCATTTTTTTTTTTATATAAAACTTTCTTTTTTGTGTCTGTTAAACTTTCATATTATTATCCTGTTGCAATTGCTAGCTAATGTGACTTTTATATGTTCCTTGCAAATGCAAAGTGTTGGGTTCGTTATTGCGTTAATTATTTTTTATTATATTTTCGCTCTCGTACATTAGAAAATCACGTGCACCACATGAATCTTGAAGATTTATCATCAGTCATATGATGTAACTACACAAAACTTTAAAGTTGGTATCCACAATACTTAATTATATGGAAAGTTTCAATAATGATTTTTTTTTAAATATGAAAATATAAATTTAAAAATTTAATAAAAAATAGTTTAATTAACAACAATAAAACCGTTAATATTATGAAAATATTTTTTATTTTTATTTCTTAAAATTTGTGTTAGTTTATTTATTAATAACAAGATAAAAGACTTTTAAAATTGAATAATGTCTATATAACTTTTCAAAACAATAAAAATGACAAAAATCTATTTTTATTATTTTCATAAATATATCTTAGCTGACTAACATTTTATATTAAAAACTATTAAGTTCCAATATGTATTGATGATTTAATTATTAATGAAATGACTTGATCTTAAATTTGTAAAAATATTAATTAAAATAACAATTCGTTCTAACTTTTGTAATTTTCTTCACATAAAACATAAAATGAAAGCAATAGTTTTGTAATCATTTAGTAAAAAATATGGTAATAATTAATAAAAATGTGCCATTTTCTTTAAAAACAAATTAATTAGACTCCATATGAATCATGAAAAATAGATAAACTAGATGAGAGAGATTGTAGGAAGAGAGATGAAGGAGGGAAATAAAAATACATCAAATAAATAAGAAATGAGTATCTATAAAAATCGATCTCGTATTGTATGGAAATATATATTTTCTTCTACTAAAAATATACTAAAAATTTAATGAAAACTATTTTAGAAAATAATTTATTAAAATTTGAATGTTTTTTATTATCATAAGACTTTTTTTAAAATATAAAAAATATTGATTGAATATCATAATGTTTCTACATTTTATTTAAAAAATGAAAATAGTTCTAATTAAATATACCACAATGAAATCCTACCATTTGACTTTTTCCACAAAAAAATATCTTTTCAAATTCTAATTAAATTAATACACCCCTAAACTTAGACTCCAAAATGGTTAACTAATTATATTCGGATGTGCAAGCTAGTTGTAAGAACAAAACAAATCGGAAAAAAAGCTTCGGTTGACAATTTGTCATCAAATATCTTCGTGCAATGCATGTCATAACGGCGATAATGTGGTGGGGGATCAGAAATTCTACGAGGTTAATTAGCTGGTTCCATAGTTATGTGGTCACCAATTAGGATTAAAGATGTCAAATTGCATTCTTAAGTGGAGATTGGAATATGATCATAACTCTTTTCCGTTGAGTAATTTATTGAAATCTATAATTAATTAATTATTAATATATTATGTCAATAATTAAATTGTTGAAATAATAAAATTTATAAGTTAATAAATCTACCCACCGAACAAAATATTCGTGTGAAGTCAAAAAACTAAAATATTTGTAAAAAAAATCCACGGGTTGACGAGGTAGAGAGCATTTTAGATGGTGTTTGGGAACAAACACAGTTACTTTGTTGACATATCTAATTATAATAGGGTATTAAGTAAAAAAATGGAATAAATTATGATGAAACTAAAAACAAATCAACGGAAACCAAATATAGTTAAATTTACTATAATATCTTTATAATATAAAGGGTAAAATTCAGATATATTAACTGTATGTTTAGTGCGTAAAATATGATAAAGAGCCGATAATTATATAATATGATATAAACATAATACACTTATGGTATTATGTGTTTGATACGCATATCATAACAAACAAGATAACATTATTTCATCATATTTAAATAACATAATTACTCTCATAATGATACAATATATTATATATTTTATTTAAATAACAAAATTAACTTTGTAAAACAATTACACATTTTTTTTAATATTTTTAATTTTTATAAATTAACAAAAAATATTAAAAAAATTAGAAAATGTTAATTGTCACTATTAAATAAACAATTTTAATTTTAGAAAAATCATGATTAATGTTAGATACTCTAAATTAAGATAGGGATCTATGAGATATGTAAATCATAAAATTAACCATGCAAGAACATTATATTTGATGTTAGAAAATTTCAATTAATACTCATATTTTAGTAACTTTTAAAAATAATTTTGTTTTTGAATATTTTGTATCAATAGATTTATAATTTTTTAGATTATATAAATTATAAAATCACCCTTATCATAAAATCATACATATATTTAAAAATAGACTATTAATATTTATTTTTTAATTTAATATCAATTTTTTAGTTAAATTTATATTTCATTAGATATTATATTTTAAATTATATTTTATAGGGGTAAATCAATTATAAAAAAAAGATAAACTATCATTTTAGTCTTTAAAAATATATGATGTTATCATTTTAGTCTCTGACTCAACAAAAAAAAAATCCAAATTGTCATCGAATAATCAAAATGTCTACAATTTAGTTCACGACGTTATAATGGTCATGACTATTTTGATAGTAGATTCTATCTTTCAGATATTTTAATGATAATAAGTTGTATCTTTTAATAATTATTTTGATATGATGACTAATTTAGACATTTTGCTGAGTCATGAATCAAAATGACAATATTTTAAACTTTTAAGAACTAAAATAGTAATTTACTTAAAAAATAATATCATATCTTATTAGTTTCTAACCTAGCTCAGATTTAGAATAAACATTTTAACAAGAGAGACATGATAGTTTGAATTTAAAGATTATGTTTTATTAAACATTGGATTGAGAAATATATGATGTAATTATCCTATCCATTCTTTTATCTTATGAATCACAAGGACCGTAAAGGTGTGCTTGATTTGCAAGATAAGATATAAAGACAAAATATGATATTATAAAGTATCATAAAGATAACATAGTTATATGATAAATATTATCTAATTATAATTTTGACGTGCACACGATAACAAATATTATATTAATTTATCATGTTATGTATTTGATACACGCTTCTTTATGAGTTAATATTACATATATAATTTAAAATAATAAAATTATTATTGTGAACAGTTATATTCTTATTTTTTCAATTTAACTTATAATACTTAAATATTAAATAAATAATAAAATAAGTTTACATTTAAAAAATCTATTCATACTACTTTTTTTATAAAAAAATCATAAGTAAATCAAATAATTCTGTTTTAAGAAAAGAAAATCATGATTACTTTTTTAGTTGTATATTTGAGTCAAGAGATGATACTATATAATATAGTAATAATAGTGCTTTACTAAATTAATTAAACACATTTTATTAATTAAATAACTTATAATACGATGATGATCTGAAATGACATAATATGATTCGAACAAAATTTCAAATAATAGATTGAAAATTAAAAATGATTCACAGATGCTTCATAAGAAAGACATGAGCAATATAACCTATTTCCACCATCTAACCTTAATACAATCCATGATCCAAGAAAAATCGAGAGACAAGTTTGAGAACATATATACAACCATTGTATACTTCTTTGAAGAAAATAACAAAAGAAATTGTGGGTCATATGCATATGACGAATGAAGGACTAACTTAATTAATTCAGCCAACGCAATAATTTACTTATTGTATGCTGCCATACAGCCAAGCATGTGGGGTATTTACTACTTTAAGACACTTATTGTTTTCCTTTTGACACTATATCTTCATTATTCGTTAGATCAATGGTTAAATATAGTCTCATTAACAATGGTTTTGATTCAATATTCGAATATAAATTCTCTCAAGTTATTTTTATTTAATTGAAATTTATGAATTATTTGAGTTAAGTTATTACTTTAAAACTCATGGATTAGACTGGGCAAAATCTTTCTTCCATCCAGGATCCAGGAAAATTGATAGAGAAAGAAAAAAACGAAATCAAAATTTTGTCGTATATCGAATAATGATTTTGTATAATTAAGTATTTCATATTATATATTATTACAAAAACGAGTGGTCATGATATTTATATTTTAGGGTCTTGTTTTTTTATATATAAACAAATAGTATTAAGAAGAGTACCCCAAAGTCCAAACCCATTACAAAAAGAGCCAATTAACCACTTTGTACACACAACAAAGGATCCTTTTCATTTATATTCTTTTTTTATTTCAAATTTTCTATTATACTCTACATTAAAATTTATATTTACTTTTTTTTATTAAGTCACAATAAGGGAATACGACCACTTGAAGAATAACACGTTATTTGTTTTGATACATTTACTCAATCACATTAATTTTAATGTATTTTTGTTTCTATTACTTATATTTTATTTTATTAATATAATTTGATTTATTTAGTATTTTTATTTATTAAATTAACAATTAATTATCTGTTATAAAAAAATAAATAAAAATATATGGATGTATCCCCCGAATGTGGCCTTCTATTGGAGGAAAAAAAAATTCTTCAGTTAGTCGCATCTCTGCCTTGCGACCTTCTTTTTTAAATAAAAATAAATTAAATAAAAAATATCCAAAAACATTATTTAAGAATTTTGATTTAAATAATTATTGATTGTAAAAAAATCAAATATTTCAATTTCTAATTTATTTAATACCTAATATTCAATAATATTACTCTAGTTTAATGTCAATTGAGAGTTGGTCCGTTCCATCTCTTTTTCCATGGAGATAAATGTTGAAAGTTTAGTGTCAATTTAAATCACTTCCAAAATATAGGAAGAAAAAGTACACAAATCAAACAGATTTGCTTCTGATTTATGATTGATCGATTTGATTATCACTTGTAAGCATTTGAGGTGATTATCAACTCATCTAAAATTAATTCCCATAATATATATATATATATATATATATATATATATATATTATATTAGAAGAAATAATAAATTCTATCGTTCAATTTCACAACAATTGTCATTTAAACTAAAATTTAAAAATCACCATACATCTTTGTCTTAATTCACATGTTTTCACCCACTTGCATCCATGCGAATATATTTTCCTTACTTACTCTACTCCTATCATATTCATATCTAATTTTCTAGTAGTATATTGTAATATTCTTCTCAACTCATTTAGCTGTGGTCCATCCCTAATCAAACCATCCAGCACTCGAATTAATAATATATTCAAATAATATTAATGTCTCTGTTAAGTTTAGGAATGAGAGTTGATATCAATTGCTGCCACTTGTGACCATGCTTGTTTGATTCTGTTCTTTATTTATCAACCCTTTTTTCTTGATTAATTCCTAATTTTCCCACATGTTGTAATTGTGTAATAATAAGTACTATTATTAGAAGGTTAACGGTTTTTTTTAACCCTAATAATACATTAAAATTGAGGGTATGATAAACCCAATGTGAATATATTTTGCCTTAGCTAAAAAGGCAAGCGAAGACATTCTACCGTATACGTGTTAATTCGACATATATCGGTATATTCAATATTTAATTAATAATTAAATAATTTTTTTTAAGTCAAACTATTTTCTATTATTAAATATTATTTATCATAAGTGTCACCGAAATAAAATTAAATAATTTTTAAAAAAATTTATTACTTATAATAGTGAATATTGAATAATATTTATTAAAAATAAAATGTAAAAAGATAGCTATAATAATGCTTATAAATAATTAAATGATGTTTTTCTTATGAAATAATTTTTCTTAACATATAAAAGTCGATAAATAATTATTTAATTTATAAAAATAATTGTTAATTTATTAATTTAAAAAATAAATATAATAAAATATTTTAATTATAATGTACAGTAAAAACTCTCAGTATATAATCTACCATAAAGAGATAAACAAAAATGAAAAAGAAAACACTAAGAAATATAATAAACTAATTAATTAAAATATGTATCTACATGTCAAACTAGTACACTTCAAATGTAAAAAGTACTAGTTTGTATAATTAATTTGGACCACTTCGCTAAAAAAAAAACCAATAGGTTGGAATTGTGATAGATAGATCCACACTAGAGGCTGCAGCATGTTCATAGTATGGGGCATATATGTGAAAGAGTCAACAGAAACCCGTGAGTGACCACTCTCTCCTCTTATGGTCTTGACAACAACATGTCACCCTTGTTTTTATATCATTTTTTTTTTTTTTACTTTCCTCTGTCATTTTCTAAATTTCATTAATGAACTGATTCATTAAAGAAAAAAAATTGGTTCATTAATAATTGGTCCAATTTTTTTTGAAAAAAAAAATTTATATTAGTACAAAATGAAAAACGTTGATCTTCATCATATAGAACTTCACCAATGCTATAACCACCCACCAATTGAATAACAATAGCATCCCAAACCTATAAAAATGGATCTCTCGGCTACAATCCTCCCACGTCACAGCACAAGCGTGAGATGAGCAAGATATAATAATAAAAGTTATTAGTTAATTTTTTTTATTTATTTAACATATTATTTTTCTTTAAGAGGCAAAGAAAACTCCATTCAAATCACAAAAGCCATAAAAAAGAAACCGTTACAATTACTACTTGACAAAAAAGTTACAATTACAAATTGCTTTAAAATGTTTCTTTTTTAATTACAATTACAAATTTTTGTATAAAAAAGTTACGATTATTAATGTAGTCTACAAAAAAGTTAAGCGTAAGATCAAATTAAATATTCCGTAAAAAATATTAAATTAAATTAATTTTGATCACTTTTTGATATGATTTCTGCATTAATCACAAATTCTTTTTTTTTTTTTCGGTGAATTCTAAACTACAAATTCAAGTATCTACTAATTGTATCATACTATGCTCATAATTAAAATATTATTCTTTGAAAAATAACTTTCTAACTAAATATTGTATAATCTTGTAAAAAAAAACAAATTATTATATTAAATCACCAACCTTAAAATTTATTGGTTTTTATATTTGTAAATAATTAACTTTAAAATGATATTAATTAAAAAGAAACTAAGAAAGTAAAATAATATTACTGTTAAAGAATTTTGCATGTCTTATTAATAATTAAAATTTAATTACGGTCTTGTAGATACTATGGTTCCGTTGGTCTTGTATGGAAGTGTAGGTATTTGTAATGTATTTGATGATTAGATCAAAGTTATGTTGGCATGCAGGTTCAAAAAAACTATTATGTTTTTATACTTGTTATATGTTGTGCAGTTGGTGATTTAATTTGGTACAGATAGATTTCATCATTATATTCCAATTACCTTACACTGCATTCTTTGATAAGGAAATCGGTATGTAGATAGATATTCTAGTAAAACTGATAGCATTTGGCAGCTTTAGGAATGTCCTTTTTGAGGGACTTATTTTATTTTTCATTTTCCTTTTATTTTTCTTTCTCTCTTTAAGACTATGTTTGGATTGATATAATGTCAAATTCTATTGTTTAGTTTTATAAAAAATAAAAAAAATGAAATAAAGTATGATGCAACCCATTCCATTCAATACCACTCATTTCTCCAATTTTTTATTTCCTCCAATTTAGAGTATATTTAATAGAATAAAAAATTAATTACATTCCATCATAAAATATCTAAATAACGAAATAAAATATTTATCTCATTTCATGTTATTCCATTTCGTTCTTTTAAATTATCCAAACACACAATAAGCACAAAATTAACCGGAACTTTTTGCCTTTATTTGAATGACAATTGCACCTTAATTGATACTAGTATTTAGACCCGTCATTTTTGTCTGTAGTGTAACAGAGATGGAACGATTATAGAATTGATCTATATACTAAATACAAATATTTTGATGTATTTTTGAAAAAATTTATATTGTTAAGCTATTTAAAAATGAAGTATAATGTTCAAGTAAATATAAATTACTTTTTATTTTCATTAATACTGTGTTAAACTTATATAGTTATGTTGACTTTCTATAAAAATTAAGTATATTAACTTCCATATGAGTTGAGTATGTAAACTTTATTTTTCGGACAATGAGTTTGTAAAATTATTTAACACAATATAATATTTGATTTATTTATTATTTTTTGTTTTTGGAATATATTTTTGTTTTCATAAAACAGACTTTCAGCAACTGTGAGGCCTAAAAAATAGAACTAAATTTCCAGTAATTTAAATATAATATAAATTTTTGACATATATATTTAAGACTTTATTATACTTTAATAAATTTAGGCTCATCTCTCATGTACGTTTTTAATTTGTTGTCGTGTAAAAGGCAGAGCGTGTCGTATTAGGAAATATATGCATCATCATCAACACTTATCACCGATTGATTCCATACCAAAATATTGATGTTGAGACTTTCCCAACTCCACGTCTCTCCCTCACTTTATACATAATATTATACCTTGAAAAAACCTCTATATTTTCCCTAAAAAATGTGAAAATGAAATCAACTAGTAAGCAAAATTGTTGCAACTTGCAAGGTACTAGTAGATATATGTTAAATCACAATCACAATCACAACCACAAGTGGTGTGTGTTAGGGGCCAAAATGACCAATTTAGTTTTAACAATTTGTCTTCTCTCTTAAGTCTACAAAGGGTCAAAAGAAGAGTATTCGAGAACCATCTCTTGACTTACACATTATGGGAGGCTCATCACATATGCTTACAAAAAATTAGACACCAAATTTCTCACAACAATTCAAATTCAAATTCAATTAAAAATAATTTTCACGAACCGCGTTTCTTCATAGCGTTTTACGGCATCTCTAATTATGGGAATTGAACTTAAGAGGTCTCTTAAAAATAAACAACATTTCTTATTAATTTTTTTTCTTTTTTTCTTTTCATTGAAGCTTGATGATGTGGCAAAGTTGATTACCTAATCTTAAGAAACCACGTCTTTTAAATAATTTACCTCAAAAATTGGTTCTTACGGTTAAAAATAATTTTTATATCCTAATAATTCAATTTAAACATTTTTATTTGAAAAATCTATTTAAGTTGCAAATAAAATAAAGCTAGAAGAGTATTCCTGATTTTGTCCGAAACGAGGGAATTTGCTGACAAAAATATCTATTGAACTTGAAGGATGAGTAAAAGGTAACGTAATGGATACTAATAATGACGCAAGTATTGATGCTATTTTCTGATTGATTTATTAGAATTAGAAAGAAAAAAAGTGGAGTTGGCAGTAGAAGGGCGGCTGATGAGGTTGGAATGGATGATTCAGTTAAGAATAAGATGGGCCCATTTTGGGCTCATTAATTAAATTGTTTGCATAGTACAAACCCACAAGAAGCTCGTGGTTTGGACCATTTTGGCGGTAGTCGATTCTTCTCATTCTCCTCCCATTTTGTTTTGCATGGACATGCATGTGACTCATGATTCATCAATGTTACTACTATAATCTAAAATTCACATAAAAACGAGTTGACTCTCTAGCTATGATGTATTTACAAACTCCAAGTCATGCCAAATATATGTAATTACTTCTACCAAATCCACTCATGAGAGCGAGAATAGTATATATATAGTTCACGGACCTAATAAATTTTTGTGAGTAAAATGCTTTTGTTTTTTCTATAATTACTTTGAGAGAAATAAATATTTTGTTAACGTCCAATAAAAACTAAATAAAATGTAATTTTTTTGAAAATGATTAATTCATATATATTGTAAAATTACTTGCATAAACATTATACTATTGTTTGTTTTGAAGTTGTCTTAAAAATTGGTGTATATATCGACATAGGTGGGTAGTGGCAGATCGAGAATGACAAGTTCGTATGTGTCAATCATGCACCGACCAAAAAAGAGTTTTTTGTCTGGTATATCTTTATGCTGTTTGGGTTTTAATTTAACCGTCCAACCAATCTCTTTGGTGGAAAGGACATCATCCATATATGCCATTATCATCATTTATATCTCTATCTCAAATTAATTGAAATGATATAAGAGTTTTGCCACATGGTCATATACGTACATTCGAGTAGTGATTTAATTATTTCCTTAGACTGATTTATTAATGTGTCGGTTTATACTTTTATACAACGCAAGTTTCAAATTATAATACTAGGAAAAATAATAACCTCAAAATTTGCATGCGAAGATATTGACAATGAACACATTTATCCTTCACCTTGTGAACATAAAAAAACGCTTATTCATGTATTACTCCCTGCTGTATCAGTCTTTTTCTTTTTAGTGAATAAGAAGGGTTAAACCACATCAGAATAAAAATAATCAAAAACTAAAAGCTATTAGAAAAAACAATCAAATTCTTATTGATCTTCACGTCCATAATTTAAACACTTATACGCTCACACAACATGATATGATATATCGATGATGTGATGAGAAAAAAAAGAGAAAATTTAAAGTGTTGAATGAATAAAGAAAAATAAAATACGTATAAAATATCATATTGATATAAGGTGAAAAAATAATATATGCAATACACTAATACCACAATCTTATTCACGTGTATTAATTTTGCAGCAAAGGTTTTTACATCCAAACCGATTAAATAAAACATAATTAAATCAATTATAAAATATTCAAAACCATATAAAATGATCTTTTAAATTTTCTTTTATAAAAATTACTCAAATCAATTTAGATTTTTAATTTTTTTTTAAATAACCAAACCAAAGTTGGTCGTATGTAAATTTTAATATTTGATTTATTATATTATTAATATCGTACTCTTTGGGTTTTATTTTTAATAATATTTACTAATGTAATTATATAATCTTTTTTTACCATCTCATAAATGCTAAATATTATTGATAATTATTACAATTTTAATATTTGGATGATTTGCCCTCTATATTTTGCTGGTGATTTTTGAGATGCTTCAATAGATTCAAAGTTATTTTTATAAATAAATATTAGTGGTTATTACTTAGGTACTACTTCATCCATAATTTAGAGTGTACCCCTCCATGCATCACTATATTTCAATCCTTAATTAAGTGTGTAATAGTTCAAATAAATTATAGGGGTTGGTAGATACCAAAAAAAATATAAGAGTTGTTTAACTATGTGTATGTTTATTTTTACTTTTAGAGGTGTTGAAATTGATTTTAGACGTGTAAAAGTGATTTTATACATATTAAATTATTTTTGAGTAGAATTATTTTATATTAATAATTGATCCAAAATAAATATATTCACACCTAAATCATTTTACTTTGATTTTATTTTTAACTTAAACCGAAGTCTGTTTGGAATGGTAGTAAACCACAAAACTCGGGTTCAAAACGAAACTAATAATTATAGCTTTTGAAAAATCACCTTAAATGAATATTAAAATGCGAATTTAAAACAAGCGCAAAACCAACCGAACACTCAACTTTACAGAATGAATACGTTGAAAATCAATTTTTGTTAATAAAAAAAATGTGTAGACACAAATCCTTAGTTTTTCTTTATTTAAACTGTATATCATTTTTTCCAAATGCTTTGCAACATTACCCCCTCGTGGACGGTTTATATAAGTAATACAATTTTAGTCTTTTAATTTAAATTTAATGTTTATTTTCATCTTTATATTTTTTATTCGTTTTAAGCATTTATTTTTTTTTTTCGTTTTTGTTTTTTACTTTTTACATAATATTTGTTTTAATCTTTATTAAAATGATAAATTTGTTTAATTTTATAAAAGATAAAATACTAAAATAAAATATAAATGATTAAAACAAATTAAAATATATAAAAAACAAAACAAATATTCAATTAAAATAAATAAATAATTAAAATTATATTAAAAAATACCTTTTGATGAATGAGGTACAACCTACTAGAGTTTTAGTACGTTGTTAAAACAACCAATTCCTATCTAGTTGGTCCCCTTAATTACGCACCATTAATGCAGTTTGACTTATCACTTTATTGACTTAAAATCATAAAATGCACCGCTACTCTTCTTATGACTTATATGAAAAATCTTCTTGTAATTTCTTTTCTTCAATTTATATTAGACACCCTTTAAATAACAAGTATCATTACATATTTTAATAGGTTAGATATTTTTATTTGTTACTTATGAATTAAATTGGTTAATCAGTTATAATATTTAGTTAGTTATTTTATATTAATTAATTGTTTATGTAATTGATTATATAAATGTATGTAACAACTTATATAATCCATTCTCTCATTTTATCAGTAATATTTAATTTATCAATTTCTCTTTTATTAATTTAAATTAAGAATTATAATATAGTATCAGAGAATAATTATTCCACTATATTCTTTACATCTCAATATTTTCTTGAGAAAATTTTTATTGAAACATTTTTTCCTTCTTAATTATAATATTTCTTTATCAACATTCCAATGATTCGACTCCAAATCAACATTCATTATCTCAAAATTCAAATAACAATGACAAAATCACGTGATCAATACTTCAATTCATTAAATAAAAGTAGTGAGTTTCCAACAAATTTTTATAAGTGTATACATCCATATTCTACTGTCACGAAAATGGTTGAGGAAATACAATATGTCACTATGGAAAACACAATCATCAACATCCTAATTTAAATATGCAAAAGATCATTTCAAGTGAATCTTCGACCTACATGTCAAAATCTAGTAGAAACAAATACTAAAAGATATGAGATTGAGCAATACGAGAGATTGTTGATTGGGTTCTATAATCAAAACTTGTCAAAGTTTTTCAAGAACACCAAAAATTTGGTGATATATTTTTTCTTTCTTTATAATTAGCTTAATTGATATTTTATAAAATTCATTCTTTCTTATAGTATGGCATTCTACAAAATTCATTCATTTATTCTTTCTAACCTTAATTGGCATTTCATATTATATCGATATTATATTCATAATTTTGATGATCAAACACAAAATTTTTTTTTTCATTGATGTATTTTCGGCATTACAAATATTATCTCTTTTCTGACATTTATTTTTTGCAATTTTCAAACTCGAAGTGTATTAAATACGTTTTAGCTCGAGGGGAGTGTTAGATATCTTTGTTAATTAGTTAGTTAAATCGGTTAGTTAATTACACTAGCTAATTAATTATTTTACATTAGTTAATTATTTATGTAATGACTATATAAGTTTATGTAACAATTGACGTAATTCATTATCTCATTTTATCAATAATATTTAATTTACCTTTATCTATTTTTCTCTTATCAGTGATTTAAATCAAAAATTACAATAACATATTAAATTTAAAGAATATTGATTAGTTTTTAACAAAAATGTCGTTTATTAAATATAAAGAATTAAAAGATGAACAATGCATCTCTATTAATAATTGAAAGATAGTTTTAAAAAGAGAATGTACACTATTAATAAATTTAATGTAAAAACTATTTTTCTTAATTTTTGTGTTTTGATTAGAGAGGTTTTATATAGGACGAATGAAATATCATTTTGAGACGTTTAAATGTTGTCTTTACATATAAGACCATTTGCAAAATTTTAGATACATTTATTATTATTTTAAATATATTTCTTATTAATGCTACCAAATTATTTTGAAAAATAAAAAGTTAACATTGAATAAATTTATACACAAATGATAATTTAGTAATTGTCATACATAAATTAGACACATTACACTACCATTTTTTTAACAGACGTACAAACTGTCATAAGGATTTATAAATAAGGATTAAATAGAGTATAAAATATTACTCTTTCACGACTCAATTATTGCTTCTATAAAATAAGTCTCTTGTGGAAAAAAAAACTATTTTTAAATATAAGTAATTTCAAATTATTAAGTGTATTTAGTTTTTTTTCTAAACGTATCCCCTATTAACACTAATACTAATTTGTCTTATAATATAAAAATAGACGCACTAAATTCACTTCATAATGTTCTTAATATGTGGGAAATAAATAATAAGTGTTTATAAAAATTGGTGTAGTACATGTTAATCTCTAATTATAAAATTTTGTTGATCGGACATGTCAGATACTATTTATAATCGATATGAGCGAACACCTTTCGAAGATGGATGACATTAAAGACCGTAGATCTTATATTATTCTTAACCATAGACCAATGAACAATATTAGTTTGGTTGTTAGAATTAAGATTTTGGTTAGGATATAATCAGTTTATACGATTTTTATGTTTATCGATAACATGTTTTTGTTTTTTTAGTCATTAAATATGATTGTACTATTTTTTTTGTTATTCCAGATATATAAATATTTTAATTATTTTGATTATATCAAAATATGTATAGGTATTTTATTCTTATATACTATTAATTTGTTTGTAGATTTAACCTTTTTAATTTTAACAAGTTAAATTTGCGATTTTTTTTCTTCTTTTATATCCTTTTTTTTTTAAACTTTTCAAAATACTCTACATTATTTTTCTCTAGTAGGAGGTTGCATATCTAAGATGTGAGCATTTATAAAAAAAATTAAAAGGTTATAGACAGTCACATTATGGGGATGTGATATCTACTGTAAAAAAAATCATCATTCAGATTGTCGTCTTGAAAATTCAAAAAATATGACGATATATAAATTTCAATGTAGGGTATTTTAGAAAAAAAATTTTAAAAAAATATAAAACAAAAAAAATCTAAATTTGTGTTAGAATTTGGTGCACACTATCAATTTAAACCAATGAAAAGTGTGATCGGTAGTAATAACGTGACATCCTTTGCATAGAAGTTGTCATGAACACAGACACGAGTTTCTTGAGCGCTTTATCTAAAAGTTACCAAACAATGTTGGGTTCAGATATGAGTTACACCTAGGCACCTACTAATACAAAACAAAACTTAGAGATATGTCAGATACTATAAAAGTTAGTCTACTTCCGTAGTAGTAACAAACAAATGCAGCAATTCGCTCATGTGTCTGTCTAACTGTAATATGAAGCTAGCAAGGTAGCCTCGTCTCAATTTGAAATGCGTGACGAGGTTGTGATGAGAAAATAAATTAATTGATATATCATATATCATATGATAAAAATGATACATACTATAGACAAAAGCACGAGGAAGGAAGGGACTTGACATTTGCGGGTCCACTATGAAACCGTTGGATTGGATATTTAATTGAATGGGTCATTGGATCCAAATCCAAATCAAAATCAGTGACTAGTCAAGAATTTGACCATCTGACCAATTCTTGACCCTCTGACTCTGCATTTATTCTTCTCTACAATTAAAATGACTTTGGAACTAACTTGTTGCTTTGGTTTGGTTGAAGTTTAACACAAAAAGAAAAGATAAACTGTCTCTCTCCAGAGACTGTACCTTTTGGTTTTCTTCTGTGGCCCACACGTAACATGTACTAGTAGTGTGTAGGCAAGGCAAGCATCCCGTGACTTCTATTGTAAGCTAAGTTTTGGATACATACTTACATACATACAAAATAATTAACTTATATCATATACTATGTACAGAAAGAAAACAACTGTGTGTGTTAAATTGAAAGTTATACTTAATTTACACAAGAAGCGTTTTAACTTACAATAGCAGAAATAACTAATTGCTGAAGTGGTTCCTTCCTTAAAATTCAGAATAAAGTCATAATTTTGGAATTCAGAAACAAATGAATAGCGGTGGGATATGAGTGAGTGGAGCAGAACATTCAACATTGATGTGGAAGTGGCAATGTGTGTGTGTAATGGTTCAGCTACTTCCAAGTGTAGTGCAAAAGTGTCACTGTCTCACTGCATCTGTCCCCGTCTGCAGTGAGTTATGATTTAGCATGCTTTTTCAACCAACCCCACCGCAGATTTAAACCATGATATTATTAATCAGATTTTAAATGTTCCTCATACCTTACTTACACATGCAATTAGCAGTTGATGTATGTCCAGAGAAATGTTACCGACACAGTACTCTTTAAGAGACCTTTATGACTCATTCATTTCTTAAACAGTTAATTTAATTGTATTGCAAATTAACCATTTTATGTTGACATTTTAACAAATGAACAAATTATAAAGAATATATCCAAAATAATAGTTATTGACATTCTCTTCAAATGTACAAGTTTACATTATCAATGAATTATTTGATTATTACACATAAAATGACAAGGTTAATCCTATGATGTGGTTCCTTAAAAATACAAGGAGGCGGCGAGTAAAATCATAAAAAATACACACACACACAATCCTTATACTGTAGTGTACTGTTATATCAAAATAAAAAAAAAATATGAATTGTCCTGGTTCTCTAATACAAATGAAAGTAAATCACAATTCGTAGTAACAAAGTATCCGTATCTCGTCATTTTTGGGTTTGTAAGGACTTCATTAAGAACGCTAAATTGTTGGTTATAGATTGAAAGTTAGGAAAATGAAGAATAAATTGATGTTAAATAACTTTTGACAACGTCTCGTGAAACAATGAATTGCTTATAAGCTCATTTACCAGCGATAAAAACAATGAATACTTCATTAATGATAACCCAGTTTTGCTCCTCTGCTTAGTAGATTTCTTTTCCTCTAAATCATACAGTAAGAGAAGAAACAGCAATACATATAGTAAATTTGTTAGGAAGTTATGATTTTGCATTCCTGCAAGCAAAAATCTATAGACAGAGTCTCTTTACAGATATGCTGTTGATCTTACACTTGATTGATTATTTACACATTGTAGTTCCTAAGGATGTTTGTCTTGATATGAAATGGCACCAGTATTTACAAATTACAACATCTCAGTTTCGATAGACACAGACTGTCATTTCCAATTAGTTCATATTTTGTCATTATATATAAAAAAAATTAACCAACCAAAATGTGAAGGGTTCCAAGTAAATAATAATGCATGCTCACATGCCAAAAAACACATCTTTAACCTCAGACTATAGTTTTAAAACCTATTCACCCGTGAAACTAAATTCTCTGACTAGATTTTTAATTTGATATTCTACTTCAACTCATTTTCAGAAAGTTTTTGCCTCAGGTTCTTCAGAGCATCCACTACTTCTGCATCAAGATTGTGCTTCAACAATCTACCTTGAAAAGAAGTGGATCTGTACATAACAACATGAATAAGTAAACCAATCAACAAGTTCTATTAAAGTAATTGAGCAGTTAGTACT
Source organism: Cicer cuneatum (assembly GCA_037974295.1). Classification (NCBI taxonomy): domain Eukaryota; kingdom Viridiplantae; phylum Streptophyta; class Magnoliopsida; order Fabales; family Fabaceae; genus Cicer; species Cicer cuneatum. The sequence goes on from JBBPBO010001985.1 coordinate 358,995, forward strand.
AACAACAATAGACAAGTTGATTCTTTCAAGTGCATAAATGCAATGCCCTGTATTACAAAATACCCAGACTTTAAAATTCCCTTCTCATTTTTCTATACTGGGGGTAGGGGACTTGCGGTGGCTGAATTGTGTGACCGTAACCTTTTCCTTATCCCTTACATGATTCCATCATTTTATGTTATTGACATAGGGAAATAGTTACGAAAATTGCTTGAGAAATCCCTAAGCACAAGCCATCATCCTTATAAGATTTACAGCATAGTATTGGAAACTACATAAATAAGGATACTAATTATATGACAGCAATTATGAAAAGAATATACGTGCTTAGAAATTTTCCAAGAAATCAGAAACACGATAGGAATTTCCCAAGAGGACATTTTTCCTGATATAACATAGAAGACTTGGGTTTAATGCAAGTTAGGAGCATCTTGATTATTATAATAATGTTTCATTCAACCTGCACACTAGACCGGAAAACCACATTATGCATCTTTTCTAGTATACAAGGTTTCCCCCAACAATAGTACAATACCTTGAAGTAGATCACGCTAATTAATAAGTGGACTAGCCCAATCTGCATCTGAACATTCCACGATTGTATTTCTATTGTAATCAAACAACAAACCCTTGATTCAAAAAGTATTCTTAAATATATGATAACATTTAAACCCTCAATGCCCAACACATAGAGATTGCACAAATTGACTCGTCACGTTAACAGTAGAGGAAATATTTGGTATAGTTATTGTGAAATAGTCCAATTTCGTAACTAATCTCTTGTATCAACCAAGACCCAAATAAGGCTTTGGGTGAGTAGATAATAGTTTACTGTTTGCATCCATAGGAGGAGGGTCCAGGTTTTCAATTGATTGTGTCAGTTTCATCCTATATATCCGAGTCATATTTTCTTTGCGAAAGCACATACCATTCTCTGAATAAGCTATCTCAAGACTTGGGAAGTATTTAACTCACCCCAAATCTATGGTTTGAAAACGACTGAAAAGATGTTTGTTTTAAACCATAAAGAGATAACTTCAACTTAAACACCAAACCTTAATCCCCTTAAGCAGCAAACTTAGGTGGTTTCTCCAGATATATTTTTCTTCAACATGAAAGAAGGCCCTTTTAGTGTCTACTTGATATAATGACCGATGCCAATAGTTGCCACAGCAAGAAGTCATATTGAAGCCATCTAGGACACTAAAGAAAATGTATCACCGTAATTAAGGCCATATATTTGACCGTAACATTTCGCAACTAGCAAACATTTAAATGATCTATTTGGCTTTCTAAATAAACCTTCATAATATAAACACATTAACATCCAACAACTGTTTTTCTAAGGGAAAGAGGAACTAATGAACACGTTAACATCCAACAACTATTTTTCTTGGGGAAAGAGGAACTAAGTCCCACATGCCGTTATGTTCAGGAGCAATCATCTCATCATAGCAGGCCGTTGCCTCTATCTCAAATGAGAGAGCCTAAAGATAAACAATGAAAACTTCGAAAATTATGAATGTGATAAGGGTTTCTAGTTGGTCGAGTATCTTTTTGAAGAGCAATTGGTAGATAATTATCAAAAAAAGTCATCATTCATATTGTACAGATCAACATTATGAAAAATCATTGGAGTCGGGAACGACTCATTGCAATTCCCATTGGCTTCTTCAATTGCTGGAAATCTAGAATGATATCCCATCGACCATGACACATAATGAGAGGTTTCTGCTGAGGATATGATTGAATCTCTGAGTTTCGGCAGTTGTAGAACCCGCCAATTGGACCTTTAAAGGAGATAAAGGTGGGCCAAAATAGAAGTATGTAGGACCTTAAACGTACATTAAGTTCAGTCGAAGAGGTGAAATATGGGGCTCTTCAATGAAGGTGACATCTACCGAAGTAATATGACACAAACAACAGTTATCTCGGTTTGCATCTTTGATAACCAACTTATACTGATGAAGAGAAAGATCACAAACAAAACATGCACAACCAAACACGAGATGATATATAATATAAAGAAATCTATGGACTAACGCTTCATGAGGACTTCGTAATTATTAGCTGGAAAAAAAAAGCATGCAACTGACTAAAAAAGCAAGCTGTTTAACCAACATTTTTTTTGTTTAAAGCAAAAGAGTATGGTCAATCACAATAAGATGGTGATTTTCCCTTTCAGCTACCCTGTTTTGTTGAGATGTATGAAAACATGTGGATTTATATAAGAGGTCATAGATGCCTTGTAGAAGTCTTTTAGAGTCGTCAGAAAGTGTCACAAAGCTAGACAGATCATGTAGAGAGAAAAGGCAAGTTACCAGATTAATAGTTGAAGGCAGTAGTATCAAGAATTCAAGAAGTTAGATTGTTACCAATATTTGATATACAAAATGTGGGATTGTCAATATGTGAGCTATATTAATAGTGGTGGTGCAGGACTGAATCTTTTAGTCTACTTTCAGTTTCAGTAGAACATGATCCTAATATTCAGCTTCAAAGAGAGAAGAATTGTGAAGGCATTGCTAGGACAATGGCCAAGGAAAGTTACATGCGCTCAAGAGAAGAGGTAGAACCTTAGGGATCAAAGACCCACAACCAAAATTAACACCAAATGGGCCGCTGAACCTCAAAACCGGTGAAAAGAATTAGGTGATCCGAAGAAGACAAATAGCATAACAAACAAAAGCCTATATTGAAACTATGAGGGCATGTGTCAGAGAGTGACACTGGTTGATCGATTGGAGACAGTTGGTTGGAAGCCCTTACTTGACCGCAGCCACGAGATACATAATTTTTTAGTTTCTATTTTTTTGAGCCATACTCGGGTGGATGGCTCCAGTACCATAATGAGTTGGGCAAATATTTACTGGATTGCTCGAGGAGTCCCTCAGCACAATCAAACACACACGCATACACAATTTAATATTAGAAACTACATAAATACAGAAACTATAGGAACTATATATAAATGAAAATTATTAAAACCAAATATATATCGCACTATATAGATAATATTCTCCCTAAATAAGAGATACTTTCTAATAAATGTTCTGCCTTCCTTTTTATATTGTGGCATAACTTTTCTGCAGGAAGCCAATCAAGAATTAAAATGCAAGCATATAAATAAACCCAGACAACAAGATATTCATTAAGGAAATTTTTTACTGTAACAAAAAATCACAACAAATTAAACTGGTTTAGAAATTAGGAGTGCATTAAAGAATATTACATCTCAAGTTGCACAGGTAATTCATACACAAGACATAAACCATACAGTGAAAAGTCATAAAAGATATATAAGAAAACCAAAACTTCTGATAAAAATATTCATTTTCCAAACTTATTGCAGACAGGGCATACCTTTGCTCTTGAAGCATCATTTCAACCTCCTTTTGAGATGCCTTGATCTACTATCCAAACAGTTAATAAACAAAACTACGTAAAATATCATTGAAGAATGTAAAAATCATTCAGAGGATTGTCAAACTAATCAAACATTTGGATGTCTAAACCTCTTTAATTGCATGGCCATGTATTATAAGTTACGTAAACTCTAAAATTTAATACTTCGTTGGAAAATTTGAGTTATAAATGTGCAACGAAAACAATTGAAGACAGACAGTTTTTTATGAGAAGAAAACATTCAGAAACATCTTGTCTCAAATTAAAGTCTTACCTCAGTTACCAATGCCTTGCAACTCCAAACAAAGGCTCCCTGAAAGTATGCAGGGTATAAATCTTTTGCACTAATAAACAGAGCATGATACAATTACATTTACGGTTAGTTGATAATTGGGTGATGGTATGCACCAGCATTTAAAAATATGAAAAGGAAATCATGTGAAAATCACATAATATTTTCCTTATAAATTAAATAGTTTGAATAGATTAACAAGGAGAGAGCAATACTCATGTCTCATAATTGGAAGAAAAAAAATTGCAAAGACAATGGGCAATCAAATTGCTTCAATTTTACTTAAGTTTTCAATTTATGAGAAGGTGCATACTGCTCCATGTGCTGCTTGCTGCTGACAGTGATCAGAAGTGACAACCCAGACTTTGGGACAACCGTCCTCTTTTAAAGCTGAAACCTAAATTGAGTAAAGAATACAGGTTATACCACTGTTAAGTTCCATTCGAAGAATATGATGAAATTGAACATGTAGGACATTCATAAAGACAAACACTTCCTAGTTGATGGTGTCAAGTTTGATGCAAGAAGATTCACTTCATGGAAGTAAAATGAAGCTCTATTATAATTGACTTGTGGAGATGGCCACTGATTTTCTTATTAAAAACATTAATTAGTTACATGCCTCACATCATTTTAATTCAAGGTCTCTGTGTGGAGATATTATCCTTACATTATGCGACTATAGATGCTAATAGATTGATCACTTAGAAAATTAGAATTTAACATTTAATAAAAGCAACAGCAGCAGGAGATGCTAGCACATTGAAAACAGGATGAAGGGAGCTGTGTTGCATGGATACGGTATAAATACCAGTATTCGTATGCACAAGGTTGCAGGGATTTGGCACAAATTTTGAAGGAAGTAAAGTATCGATTTATTTCATTTAGCAACATACCAAACAACTTAACAACAAGACTTGGTGTTATGTATAGATTGATTTGAACTGAGTAATAAATAACGAGTGAATAATGTACATAACCATATGTGTGCCTGGTAAGTACCCATATTGTATACATACCCAGTACGGGAAAGACAAATATTTAATGAGAACCCATCCACTGTAGATCAAAAGAAAACTTGAAAAACAAAATCACACCACAAAAATTGCTGATCTAGAGATCAAAGAGTTATTAAAATTTATATTTGAAAAGTCAGCTACAGAAGAAGGAAGCTGTCCATAAAATCACGATACTTGTTCAGAGCAAAATTAAAGAGAGGAACTTCATTGACCTATAGTTATATCTAACCTCTTTCTCAATCCATGTATCAGCAGATGATTCACTTGAGAAAACAACATCGATACTGCAAAATGGGCAAAGTATGATCTATAAGATTGGAATTTAGAAGAATTATCATGGTCAAACGAAATGGTGATTCACGGCTACTTACATTGTTGTATGGTGATAAATGAAAAAGTTAGTAACTAAAAGTAAGTGTGGAAAGAATACCCAGCAGAATATTCCTTGTGATTGGAGAATCCAGACATCATGGCATCAAATACAACAACGACTTTGACCTCTGTGCAAGCAAAAACATGAATGAAGGGCCATAATAGAATTATAGAAAACATAAAAATGGGTAGTAGTGACGGTGGAAAGCAGAAACCTCTGAGCATACTAAAGTTTATAAGCTCATCAATTAGCTTTTGGCGAGCAAGCTCAAGTTTTCCATTCATAAAATGTTTCTTGAGCTTCATCCAATATCCACAAACATTATAGCCATCAACAAGCAACACAGGGACAGTATTGTCAATTAAACCCAGCTGGTTTGTGCTGCAGTGCAGGATAGCAATTTAGCAAACAAAGCAGTGAAAGAAAAAAAACATGTTTGACTAAACAACTTAATTAAGCTGACAATCGAAACAATGAGACACTTACTAGTAGAGGGAAGAGGTGGGATCGCGATAGAGGTCAGTGTGATCCTCAACAAGATCCTCCTTTTCCGCCTTCTTTTTACGGTAACTGGTGGAAGGTCTAGGAGTGCTAGACTTTCGTTTTTGGAACTCCTAAATAATATGAATATGATAAATTGAATAATAAATTGAATAATTATAAATGAGGAAATTGTGGTAGGTAGATAGATACCTTCCATATTTTGAGGAAGCGGAGGTTTTGCTTAGCGTTTGAAGTGATTCTTGGAGGAGGTGGTGTTGGTGGTTCAGAACCCTAATGAGTAGTGAGAAAAGCAGATGAGAAGCAGTAATTACAACAATTTAGTTACAACAATAAAGAGGAAGAAGGAACCTGAGCGTGATGCTGATGCTGATGCTTCTTGCTTTTGGCGGCTATGATATTGATACTGTGGATGTGACTGTGCCTGCGAGTGGAGGAAGAAGAAGAAGAAGAAGCATTGCGATTGCAATCACAAAGTAGTGTTAATGAATGGGATGTTGATGGAACTAATTTCAATTTCATAGCAGCAACAATAAATAATATTCTATCTTGTTATCTTCATAAATAAATAAATAAATAAATAGGTATCAACAAATTCTATGTTCTCATCGATTCATTACTGCTTTGCCTCCATCATCCCATTTCTTTCTTCTTCCTCATCCCACCAAAAACTAATAATAATAATAATAATAATAATAATATTAAATTCAATTCAGTTAAATCATTTCTGTTTTTTATTTTCTTTTTCTTTTTTGCGGTTGTTGTCTTCGGACGTGTTCCGGGTTAGAAATGGAAAGGGCTCGGGCTTACTTACCATTTACCAATTGAAAATTCACAAAACGCCCAATTTGTCTCTTTGTTTTGTCCATCTCAAAAATTCTTCCTTGAACTATGGATTTAATACATCAAGTTCCATTAAATTAGAGCTTATATGCTATATTTGTTTGGTAACATTCATTTTATTATAATTTATAGCTTATAATTTTTTTATAAACTACTTCAAGTAATTTTTTAGTTTATAATTTATATTTTTTTTGTCAATTTTATTCTTAAAAGATAATTAAAATTATTTTTTATTTTTTATAAATTATTTATTATAATTTAAAATAAATAAACTAACTATATTAATAAATTATTTAAAATTTAAAATAATTTAAATAAATTATATTTTAAAGTAAATAATTTTTTTATTATGATTTAACATGAATAAATAAATAAGCTAAAAAATATTTTATATTGGAATAATAAATAATTTAAGAAAATAATAAATTTTAAATTATTAATTTTAAAATATTTTAAACATTAATTCATATAAAATATATTATTAATTAAGAATAGTATTTTGTATTTTTGAGTTAATTAAATTGTTAACTTTATTAAACACTTTAATTGTTTTATTAGCTATAAACTATATTCTGTTTTTAACCAAACAAATTCTTAACGTCGACTGAACATTTTGTCGAATTTACCGTCAAATTGACACAACTTGACAGAGTGCAAACACTAAATTGGACGTATATACAATTCCAATTCATTGCTCCCATAGTCTAACTCCTTAGATTTAACAAATCGAGATTTTTTGTTTTTAATGAATAAATTTATCTGAGTTTGATCTAATAATTCGCCAAGGCTAGTAAAAATTTCGATATCTTTAAGCAAGGGGATGCACATCATTATACAAAGTCAATAAACCTGAAACTTTAATTGTGGTGGATCTAAATAAACGATCTAACTATTTATACCGATTGCAAATGGTAATATTTAGTATTTTGAAGTTAATACGATAATTTAAATTAACGAAATAAAATTATGAGTGCTTAATTAAAAAGAAGAATACTAAGTGGAATATGCGGTGCTACTTGTAAATATTCAATAAGTAAAAATTGAAATTGGAGTAGGAGTGGGTCTAGTAAGTAGTGTTATGAAAATAAAAGAAAATGATAAATGAAGAAATAGGAAGAGAGAGAACTTTACAATAATCATTACTTTAAAAAGATTACTAGCATGCACGCAATCAAACAACACAATAAATGTGTTTAGGTGATTCAAATTTCGTGTACATGCAACTGAAATCAATTTAAGATTAACTAAACACAACCTAATGATCAAAATAAAGAAGTCTGAAAGTTGTTTAACACTCATATCTTGTTGCCAAGAAAATAAATAAACCTCCCATCAATTTGATAGTATCACCACTTATACCTAATTGACCTATATATTTCGCCAAGAGTCTAACAACCTAAACATAACAAATTATGGATAATCCAAGGCATATGAATCACCACAAACTAGTGATGGATAAGAGTTAAGAAACATAACTACAAATTCAATCAACTAGTTAGAAAAACCCTAGAACAATATCCAAGTTGCAGGAAATCCTCACTACGAACGAAACCTATCTCTAAGGAAATGATGGAGAAAAGTTCTAGAATCGAAACCATAGCTTGTATTGAAACGTTGACAACACAATGATATTTGATATTTAACGATATCAAATGAATTGATTAATAATAGAATGACTTGAAAGTGATGAAAACTACTAAGGGGAAGTTTGGATGAGAACAAGTGAAAATGGAATGGAAGTAATAATGAGAAGTGATATGGCCTATTTATAACATTATGGTTGAGCCATTTTCATATAGTTAGTCAAAATGTGTCATGTTAAAAGAAATCATCATGATTTTTCTCTTTGAGTGAATTATAGCTCCATTAGCGAACTTTGTAGTGTCTCAAAACTCACTTAATGAAATTACCTATTTTTCCTTACTTATTTATCTCAAAGATCTTTCTTCATGGTTAAGCAATCAAGCCTTCGCTTAGCAAAAATTCACCTTCTCTAACTGAATCCAATTGATTCATATACATTGATAGAGTAAAAAAAAAATATTGTCAAACAACGAAAATCGTTTGATCTTTTATTATATTTAAAAATCATAAAGATGACAATTTGTAATTGATTGAAAGTGTACAAAAATTTACACGATTAATGCATCAAAATTATTCATTTAATGTCTCTTTAGTGAGCAAACATAATATAAATTAGCTTTACATGAGTTTGCATCTAATTAAGAGGCTAAATTGTGGCATGTTTTGAAATCTTTGCTTTTTTACCGGTTCGAGTGAATGGATTTTTTCAAAATTTTGTGGGCTTCATGTAACTTCTTTTTAAAAGTAATCACTTTTAAAAAAAATATATATTTTGGAATTTTTTATCTGTTCATTTTAACTTTTTAACAAATTGAGAATTTAAAAATTGCATCAAATGATTTTTTTTTAAAATAATTTTCATCATGGTAAATAAATAAAAAACAACTTCAATTCTTTTAAAATTTAAAAAAATCTCTAAAATATTGAAATGTAAAAATATTTTTTATAATCAGTAAGAAATCGGTCTTTTATTTTGAACTTCAAAATTATTTTCCCCTCTTTCGTCTTCTGTTACTTTATTGGATATACGACAATAATTGGTTTAGTGAAAAACAGTTCGATAATTTACTTTATCATAGTATTTCATAAACGTTTTCTTTTAATATTTTCTAGGCAATTTAGGGTAGAATCAGTTGGCGATGTGAAAACAGGACAACCTAAAAGTTACAACTAATTTGCGACATTGTGTACTATTTTGTTTTTCAATATGCAGTTGCCAAATGTTATTACAAAAATTGTTCGGATTAAAATTTGATTATTGTACATATGTACTTTTGATGGTCTACTAAATTATCATATACTATAGTTCATTTTTTTTAAGGGAACTCCTTATTAAATTGGATATTGGAAAAAGCTCACAAAAAAATTATATATGTATTCCAATGCACCATACAATAGTTGTAAAATATTTAATATTAATATAAAAAAATATTTGGTGTATATTCTATAAGCGTTAAAGAGAATTATATAATAAATTGATAATGATATAAAGAAATAAAAGAAAAATAATTTGTTAGAATGAAAATTTTGAATTACACATATATCATTGATTCACATGACATGCTATTGTATGAACAATATCTACTAACAAACATAACCTTGCTTGGCACCATGTAAAGTTTTTGGCTTGTCTTCACTACACACCAGTTGCAAAAGCAGAGAAGAGCCTCCTTATAGCTAATCATTACTGTATTTATTTAATTAATTAAACTTTTGATAAAGTGGAAGTAATAATTATACTAAGTTTAGCTGGTTTGCTAAAATTTGTTGTTCCCATCCCATAGTATCTCTTGTTGTCCTTTTGAAAGTCACTTACATTTACATTCTACACACATGTAGTATCATTTGTCATACAGTGACATGACATGGTGCCACAATTAATTAATTTTTTAATAACCAGCACCCCATGGCCACTTTGGTCTTTAACCACTCCACAATCCACATACTGCAGGAAAAGCATGTGAAATGTATAATTTATAAAATAGTATATATACTATAGAATAAAATACCAAAGTCTCTACAAAAGAAGTACAGAATAGTGGTGAAATAGAATGGGAAGTTAGTTGTTGGTAGTACACCTAACGTAACGTTAAGGACAATCTCAATCAAATACTAATCAGTTCATAGAATTGGGACCCTTCTGCTTGCCTTGCTGTGTCTTTGGAATACACTCCAGTCTCCTTCAATCATGCCACGTGACTGGGGCCTCACATTCCAAACCTCTACTACTATGTTACCCTTTTTTATTTACAACAAGAACCATATAATATAATTATTCAATAAAAAATAACCATTTAATAAATCCCTTATATATATGAACAAGAATTATGTTATATGGGCTTTTGCTCATAAATTCCAAAGTAACATTATGCATTGTGGTAGTTGAAATTCCAACCTTTTTGAGCTCTTTTTTTTTTCTTTTCTATTCTCCTCATTGCGAAATATTAGTCTGAGTGTTTATTTCCTTTATTTTTATCCTCCAACACTCCATGTGCATCAAAATTTCAACCTCTTTTATTGCTGCTTTTCTGGCTGGAATAAAAGAATCTATCTTTTATTATCTATTAAAGAGTGTTATTGTTCTAATAATCATGCATGTAAAGGTTCTTCTCTTCTGGCATTGCATGTGCAGCAATCACCTCTGCCCACTTCATTTTTCTTTTGTTTTTTTTTAGCATCTCTTCACTTTTAAACTACGCATCATCACACAACCTTATCACTTTTCTTTTTGTATATATATATATATATATATGCTTCTCAATTACCAATAGTTTTAATAATCAATGTCATAAAGAAAACACCTTCATACAATTAATACCAGCAGCCACAATGAACAAAACTGTACCTTGTAGCCGATCCTGGTGAGTGCCAAATTAATTACCAATCCTTTTGATAATAATTAAATAATATTTTGTTGAACTAATTTATGATGAATTTGTAAAGGTCTATTAGTGAGGACTCTCTTAGAAGGTATGTGCAGTTTGCAAGTGAAAGTTGCATACAAGAGTTATTAGCAGCTTCAGATACAAACAGAGGAAATAATGATGGATGGAAAGTGCTTAATCTTGACAATGGAGTAGAGATATCAAAACGTAGGTCAGGTTCACTTCACACTTTTCGCAGCCGTTGGATACTTAGATCTGTCTCTCCACAACAATTCATCACTGTTGCTAATGCCATTGATGCTGCAAAGGTGAATCCCATTTTTCTCATTTTTCAACATTAACATGACATGATTGTGAATGTGTTGGTACTAGTATGGAAAACCTTTGCAACACACGAAAACAAGTTTAACACTAAATTTAAAAAAATATTATTATAAAAATACTAATTATGGTGTGATATTGGGTTTTGAATGAATGATTTTGTTAAGCCAGCAATGGGACTCTGATTTGGTGGAAGCAAGGTACATAAAAGAAATTGAAGACAACCTGAGTATAATTCGTCTTAGGTTTGGAGATAACTCGAAGCCACTGTTCAGGAATAGAGAATTCATTGTGTATGAGCGCCGTCAAACCATGGAAGATGGCACTGTGGTAATAAATAATTAACTTATACCATAAAGCGTGTTTTAGAATCATGGCTTTGATTTTAATTAATTAATTAATTTGTAGGTAGTAGCAGTTGCTTCATTGCCAAAGGAAATTGCTGCTGGATTACATCCTAAGCAAAATAATGCAATAAGAGGACTATTGCTACAATCAGGATGGGTAGTGGAGAAGCTTCAAGATAATTCATGTGCTGTTACTTATGTTGTTCAGGTAAATATTCATATACGACTAAGTTTTCTTAATTTACATTCATAATCCTCATTGCTTTTTGCTTTTCTTTTCTTTCAGTTGGATCCTGCAGGCTGGCTTCCCAAGTGCTTTGTCAATCGATTTAATACAAAACTTGTTATGATTATTGAAAACCTTAGAAAATTAGCACAAGCATGTCCAAGTGAACCTCAAAACTGACCACTTTGTAAAGTTGCAAGCAAGCACACTATTAATGCACATTCATATTATTTACAGATTATAATTAATAAATAAATAAATAAATAGAATCAAATCAATCAATTGAGCCAAATGCCAATTTTAGCAATTTAATTTGCAGTTATCACAACTCAGGAAGATGAAACTCTTTGGTGTCTGTTTCAATACCTCATGATATCAAACACTTTAAATATTGTGCGTGAAATTAAACAAATATGCTAGAGAGGGAGAATAGTGACACTTCAAACCTATATTTGAATTTAAAATTTTAAAACTATACATAGTAAAATTACTTAATATGTGATTAATATAATTATTTGTTTTATAATATATTGACATTAATTTCAAGGACTACGGAAAGAATTAGTTTATATAAAATATGAGAGTAGAGTATGAATGTAAGGGTATAGCGTAAAACTTTCTGAAATCATTTGCTTGTAAGCTTGTTGGGCTGAAGCCTTGAATGTGTCAAAGGTCCAAAAGAATTAAAAACTGATGACTGCTGATCCAATCTATATTTCTATTCACAAGATGCTAAATACATTATCGAAATCAAGGGTCCAGTAATTCTTATTTTTCACACTCGGAAGAGAGAATCCCAGAAAAAGCTGTATTTTTAGGGGATGTTTGTGTTTTTAGAGAGGTGTTTGAGAATCACTCTTAAAATGAGATTTCTAGTGTTCGTCTATAAATTGATATGTTTTGGTATTATCAAATTAATAGACTAAAGTTGAATAACATGTTTAGTCAATTAGTACTATTTATTTAATCAACCTTTAATATAATGTTAACATGGATGAATTAATGATAAACTAACTCAATTATCGATTAAAATTTTGATAGTACTAATACCATATAAATCATAAAAACTTCACAAGATAGGAATATGAATTGCAACCTTTCAACCAACCAACGAAGTTCCTACTTCCTACATATATACTATATTCCAAAACATTGAGTAAGGTCTATATTAATTGTAAACTAAGCATGAGCAATATCATCGTTTAAGGGAAGCAAGGTGAAGGAATGGGGAAAGACTGTAGGATGAGACATGGATTGTGGGTTGAGTTGTAGAAATGAACAAGCTTCAGTAATGTTGTAATTGTTAATGTCATAGATGTACAATTGTATGCAAACCTTGATTAGTAAAATCCCATCTTTGAAACCAAGAGGGTTCATCCAAGGACTTGAATCTACACTCCATCTCTCAGACACTCGATTCTTCAAATTCAAAAAGAAGCGTGGATATTCTGCTTCAAAATCCTCCAAAAGTTTACCATGCTTGAGATTCCATTTAGACTCATAATAATCTTCAAGACACCATACATGAAGTCCTTGTTCTGATACCTGTACATAGTTAAGTTTTCCTTCATTTTCTCCTATGCAAGCTTCAGGTACCGATCGAAACTCAACAGATGGAACTGGTACAGAAATCAACAAAGAAAGCTCATTCTCCACATCAAAAGTGATTATTTGATCACCTTCTGTAAGCCAATATAAAATACCTCCAATGTATATGCCTTTGTTTTTAATCAAATCGTTGTTGCAGTGGCATATCTCAGTTGATTTCCTCCAATCTTTTGTCGCTGATGAGTACAAATCAAATGTGAAACAGAAAGATTCATCCTCCTCCTCCTTATCGCGTTTCACTCTAACCAATTTGAATTCAAATGGCTCAAATTGAAATTCAAAAGCAAGTGCTATGCTATCTGTTATGTCACATTGAGGAGGCCAATCCAATTGAATCCAATCTCTATTACAAGGATTGCAGAGATATAATCTTGTTGGATTTGGGGAAGGCAAACAGCTACGGCAACATACAATACCTTTACAAGACGCCAAAACAACAACTTGTTCAGGAAGAAAAGTGAAAACGGTTTGGTGCACTACTTTAGCACCGTTTTTTGTTTCCACTGGAATGTAACTAACCGTTTTAATATCGTGTTTACACAACATAAACCTATCTTGAACAATGAAGCCGTTTAAGACGAGCTGTGTGTTTTTGAGTTGAGCTTTCATGAATGAACGGCTTGAAATAATGTGGTTCCAATCTTTTGAAACGCGTTTCATACGAAGCAACGGCTTCACTTCAATCCGCGAAAGAATATCAAAGATAATGTCTCTGTTCAGACACAACTCACTCTCAACTTTAACCTTCTTCATTTTCTCTTTTAATTTTTGTTAATGAGGAAATGTACAAAATCATTAAAATGGAATGTATTTGTGAAAAATAAGTAAATGCAAACTTAAAGAAACAAAAGAACACTTCTTGATAATCATGTGAAAAATAGAATGGAGAAATTAATAACCGTTACAGAGAGGAGGAGAAAACAAACGCGGAACGCAAAAAGCTGTTTTGATTCCACCACCGCGTTAATTAGTAGTAGTTAGTGGGAGTAGTAGTTAGTGGGAGTAGTAGCAGTATTGTAACAAACTCTCGTTTGCAGAGACAGAGCGAGTGAAGTGCGGTGCGTGTACAAATTAAGCCTTGTTGGCATTTTTGCATAAATAGTAACAGAGTGCGCAAATATATCGTATATGCTTTTTTGCACTAAACGGAAAAGAATCTCAACAGTTTTTCTCTAATTAGGTAGTACTATATATGAACAATTAAGCGTTAAGTTTTTGTAATTTATTAATTGTTTAATACTTCAATTTTGTTGTCGAGTTGTTATTAATATGTTGAAATAATAAGACACTAAATGCTTTATTTTTCATTGGATAAGATAGTAAATGCTAACAAGTTATCTAAAATTCTTACTTAAAAAGTAAAATGGAAACTTTTTATTAAAAATTAATATTAAATTACTACTATCCATGCATAAATTATAATTTTTAAAGTCTTCAAAAAAAAAACTATTTTAATTTTTTTAGCTAATACTCCCGTTAGCAAAATTACAAATGACAAATAGCTAAGTAATTGTAGTACACAAAAACATTAAAGGTTTGTTTTTTGGTTTTGATTTTGTTTTGTGTGATTTTTATTTTATTTTATGTTTTTTCTTTTATCCCTTTTTCAATTATTGAGTCAGCAACTTTCCTACCAATTAATATAAGATGTGCATATTTAACCTATGGAGTTGTGTTTCTAGATGAGGCAAACAAGCTGCCAATCTAGCATTTTGGGTCACATGATTTAGGTTTTTTGCTAGGTAGTCAATCGCGGCGTGTTATAATGCGATTGCATTGGCAGTGAAGGACTTGGCCACGACGATGCAGTGTGGCGCGGGAAGAAGGAAGATCGCGTGCAATCTGTGCGCATTCGTGGGTCGCGTTCCGAGTCGCGAGTTCCCAAAATTTAAAAAACGAGATTTTTTTTATTCAGGAAAAATCAATGTTACCCTTCAAATTTAAAACATTTTGGCCTTTTGGAGGTATTTTGATATTCCTCGTTCACGTTGCCTTCTTCCTCCTTCACATTGAGATTTTTTATTACTATTTATTTTTTGAAGAAAATACACGACTCTAATTGCTAGTAAAAATTTTTAGAAAAATGTAATTTTTGTTAAAAATCTTATTTTTGTGCTTATAGTAGATTTAAAGGATTTTTATGGTTTCCTAGAGTTAGTTAAACCTTAAAATAATTTTTCTAATGTCTTGAGAATATTTTTTTATACTTAAATTTGTCAGCTGAGGTACTGCCTGCTACTCTAATAGTTATTGGAGAACAAACTTAAGATATTCTTCATAGTTGTGAGTAGACGATCGTCATTGTCATATTTTTATTTTTGCTATAATTATTATTTTACTCGTTTTTTATTTTGAAGTATTTATTTAAAAAATTGGGGAATATAACCTTTGAATTTTTCTTCTCAATTTCATTATTTATTTATTTTAAAGGTCTTTGTTATATAATATGTTATTAATTTGATTTATGTATGAGTTATAAAGTATTTAAATATTGAATTGATATACAGTTAAATATATTTTTCATGAATTATGATGAAATGGGAAATGAGTTTTAAGCGTGTTTTGGAATTGATTGTTATAATTATGAAATCGTTAACAACGGTAGGTGCACCTAGTTATATCGTTTTGATTAGAGAGAGTTACCTGTTAGATGAAGTTGCTCCTATTAGAGATGTCATCCGTAGAAGGAGAGAGCTATCAACGTAAGCTCCCTAATTGATGTGTTGCAGGATTGAGAGAAGAGAGTTATCCGTTAGATGGGACCATCCATAAGGGAAAGACCACCTTTAGGATGAAAGGGCTATCAATGAGATGAAGCCGTCTTTTGGTCTTCAAGAATTTGTACTTTTACTTGTTTGATTTTCTATGATGATTTTAAGGTTCCTCACTTTGATTTCACTTTTCTATGAATTGGATTTTTAATATCTCTACATGAACGACTAAATTATAAGTTTAATGATTTTATACGTGTATATTTTATTTGAGAATAATTTAGATTGTTTGGTAGTATTATTTAACATAATTGCCACAAGGTTGTAAAACAATTATCTGTGTCCTTTTGTGTTTCCCTTCTAGTTGGTGGTGATTGTTGTCTTCTTACTAAGTCTTTGTGACTTACCCTTTCATGTTGTTTATTTTTTTTAGATTCACATGCAATTCAGTAGCAGGTTGTTAATAAATTCAAGTCTTGATCATATTTTTGGTAGACCTATTTGATCGAGGACCTTTTTTTGTAAAGTCTATTGAGTCGTGATATAACTTGCAGCTATTTTGAATTTAGAAAGTTTTTTTTGGGAAATGTATTAAATATTTCGATTATACCCTTTGAGATATGACTAAGTGAAAAGTGTAAATATAAATTTTATAAATTTAGAAATGTTGAAGTTACAGAGGATACTCTATCAAAATTCCAATAAAAAAATTATATAATATTTTAAATGGTGATTGAGAATGATTTAGTTACGGGTGTACATGAGCGCGGATTGACCTGTCAACCTAACCAACCCGATTTTTACCCGTACCCGATCACTTTCGGGTTCGACCCGACCCAACCCGTTGAAACCCGTTTATATTTGGTTCGGGTAATTAGTTCAACAATTTGAATCGGTTGACCCGACCTGGTAACTAGTTATATTTTTTTTTAAAATTTTGTTTGTCAGCCCAGCAGTCCAATGGCTGGTGTTTATAATTGATAATTTGTTTTGGCCTTATAATTTCGTATATGCATACTCATAAAATTCGTATCTAATTTTTAAATTATCTGTTTCAAAAAAGAAATATAATTTTTGAGTTAAATACTATCTGTTTAAATGTTATATTTTGTTATAGTTTTGCATAATGAATGTATGAATTTAAAGCTTATCTTTACGATGAATTTAGTTTAAATTTTTTACATTTGTTGAATACAAAATTTTTGAATTAAATATTATTCATTTGAGTTAAATACTATTTATCAGCAAAAATGATATTTATGCTTACGATGAATTTAGTTTAAATTTTTTATATTTAAATTTATTAAATACTTTTTTTTGTATTTTATTTGAAAATAGTAAGTAATTTGAAAATAAATAAATGAAGCACTATTATTAAAAAATTATGATATGTTAAGTGGCGGAACATCTTTGAGACATAGGGGTGGTCGTGACATTTAAGTTATGATTTTGTCAAAATCCGCTCAACCCAACCCGAGTACACCCCTAGATTTAGTTGTTTAATTGTTGAGTTAGTTGATAGACTTTTCAGAGCTAAGAGTACAACTTGTGCGCTTGTAATATCGTTTAGTTTGCAAGTCGTGATAGTTTATCGGTTTGAGACATTGTTTAATTATGCATGTTTATATAGTATTATTCATGTAATTTGTCCAAAAAATAGAGATAGAGATAATTCCGGTATCTCACAACCCGTTGTCCCGATTTTCGGGATTGGCTGTGACGCGCCGCTGTCTAAGATTAACTATCTAAGTTTTTTTTGTTGTTTAATGAAGTTTCAAAGGATTGACTCATTGAAAACGGGTTCGAATTGATTTTAATAAAAACCAATTTGAAATTAGTTTAAACAGAATTAACCAGTTTTTTTTAATGCAAGTAAAATATGTACTCTTCATAATTTGTAGTGAGGGTAAGTATTAAGTGTTTGCTACATCTTTCATGCTTTATGATCTTTAATAAAAAATAGAATATAACATGGAGGAACAAGATGTATTCATGCTTGCTGAGGTTTTCTCTGTATTTGTAAAGTTATGAATTGATAGTTGCTTTTCATTGTTTTATTGCATTTTTCCAATGACCCTTTTTGTTCATTTGAAGTCATTTTGCTTCTAGATTTTGGTTAATTGTTGTTGCCCTTTTGTTCATTTGAAGCCATTTTGCTTCTTTGTGTACCATTGGGTCAAACATGACATTGCTTCCAAATTGATGTTTGACTTGAAGTTACAAACAGTAATGGCGGTGAAGAGTGTTGTTGATGTTGTTTTCATGGATTGTGTTATCTATGCTATTGTTCCTATATGCAGCCTTTCATTTATGCGTTCGTGACGAAAGAGTTTCTTTTACTTGGTTTGAATTTTGAACCCTTTTACTTTTGTTTATTGAATTTGGTATTTTTGTGAATTATCACTTTATATGGATTATTAAAAATATTAGTTCAGTGATTTCCTTCCGTTCTGTGTTAATTTGATTGTTTCTTGCTCTATATTGAAGTCATTTTGCATCTAAACATTGCTATGTCTAATCATTGTGGTAAGTTATAATCAATAAACATAGAGGAATTACAGTACCCACCCTTTTCGAGGTAACTAATTATGCAACAATAATTTTTTTATCAACTTCCTCCAGGCTAAAATATTTTCATAGTTTTCAATAGGGATATTTTTCATTTATTACTTGGAAAAGGAAGCACTTGCCCCCTTCTCCTATATACTCTTGTATTGGAAAGGAAACCTAAAGCTGGTATAAATTCCCATCTGCCCCCTTCTTCTATTAGGATATTGTTTTCTGATACTAACTTCTATGCATTTAATGTTTTTGTGAATCCTGATATTGTGATTTGTAATACTGCAGCTTTTAGAAGACCTTAATAATGAAGGCTTGAGAGCTGATGTTAATGGTGGTATGTTGATTTTATACGGACAATCCTGTTTGATTTCGAAAAACATTTTCAATTTTTATTTGATCTTGCCATGGATGGTAGGCTACTGCAATAACAGTTGTGACACAGAGAATCGAAAGGTTGACTGAGGAGATTTCATTTTGGAAACACTGAAAATAGTTATTTGGCATTTTCCAAATTTTTCCAAATATTGGATGTTATCATTTTTCAAAAATACATATTTAAAAATTTATAGAATGCATTCTCTAATGCTTATTTCTTTTAGTGGGAATAAAAGCAAAAAACAAATGGAGTAGAAGGGCCCCTAGATTTCCATTTTGCAAAACCTTTTCATTGCCATCTCCTCACAATTTCTAATGCTAATTGCAGTTTGTAGTCGTTAAATGTGATTTTGATATGTTGTTTGGTAGCAGAATGGAATGTAACTTCGCTTGGAAATGCCATTACGCATTTCAGATCATCATTCTTAGAACCCTTACAAAAAGCCTGCAAGGTATGAATCATTTTTTTTTTGGGTTCAATTCAATTTAGACAATCGGTTATTGGACAACCCTGCTACTAGTATATTATAGTTATTAAAAAAAACATAGTTTATCTAGAAAAATTTGACTTTTTAAAAAAATACTTCAAAATATTTGAAATTCATATAAATTTATTATGTGCATTCATGCACTAAGTTTCACCAAAGTTCATTAACCATTTAATTAAACATATATATATATATATATATATATATATATATATATATGGATAAATTACTTTAAAAAAAAAGTTATACACATTTGTTTGTAATACTAATTATTACACATTGACCATATTTTGTATTTTGCAAACACATCTAATTAGATTTTTTTACACGGTCAATACTTAGTTGAGTTTTTTTTTTCTTTCCATATATGCATTACTATATAACTAACATTAAACTTAATATTCAATTGTATGACTATGAGTACGTTTTGGCAGTAGAGTTGACAAAATTGCAAAAGCTACTCCATATAACCTTTACAAAATTAAGGCAGTGCACTATAGTTTTGTCAACACTACCGTAACACTAAACAAACACGCTCGATGTTAATTCTGAATTAATGATATATTTAATTCAGGAGAATTGTTTACTATAAGAAAAGAACATCATTATTCATTCCTAGTGATATTTTGATTGTCCTAAGCTCAAATAAGATTGTCTCTAATATTACGATAAATATTCTTATCCCACTTGTGGTGATACGTACAACAATATTGCACGTAGCAACCATATTGCTACATAAAATATCTTATGTCTGTTGTTACAAATTCAACTTCCAGATGCAAAATCACTAGGTCCTGCAGCAATTTCTCCAACTAACATGGGTCGCATTTCTGTGATCCATCAATTAAAATCAAGCATTGAATAAAGATAACCATAACTAATAAGAATCGGCATAATGTAGATTACTGACACATTCATAAACTAGTCAAACAACAGATGGGGGATCTAAAAATTTATCATGTGCTTTATAGGTCACTCACCAGTGCCAAATTATTGACTCAGCTAGACTACTGCATCTGGCTGATTCTCTGGCAAAGCCTCCCGGAATGCTGGGATCTCGTAATATGCCTCATGTAATCTTGATAGAATAGGGAACTCGTTCTGCTTGGACAATTAAGGAAAAATCAAGTCACATGATGAATTTGGGCAATGCAAGTTGATACATTACAGAAGATTTCATTATAGAAAATAATAACAGCTTTCAAATATTTGTAGTTTATAAAAGATGTCATGTCAGACACAGATATCTTAATCTATTTCTGATACTTGTGAGAGGATTCCACAATGACTGGTTTTATCCAAATTGAACTCCCCTTTATTAATGCATCCTCTTTCTTATTGAATTACCCCATTTTATGTTTGAAACGTTAATTGCATGTACTTCACCAACAGCCAACAAGTGGTAAAAGCTAGAAAGTTGTGCATTTCTGCAAAATTTTGTAATCAAACAGATTTGAACTAAGACTAACATTAACATCTTACACATCCATATCATTAGTTTGATTTGAAGAACACCAAATGAGAGATTGACACAAACATTGAATCTAAATCAACTAAAAGCTGAAGCTAATAGGCAATGTCCAAAGGCATTTGGACAACAAACTATATTTGTTTGGAGTGTGGACAAAACACAAGGCTAAAACTGCCTTGCTTAAAATTTTAATTATAATAGGGAAGACAGAGAGAAGATACATCCTTATTTAAAGAAGCTAAAGTGATGGCACCACAACAAACAAGTCATATTTTTCATTACAACCCCTTATTCCCCCACATAAAATATACACAAGACAACAGAATACTACCGTTGGAATGTTGAATCTCGTATATGCACTATGTAACTGAGGCGCTAAAAATACATCCGCCTGCAAATGATAAGGAACATGTTAATTTATAGATAACTCCGATAGACAACATTAAACCGGAAATATATTCCAAAAAAAGATGCAAATCTAGTGCATGTTTCTACAACGAACCCTATTAATTTTTAAAAACTTGTGAGTTGTGATCATTGACTTTGGAGTTGAATTGCATTATATTCTAAAATAACAGATCAAAAATACATTTATTGCATTATTATCCATCAAAGATCAGACATATCAATATTAAATATTGGTAGCCAAGACTTTTGGGCTCCTAAACCTTTTTGAAAGGACTTATTTAATCCTTTTATTAGTTTTCAAATGAACAAACTCCAATCATTAGAAACATACCATGAAAATTTCATCTCCAGTAGCATACCTCCCTGAGTGTTCTTTCAATAGCTTTTCAAGTGCTGAACCACATTCAATTGTAAATATATTATATTAGATTAGATTAAGTCAACAACACACTGAAACTTGTATCTAGTAAGGAAACCTACTAGATAAGGAAGGACAGAACATAAACAGAATATTTCTTATCAGTAAAGGAAGAGATATAAGGTAGGATTGGTGGTTGGGGTGGGGGAGCTAAGAAGTGGAGAAATAAGGAGGTCTAGAGTTCAATTCCTACCTCCAGGCCCCAACATAATACTGACTATACTAACATTTGTCATTCAAAAAATAAAAAAATAAAGGAGGGAGGACAAAATAACACAGTGAACATTTTCTTCAACTGTTAACATTGCATGTTAGTCTGTTAAAAAATAACAGAGACCTGAATGCTCAAGCTAACAAAGTTTGACCAATCAAAAGATGTGCTTTATTTGGATATGATCAAAATTAGATTTGCACTATTGACAAAGTCTTTAATAAGCAGTTCATTTTTCAAAAAAGTTGAGGTCCTGATGGATATAGATATCAACTATCAGCAATCCAACTGGTTAATAAAGTCTCATGAACTACCAACGTAGGAATAATTTAGAAGATAGAATTTCATAATCATCATATGCTCTTTCTATTATTGGTTTCTCTTCTTATTTCCAGTTCATTCCATACATAAGTCCAAATGTTTATCAAGAAATGTAGTGCCCAAATAGTAGAAACTCAATCGGTCTCATCTCATTGACTATTATTTTCAAGTTCATACTGTCATTGTAATAGCCAAATATTGTATGTGTTCCATTAATTTTAAGAATAAAACAAAATCAAATATTGTAGAAACACAAATAAGGATAAGGGGTTGTATACACGGTACCGGGAGAAAATTTTAATTAATGAGACCAGCCCATTTCCATGTTATATAAATGACGTTTGGACCAAAAGGATCTATAAAGTGACAATTGAGAAAGTAAACCTTGTTCTCTTAATGATCCATTATCATAGCCTCGTAGGCAATAGGCTCTAATAATAAAGTAAAAATTTTTAACTTTGAATAAATGCATGACAAAATTGACATTAACTATGAAACTATATCTTTTGCTACTAATTTTACTAACCCCTTTCAAAACCAATTGGTGAGCAAGTTAGTTTAATCTCACCTGTGAAGCCTTTTCTAATTATACTCTGGACCCATGGAAGTTTTTCATCAGGGCCAACTTTTTCCTCAATGTATTTCTGCTAGTAGAAAAGAAAAATAGAAATCAACTTATAATATGCACTCTAGATCAACAAAAAGGTTGCTTCTTTCTTTATTGAAAAAGCGAAAGACGTGACATACATACCAAGACATAAACAACAAAACAACCTAAAATTTTGTAGAAAAAAAGGTGACAATACCAGGAGATTTAGGTTATGAAGGGGTTGTATAGATGAGGAAACAATACTAGCAGCCTGTGGATCAAATCATCAAAAGGGAGTCCGTTAATGGGTTAATTAGAAGAAGAGAGAATCCAGAACATCAATTCCATTACAACCCAAGAATAAGATTATAATTTGATTACAGATACAAATTTGATATCATCTGATCCTAATTGACATCACTTTATTAACAGTGAAAAAGCAAGCACTTTATAATACTATATATGTGGTCTGATTATTAAAATTTTGGAGAGAGATAATGCAATAGTAACTACCTGAAAATTGATTGCTCTTTTGTGAATATCAGTAGGGAGCAAAGGATGTTGAGGATACTTATCCTCCAAATACTGCGTTCATTTCATTTAGACATCACAAAAAATGATCAGAGATAAACAAACAATTTGAATAATTGGAAAAGTGAAAGAAAGGATTGAGAGTGACCATAATAACGGCGAAAGAGTCAAAAATTACAACAGGGCCATCGACAAGAACGGGAACAAAACCAACAGGGTTGAGGTGGAGAAAATCTGAATATGTGAAAAAGGAAATTGATTAAATTAAGTATAATACAAAATAATGATACTAAAATTAGGTTTACGGATAAGAAACCAGGATGAGATTGTTCTCCTTTCAACAGATTGACAGCTTTGTACTCATATTTGAGACCTGAATGAATGAATGATTTGAGAAAGAGTGTCTTAATAATTTATTTAATTAATTAATAAACTAAGAGGAATGATTGAATGAGTGGAGTAGAGTACCTTTGAGGTTAAGAGCAATTCGGAGTCGGAAGGAACATGAACTCCTCCAATATGAATACAGAATCAGTTTATTATTAGCGCTTGCCTTGTTCGAATCAACGAAGCATAATGAGTTTGTTTAAGTTATTATTAGGAAACAGTAATTAAAAAAAGAACAAAGGCATGTGAAGAAGATGCATAGCATAGCATATCATATCATACATACCATTGAGTTGCCGGTGCTAAGTTCCGTGCTCATTCTTCCAACTTCAAAACAAAGCTAGATGATGGAATAGAGTATTTGACCACCGAATGAAACATAAAAAGGTAATCCAAATTAAATAATACTAAATAATCAAATAATTCACCACTCCATTCCACTTTTATTATATATCATTTCATTCCATTCATTTACAAAATGTGGGATCTAAAGTGATTTTACCTTAATAAGAGAATGAATGCCAATGTAAATGTTGAAAATATAGTATTTCTAACATTTTTCATAAGTTATAACTCCAACCCAACTGACGTCAGACTCTAGGGATTGTTGTTTGTTTCTATTTATTTAAAATAGTAAAAAAAAAATATCAAAACGATTTAATTTATTTGGATTGAATATTTGTATTCATCAAATCATTGTTTTAATTTCTATACTAGCGTGTACTATTTTGCCATATTATGTATTCTTAGCGCAACACTACACTAAAAGTTCATGTGTGTATAAAAATTTAGGATACTGAATTAATATTTTCTAAATAGGGTCAAATTAAAATCTCAACTAAAAACAGTTGAAAATAAACCTAAATAAGAGTTCCTCTTTTCTAAGTGATAGTTCCTTTAGCATCTAAAAGTGGTTCATGTGTCTTTGCAGGTTGAAGTGCAGTGTTAGTAAAAAGTGATTGTTGTACGCCTTAGCTAAATTCGATTACTTCTCGTGTTCACTTAAACTCGTTGAATTAATGGCTAAATCCAATTAACAGGGAAACCAAAGTATGTAGAGTGACATGATATGAGAAGAACATCAATTGCATCAATGTGCAGAGGCATATGGGCAACAGCCTATATTTGTATGGAGTGTGGACAAAACACAAGGCTTAAACTGCCTTGCTTAAAATTTTAATTATTATAGGGAAGACAGACTGAATTTACATCCTTAATCAAAGAACCTAAAGTAATTGCACCACAACAATACTAGCCATACATTTCTACTACAACCTCTTAATCCCCACATAACTTCTTTTGTGGTATTAATATTAGTATAGAACCAAAAAAAGGAATGATCTTGTTTTTAACTATAATAATAATAAATGGAATTTTTGTAATTCTATTGTGCACAAGGTCCTCTCTTGCTAACAAATTATTTAACCAATTATGGATAACTATATACGTATCTTCTCAATTTTGAAACCAACCTAGTGCAGGCTCAGCCACTTCCCTTCCTTTTTTCTGCTCTTATGTGCGTACATGTTTGATTTTGTAAAATTAATTTTACTTAAAATAAATTATTTATATTTTAATATATTTACGTATAAGTAATTGAACATTAAATTATAATGTAAAACTTACGTGGCCAAAAGCTACGAATTCTACTTTTATGTAGTAATTAATTCTAAAAGTCAAATCAATATTATTTGAAAGTAACTAAAGATATTAAAATTTTACTATTAAAAATTTGATTATAAAAAATTTATGTACCTTTTTTAATTATTATGATGTATTAAGTTTGATAATTAAATAATTTTTATCTTTATATGATTTTTTTAATAAATTTTACTATTAAAAAATATAGTATAATATGAATGTCCATAAATATTTTTTCATTTATTAATAATTATTCTGCTACAAGTTTATAATATTCTCAAATAAGTTTATAAATTTAAACAGCATTTGAATTTATTTAAATAATTTTTTCTCATTTATTTATTTTTACTCTCGATATTTTAATTGAGCGCTAATGTTTATAAAAAAAGCGTGCCAGTGTTTGCTCAAAAAGGCAAGTCATTTTGATTTATATTTTTTAAAATAGATTAGTTTGATTTTTTCTATAAAAAATTAGGGATTTTAAAAAGAAAAGTAAAATTTGTTTTCGAAAAAGAAAAGACAGCTGGCTCTCGTGTTTGTTCTGCTCTTCACCATAACTTCATGAATTGAATTGAATTCTTCTTCTTCTTCTTCTTCGTATACTCAGAAAGAAGCAGAAGATAATAACAACAACAAGCTTCTTTTCAATTCATTTCTCTCATTTCCTTCGCATTTTCTTTTCGGTGCTTCCTAGTGCTGCTGGTAAAGTTTTTTTTTTTTTTTTTACTTTCTCCCTTTTTCAGCTTCTCTATTATTTTGTTTGTTTCCTAAATTAGAGTAGAGGGGAAATCCATCAATGTTGTACTTTTCATCTCACTACAAATTCCTCTCTCTCTCTCTCATCTAATCTTACTTTCACCCACATTTTGGCTTTTCTATATTATTCTTCTTCTTTTACATTTCGCACCTTTTATTCAATTCATGTATACCCCCAACTTTGATTTTTTTGTTTACATTCGATAAAAAAAAAAAGTTAAGTTGCTTGCTCGCTGCAATCATAGTATACAAGTAGAAGGGGTTTAAACAACACTTTTTGCTTTTTCTCTTTTAATAAATACTTTTGAGGGCATTTGGATCTGGAACTGCTTTTAGATTTTGGGGATTCTTTTAACTAATTAATTGGGACCAGCTTCCTTATAAATTTCAAATTTTTGGATTCCACTATTTGTTAATGGTTTTTTCTCAGTAGCTAGTTGGCGTTGTTTCTCACAGGAATTGGGTATTGATAGCTTAACTTGCATAAATATATGTTTGGCATTTGAATTGACGTTTTATAAGAAGCTTTGAGTTGTGAAGATGGTGGAGATTGGAGAATTTTGACTCTGTGCTTCTCAGAGACTCCACTCTGATTGATTGTAAGCTCATCTAATGAAGGGGAGTTGCTTTGGGATACACGTTGAAGCAAAATGATTGACCAATTCATCAATTTCGTTATTCGGCCTCCAAGGTATTCATTTTTGTTTCATTGGTTGTTGGCTTGGTAGATACTAATCAAGTAAGCTGTCAAATTTACTTTGAAGTTGAATGTTAACTGTAACACATTCTTTAGGGCTCTTTTTCCTCACAAAAGAATCCTTATTTTGTTCCCTATATCCCTATCAAATTTATCTCTTGTATTTAGTTACCTTACACATTTACATGTAGGAAAATCATATTAAATCTTCATGGTCATGTCATCTTGTTGGTTGAGAATTAAGGGGAAAAGCACTTGATATGCATAAAATTTTCCTTACCTATTCAATATGCTGGTTCTTTCCTCCTTTACCTCTTAACGGGGATAAAAGTGTTTAAACTTATAGGTTTACGTCTTTTGATTTGGTTGAAATTCTCTTTGTACTATGCATTGTGTTCAAACTGAATATGTTTCAACTATTATGGCAACGTTTCTTCTATATAGTTGACCCCATACTAAGGCAAAAACCTTTGGTTATTGTTCAATTTGTTCCAACAATCTTCAAAGAACCATGTCAGACAGTTCTCATAATAGATGTCACCTATTGTTTTTATTTTTTTCTTTTTCTCAGCATCCATTTCTCAACACGTGATCGTATTTTTTCATGCAAATTGAGTTACAGTTTCAGTGTTTATACTTTGCTACATACACAGGGCGGACTATAACCCAGACCAGTATCTGTGGGAAAAGGAATTCTCCCTTGCTGGTAAAACATACCAAAGGCAGGATTTGGAGGCAAGTATCGACTATTTATTTGATGGGTTGTTGCAATTATTGTTGTCTATATATAGAAGCTATATCATGATTCCAATTGTTTGCGTATGTATTGCTAGATTATCTATTTTCTAATTGTGCAGCTCAAGAATGCCAGAGGCTATACCTTGAAGTGTAGTCATTATCTCCCTTCTCCTTTTCCTGAAGATACTTCTCTTCCTTGTGTTATATATTGCCATGGAAACAGGTAGATGTTATTTTTATGGCCACTGCTTTGATTCTGAGTTATGATCATACATATTTTTTTTTTCCCAACATTTACTTTATCAAAATGACCTAGGAGTTCCCTTTTGATATGTGTGCCTGTGTTCAATGATGCAGTGGATGTCGGGCAGATGCTAATGAAGCTGCTGTAATTCTTCTTCCATCAAATATTACTGTATTTACCCTTGACTTCTCAGGGTCAGGCTTATCTGATGGAGACTATGTTAGCCTTGGTTGGCATGAAGTAAGTTACCTATTATGAATTTGCTTATTTGTTGAATTAATTAAACAAATGTTATTGTTTTTACCCTTGTCTACTCGGGGGTTCAAGGTTTTCTGATGGAGACTATGTTAGCCCTGGTTGGCTTGAAGTAACTTACTTCTTTATGAATGTGCTTGTCTGTTTAATCGGACTCTTTTTGACCATTCCTTTGTGTGGTAGAAAGATGATTTGAAGATTGTGGTGTCGCATTTGAGAAGCAACAAACAGATATCACGTATAGGTTTATGGGGACGATCAATGGGCGCAGTTACTAGGTATTACATCTTCCAATAATTTTTTAAAATTAATTTTTTAAGAGAATTTATGTTGTTTTGTTACTTCTATAATTTCTACATGTACCCCACTCTGAGAAAATAAAGGTTCTCAATGGGTTATTTTGACATATTCTAATATAATTCCATGCCTTAAGTTTTTTGTTAAGGGTGGTGTCAACTTCTATCTCTCTCCATGCATGTTTGTGGACAAAACTGTCGAGGCATTCCTGTGGTTGAAACAAAAATATATTTTAATAATTTGATAAATGTGAAGAAGATAAAGAGGGAAAAAACTGATTTTTTTTTTTTTAACATTTTAATATGTATTTTTAGAAGTTTTTATAGCCCAAGATACTGGTTGTTGTAGTATACATGTAATTATAAGCCACACTTATATCAAAGATCACTAATGTAATTGAGTATTCACTTTGCTTTGGTGTAATGTAGCCTTCTTTATGGAGCCGAAGACCCTTCTATTGCTGGAATGGTATTGGATAGTGCCTTTTCAAACTTATATAATCTCATGATGGAGCTCGTGGATGTTTATAAAATTCGGCTTCCAAAATTCACTGTACTCTCTCTCTCTCTCTCTCTCTGTTTATGGGAATTTCAACTCCCTTTGTTGTAAATGCTCAATTGAAACAGTCACTGTTTATTGAAAAAAAAGTGGGACTATATATGGTTCCTTTAAAACAATTGTGGTGCGTCATCATTGAGTTATTCAGACTGCAAAAGGCTTGAAAATTATTGCATTGTTGTAACTGCATCTTAATATGCTGTTTATTTGCACTTGTAATGTAACCATTTTTCAATAGTTGTTGCTGGAACTTGGAAGAAGTTAAGTTGTTCTAGGCTCTAGCTTCTAGGACTGGGTGTATCTGCATGTCTTAATTTAGTAATTTCCTTTTTGTTAAGATGGGAAAGTAAATGAACAAGAATCCATGGGATTGAAGAATAATTCATTTTGATTAAGATTTTATTTTGGATCTAGGCTTTCTTGTCATAATTATGCCTCTTCTTTTTATTAGGAAATTGTTAAATACGAAAGTTAGGGATTTATTAATCATGACAGTTTTTGCCATTAATTAATAACGCATATATATATTTTTATTGTGTGGTTGTGTTTAAGGGGTTGTCACAAGATGCATTAGTAATGAATAAAAAATTAGAGCTAGCAATGCCAGGAACTTCAACTAGCATCATGTATAATTAGACCAAAACTGGGAATTTCAATTACCCCACAATGCATAATGGTTGTAGCTTCTCCCACATATTTTAATTTTCAGCTCATCTGTCATCAAACCGGCATATATGTGCATTGGATTTACTTTTAGATTTTATTGTGTTTCTCTTAATATTAGTTGACTTCATGTCTTTGTATTGTTTGATTGAATGAATGAACTGGATCTGCAAAGTGTATTGTTTTGTCTAGTTTGCATGATTTTCTCACTTTTATGCCGGTTTCGTTCTTCTTCAAATCCATTGAGCAACATGGATCTAAGCTAAAGACCTATAGCTGCCAACTTGAATTGTATTGTATGTTTCTTAAGTCAGATATTTTGCTTCATTTTCTCCCCAATTAGGTTAAAATGGCTGTACAATACATGCGGCGGGTTATTGAGAAGAAGGCAAAGTTTGATATTATGAAACTGAACTGTATTCTGGTAAGTACTAATTGTGCATCTTTGTTAAAAGTAAAACAATTATGAACACAATTATGTAAACTTTATTGATCATGTTTTGTTTTTAACATGAAATCTGAGTGTGATAGGCTTTCTTTTTTGGTTTAACTAATTGCTTTTAGTGTCATTTCATTCCATTTCTATCTTAAATTAATGCTTTTAAAGCCTACAGGTTGCACCAAAGACATTCATTCCTGTTTTATTTGGACATGCAAGCGATGACAAATTCATTCAGCCACGCCACTCTGATCTCATCTCTGAATCTTATGCAGTATTAATTTAATACAAATATTTGAGTTTATATTTTCTAAAACAAGTTTGTTTGACAGCCAAATTATCTAACTTTTGTTTATGAATTTGTAGGGTGATAAAAATATCATAAAATTTGATGGCGACCACAACTCTTCCCGACCACAGTTCTTTTATGATTCAGTTTCCATTTTCTTTTACAATGTCCTCCGCCCTCCTCAAGTTTCTATTGCTGATAAGCTCGAGAAATATTATGATTTGGGGGATTTGAAACTTGGTTCTGGTGTGGATGAGGTATTTAGCATTTAGGATTCCCTGTCTTGATTTCCTGTTCAATTAAATTCTCATCAGTATTATTGCTGTGCTACCACTGCTACTAGTAATTTAGTGTTTTCTTCACTTCATTAATTGCATAATATGGACAGAATACCTATCAAAATGGATAATAAATATTTATATTGAAGTGCTTGCTGCACTTATGAGAAGCCTGATCCACAAGAAATATACTTGTATTTGTATTTTATGCCCATAATGCAGCTTATGAAAAACTAACTAAATGATACTGTTGAAGTTAATAGGGCTTGAGAAAAAATAATCAAACTAATAAAATTGTAGATATTAATTTGAATAGTAGGTTGAATATTATTATTAAATACAAAGCACTAATCCTTACTTATACTAATTACTAATAAATTATGGTATGCAAGGAAACATGGACACCAATCCTAAGAAATAATGTTAGATGCATTTACCTATTTTTATGATATAATAATGATGTGTTCAAATATTTTTCAGATATTCTAAGTGTAATAGATACATCAACAAGTTGCAAATAACAATTCTAAAGATCCTTATTTCCAATTTTCCATCCCTAAAACACTAACTAGGGGGACACTTTTTTCGAACCATACTTTTAACTTAAGATCATACAAATGGAAAAACAAGAGAAAGGTGATATAGACCACCCAGCCTTAACTTGCCTGAAACCTCTAATCATGTATAGAGTGCATTGATAATAATAATTAGCATTCTATGTTAAATTCCAATCATATTAATGTTATCATTAATTATTATTGTTAGTTTTTTGTTTTGTTTTTTTGTTTTTGGTGACCTTGTTTTATATATGGCTGCATGATTCAGCTATATTATGACAGTGTTATTTGAAGCACAGAAACTAATTTGCTCTTTTTCATTATAGAGCGTATTATATGAGATTCTCTCTAGTCTACGGTCAGCAACTACTGATGCTGCAAGTTCATCTTCTGCATTTCCGACGATTTCTGCCACAAAATCAGTTACCGAACTTCTCTCAGAAGTTGGCCCCCTAACTGATGTTGTAGGGTGTCTTAACCTTCTGTCTCTTTTATCTGTTTCTTCCAAAAACTTTGTTCTGTTTAGCTAATCCATTACTTTTAATGCAGGACCCCTTGTTTGGAGAAGATACTACGGATGACAATAATGGAATTGGCCATGATGAAGCCGCAGATGTGCAGGTCATCTTTATATAACGTCTCTGAAATTAAGAAATGGTTGAGGAATTTTATTTTACCTCTAGGTTTCACTGTTGAAAGCAAGTAGTAGTACTAAGGAACACTCTATTGGCCCATTTTCTAATATAGTCAATTTAGTTACCTCAAATTGAAAAATTCTTAAAAATATGTTGACTCCATTAACGACTTTATAGGTCAAGCTAAATGGCCAGACTGAAGATTGTTGCTCATATACAAGCTCAAATAGAGAAAGTTGGGGCAGATGTTCTTCTTTAGGAGGCAGTGATCAAGAATCTTGTGCTGATGATAAACTCTCTCAGGTCTTTCTCTCTCTGCTTATTCATTACTAGCAGCAGATGTATATTGAAAATGATTCTCAAAGTGACAGTGGTACTCATGCCTATATATATAGCATATATAAATATATAATTGTATATATTTGTGGCTAATTTATATTTTGTCATGCTTCATATTGTATATTAATGTCAGAACACTGTGAAGTTGTATGCAACACCTTTGCGAAGCATGAAAGAGAAATCATCTGACCCAAGAGAAGATGATAAGAAGCACAAGAAGAATAAAAAGAAGAATAAAGCTGGAAAAGTTGAAAAGAAACCGAAGAGCGACAGATTTGAGAAACTGGAGGCTCTTAGCAGACGCTTGCGGCTTTGCCTTCTAAAGGGATCAACACATCGAAGACAAAAGTCCTCTTGACCTCATTTGTATCATATCACAATCTTTAAATAGTCAGTCAATCTAATTGTAATGTTATTACAAAATCAATTTCTGTGTGTAGGTTGTGACTAGTTTAGTAGTAGGTTTTATATTTTATTTTAGGAATTGCCAAATATTGGCTTCTTTTCACTGCTATGATTATTTACTGATCCACACCTTTCTTCAGCGATTGTTGCAAAATATGTATTAGCACTTTTATTAGTGAATGGCATGAGTATTTCCTTTTGGTCATGACTCATGAACAAAACATTGGGCAAATGAAACTTTCTTTATTACAGTTTCAAGATGAAGCAAGAGATAAAGACAAATGAGGATGAGAAAGGCTCTTTTTTTTTTTTAGTAATCATTTTCAATGATAATAATAAAAATAAAAATTATTTTCTCTCTACATTTTTCTAGTTGTGTCTAAATAATTTAGATTTGTACTTGTGACCACAAACATTGCTCTATTGTTTTTAAATGTAGTAATATAATTTTTTTTTATAAAATATTTTGAGATAGCTTCAATCTTTTGAAATGGGAGAAGCTAGTTGCTTTATATAGTGAATTGACCACACACTGTCGGAGTCAAAATCAAGGACCACTTGAAATTGTAGAAGTAATGAAAGTCCTTTTGAAGGGAATGTGCTTACTTTTACTTGTATGCTAGGAGATTCTAAATTACTACACCGCCACTAGAGCTCTCTATAAAGCCCTAGACTCTAAAGTTTCCTTTAAAATTTTTTTTATTAAGCTTTTAATATTGATCTCTCATTAAAATAATTTTTTAAAGTTGTTAATTTTGAGATTTTTTTATTGAAAAATTTTCGAAATTTATTTTTCTCAAAAAAATTTAAATCATTTTTTTCTCAAAATTGTGAGAAAAATTAAAAATTTTCGAAAAAAAATTATAAATCATTTTTTATCAGAAAAAAATTAAAATTTTTCTGTCGAAAAAAAAATTAAAATATTTTTTTTGAAAAAGTGATCCCATAGACTAAGCACACAAAATTTTAGGGACTTTTATTTTTGAATTTTTTTATCCTTTCGACATAAACTAAGACAAATAATTTGTACTTGTCAAATTGACTAATCCTAACGAACTAATAACAAAACAGCTTGCTAATATGTTGAGACAGAGGGTGTTTTAATGCTAAACTCAAGATGATAAATGAAAAGAAGGCAACACGAAGAAACAAAATACAACCATGTAACTTTGCATCAGCCAAAAAATATTTATAAAATCAATATTTACAACAAAAACATTAAAAAGCTAAGAAATTAAAGAGAATATAGGTATGTGGGTAATAAAAAAAATACAGTAGCAATAACAATATTAATGAATGCATCAATAATAATTTTCAACCATGTGCTAGGATTTATTACATAGACACCAAAACACTTTCATATCTTAAAATCATAAAAATAGAAACAGAACGTCACTACATCGATCGAACATCCCTTCACCATCCTTGTTTTCGTACATAGGTGCAAATGAGATCACATCAAAATACAAAGCAAAACCATAGTCATTCTTTTAACCACAAAATTCAACCATGCTCCCTTCTGTCCATGAGGTGCAACCTTAACTTATACCCAAATTTCTCATTTCAATGGTTATCCACAATATTTTTACTCCTGCAAATGCATAGGAAGCTCAACATATTACATACAGAGAGCACTATTAATTTATCACTTATTAATTATCCAATAGTGGTTTATTAGTAAATTGGTGGAATAATCCGATTTCTTGTCTCCAAGGTATATGAAAGTTGTTAATTTGTAATGGGTTTTAAGTATCTTTCTGCTCACATTAATAAAGTTTTGTTTATAAAAATAAATTAATTAGGTCCAAGGTATATGAAAGTTGTTTATTTATAATGGTTTAAGTATCCCTTCTACTCACATTACTAAAGTTTTGTTTATAAAAAAAATTAATTACATTAAATTATATGTATAAGTTGAGTCTACACCTTAAAAAGTGTTGGAAATGATGAAATGGTCATGATAGAGCTAGTTAGTATGAATAAAAATGTCTCACATAAGAGGAATGATACACATTAAAAGTGTTTATAAGGTGGAGGTATGATCTTCGAGGTGTGCCTCAGAGTATCCAATTTTATGGGTAATAACGTATCTAAATAAGACCATAAATAGATGTGTCAATAAAAAAAAATTGAAATTTATTTTTCTCAAAAAACAAATTTGTCAATTTTTTTTTTGAAAAAGTGGGTCCATAGACTCACTAAACCCACAAAATTTTAGACTTTTTAGTGTTGTAGACTTTCTTTTTTAAAAAAATTAAAAAAGTGGATCCACAAACCCACTAAACTCACAAAATTTTAGAAGCTATTTAGTGTTGTGCGCTTTTTGTTTTTGGCCTTTTTAAATATAAATTTTTTTTTCCTCCAACACGTAGATTAAAGCCAATAATTAGTGGGTTTGTCAAATTAACTGCTCTAATTATAAAAGCTCATGGTGTTTTCATTTAAAATAATTATTTTTTTTACTCTAATTGGCTAAAACAAGACAACATATATTAAAAAATAAATAGTATGCAGCGTGTAAAACTATTTTACGACCTTCAATGTAAATTTATAATTGTCACGTCACTTTATTTTTTTTGTGATTATTTTAAAACTGATCATATAATATAGAAATATGGTGCTCTTTTATTATATATCAACATAAAATAGTGTATAACTATTGCACTCCAAATATTAATTTAATAGAGTTTATACGTTGACGTGAATTGTAGATAAATATGTGGGAAATTCTAATATCGACATGATTCAATGTGGAATAGTAGAGTAAAAAATCAAAAGGTTCCACCCTAATATTCTCTAAAGCTCTCAAAATTTATTTTTGATTTTTTGATTTTAATTAATCTGGGTTGAATCTAGAAATATAAATTATAACTTGTAATTTTTTTAAATCTTCACATCTCTGAAGTGTAAAACTTTAATTAAAAGATTTTTCACATTCAAACAAATTCAGATGCGTAAAAAATTTGAAATTAAATATAGTTAATATGAAAAGACAAAATGAGAAATCTCCAAATTATAAAGGCCGATTGATGGATGATGGTGATTTGACTTTAGAAATATTGTTTCTTTAACCTTATAGTTTTGGTACGTAACTGTTTTTTTGGATTTTGTATCCTACAGATAAATGTTAAGATATTAACAAAATAGAAATTTTGTACTGTGTTAAATAGAATGATTTTTTAATTTTTAATAAAAAATTAAATACACAAATTCCAATATATATTTTTTTATATTTGGTTCTTTATACAATGTTTGTGTTTTACATTGAACAAAAAAATTATGTTTATACAATCAGGCTGGGAATTTCAACTAACAATGCATATGTAAAAAGTGCTAAAGAGGTATGTATATAAAATGAGATATACTCATATGGTTTTATATACAATCATATTTTACTCAACAATATTAATAGACTATACAATCATAATTTAAATATGGTTTTTTTTACCCCAAAAATATGGTTTCATATAAAATATTCAATCATATTTTACCATCTTTATCATAATGTACCTTTTGAGAAAGTAAAACTATATTATCATATGGAAAGACAATTAAATATGTACCTTTTTTGTTAAAAAACATTGAAATTTTATATATCTGAATGCTTATAAGAAAATATCATTTACTATATCGTGTAATATGAATCTCCTCTGTAAATACGAGACATGCTTAATTAACTGTGTAACCTTAAATTGAGTTAAAAAGAAAAAAAGAAAAAACTTATATTCAAAAGTATGTCTTCACATAACTCCAAAAAGTGACAGATTTGAGAAGCTGGAAGCTCATAGAAGACGCTTGCAGCTTTGCCTTCTAAAGGGGTCAACGCATCGAAGAAGAAGTCCTCTTGACCTCTTTTGTATCATGTCATAATCTTATGTTATTACAAAATCAATTTCGTGTGTAGGTTGTGACCAGTTTAGTAGTAGGTTTTATTTTTATTTTTGGAATTGCCAAATATTGGTTTCTCGATGGCGTTGTTTTCACTGCAACTATGATTATTGACTGTGAATGTGGCTGACCCACACCTTTGCTGAGCTTGTGTTGCAAAATATCCTTATCTTTGGTGGAGCTTCATGGTACTAGTAGTAAGAAGTACTATTAGATGAGTATTTTAATCAATACATTCACGGGAAATTTGAGAGAAAAAATATGGATTAGCAAAAGATTGTGCAGTTGATAATTAGAGGTCTATAGTTTTTTGTATTTTTTTTTTACTGATTTTAATATTATTATTAATTATTGATATATTTTATTATGTATTTGTTATATTTCGTTTTTTAAATTGTTTAATATAAAAAAAAAAAAACAGTCTACTGCAAAATAGCGATAAGGTTTCTTTGATCAACTAAAATTTGGAATATGATTACCCACATAATCATCTAATAAAGGTAATCAATCGCCTATTTGAACAATGTTAATCACTTAAAAATTGTCAAATTTTAGTTGTTAAAATAGCACAACTGATTAATATGAGGTGTCAAATATTTACTTAGCATGATGCAAACCCATCATTACTTAGCAGTTAGATATTGTTCTTGCTGATGCTATGGGTTTGCATCAAATATCAGATGTCAAGCCCAGTTAGATATTGTTCATACCTGTCGGTCTAACAAACTGCATGTATAAAAAGCCAAGCTTGCCATTGTTTAACAAAATACCTGATGATAGAGTTATACCTAAATAAACGAAAGGAAACAAATCTAGATTGATTCGTTTGTTTACAAGTACGGATTGCATACCTGAAGGCATGTGATCTTTTGGCTGTGAACCTTCTATGCTGAAATCCAAAAATTACTGATACAAAACAGGAAATGTATACAAAAAGAATAATTAAATCTGTAAAAAAATAGAATTTTTACACAGATGAAATTGCAACCTATAAGGTGCATTGACCATGGCTAAGACCAAGAAACTTGGAAGACTAAAGGTACTGTGAGACACATTATTGATTGATGTTGCATTCTCGCAAATACACAATATCATAATCAACATACTTCGTCCAATAAGCTCGAAACTTGGGAATACTTATCTCAAGCCATGGTTTCATGTTTCCGTTATAGTGTATTACAGCAGCCCGTTCAATATATTTTTGGTTGACATTGGGGTTGTAGCCAAGACCCAAGACGTGCCAAGATTGGTTAAGTGGGAAAGTGCGTTTCCAGAATGTTATAAGACCAGGTGGCAGTGTTCCCAACTTCCATAGTTGTCTACCATGATTCTGAAATCAGATTAATTAGAGAAGAAAAATCAGTTAAGAACAAAGACAGCAATGGAAATTTGAAAGAAACAAAGACAAGAAGTTAACTGCAGATGCTTTTCACTTAATTTTGTGATGTTTAGGAAAAGTAAACCAAAGTGTGCTTACCAGTTTCTGCCAGTTGTGGTACACCTCTGTGATGTTTTGCTTCTTCCATCCGACTAAATCAAAAACATTCATACCATATGCCCATCCACAAGCATGAGGATCAAAATTCCTTGCAACAAGAGGATTTGAGAAGTTGAGGTAACGATCAAAACGATGGAAACTTTCTGCACAAGTTTCAACAGCACCATTTACGTTTCCCTTCAAATCAATTGACCAAAGGCCAGTAAGATCCTTTTGCACAACTACATCGTCATCCAAAAACAGAACTTTCTTGAGCTTTGGAAAGATCTCAGGCAAGTAGAAGCGGAGGTGGTTCAACATAGATAAATACTTGGGATTCCGAAACTTTAGGTTTGAATCAGAAGTTGCATGATGAGTCTTAAAGTAATAATCTATCATAGAAGGAGAACCTAACTGCTTCAGAACTGGACTGTAACTCGAGTTCAACCATGTAAAATCTTCAATGTTCTGAACTTGAATTGCTGCCTTTCCAGGTGGATTCGCCAAAAACCACATCCTCATTGCCGCATAATTGAGCCTATCAGTAACAATGTGGAAAACATGTTTCGAGGCATCCTGCAAATTTATTAAAATTACATTATTAGTGATGTTGATCAGAAAGAGAAGTGCCACCATTATTATTTTAACGTTATAGTTCTTTTCTTTTCATTTTTTGTTCATCACTAACTCGGGCCAAATAAAATGGAAACTAATTAGTTTGTGCCAAAACAGACAAAAGAGTAATTTAACTGCAAAGATATACCAAATTTATTTGGTGTTTCAGATTTCTAGCTAATAAAAAAACTCAAGAAACTTCTGTGAAAATAACTTACCTTAGCATGGACAGCAGTAGAATTCACAACAACAGCTGTTGCCAATATGTTATCTGAGAATATTGCATAATGGTAAAGTCCAGGGTCTTTTAACTTCTCTTGATTGGGGAATTGTTGCTGAGAAGAATTCAAATTATAATATTCAGTTGTAAGGCGCAACGGAAGACAGTGGAGACCTTTAGGCAGTGTTTTTGCTGTCAACTGTGTTAAGAACGAGGTCTGCTTCTTATGCACACGAAGCTGATCCTCTGATGAGTGGAGCATAGCCCTGAGCTTCTTCACAGAGGTAGCACAATCATCTTGAATTTGCCTTCCTTTCATCAATGATTGCTCCATTGATTTCATTCTCTCATTTGCACTGCATTAGTAGAAACTACAGATATAAGTTTAGACTGAACAACATGTAGATCAGTGCAGAGCTGAACTATTCAACATATTTATATGCTACTGCACAATAAAATAAAAGATGAAATAACCAACTTAAGAGCTATAACAAAATGGGTAAACCTGATGACATGCACAACAGCACGGTTAAAGGTTCACTTACTTCCTTGGCAAGTCAGAATCTTTGCTTGCATCTCCAAGTGTTCGTGAAATTTCCTTTACCCGTAACCGAAGCTCCCGAGTGAGATGTGGATTGTTCCTTACTGCCTGAAGGGAAAGATATACCTTGGCCTGGATGAGCTGATCCTTTAGTTTCCGCACCCGAGCATCAAATGGTGTTTGACCATTATGCTTGGTGGTTTCTTGTAATATGGTCCCCTTATTGTTTCCTTTGCTAGAAGATCCAGTTCGTTGTTTCCCTTGCTTAGTAAGCTGAAAGAAGATGCGCCAAATGTAGAGGAGAAATTTTTTCAATCAGCATTGAGGTTGGTTTTCCTTCATTACATTTAGAGATGTATGAAAAATGAAGTAATGAATGTTGATGACAACACTCATTTGGTCCTTTTCCATGTTCAGGGAGTTAGCCAGGTAGGGAAGGAAATGATTGAAATTATACAAGTGTGGTCCTAAAGTGACCATAGATAAAATATAAAATTTATCAGTGGATAAATTGATATAACTTCTATTCATTCTGATAGTTTCAGACACAAACTCTTACTTGAGACACCACAAAATACATATTTATTGAAGGCAAAACAATAAAGAGATGGAAGGAAAGATTGAACCCAACCAACATGCCTGTGTTGTATTTACATGCCATAATAGCACCTATATAAAATAATTCTGTTTAACCAAAAATGCATACAAAGATGCATGCAGAAGCACTGCATCCATCATGGTAGGTAAGACACACCTTTACATTTGGATTATGTGTCCCTAAGTCGTTAACTTGGCTTGATGAAAAGGACATTAAACACAAACAGATGCTCTTTCGCAATTAAGAATTGTGTTTTGACATATCAATTCAAACAACCAGATCTTAAATTTCTATTAGGATAACCAATTACAGCAACCAGAACTGCTCAAGTAAACTAAATATTATATTTGATAAATGGTGCACAACTCACTCATATTAACAGACATGAATAATTTTTCTCGCATGACCGGAAACCAAAGGAAAGTTTTGTACCCATAATGAACACTTACTATAGTTTCAGATACTTGATCAGAAGCATTAGATGATTTAGTAAGCTTCCCATCATTGTCATCAACATCAATAGCATCTTCCCCATTGACACTACCACCAGTTATATCAGCTTTCTCCAAGTAACTGCTTTGATTTATAGGCTTAACTCCATCTGTCAGCAGTTTGATGGGGTTATCCCCTTTACTCCAACCTTCCTCATTTGTAGCCGACAATACCCTGGTTAAAACATGTTCCCCTGATTCCATAAAGTGCAAATCTAGGTCAACCAAACAATTAGAAGAAAAAAAACAGCAATTGAAAATACAATAAACAGGAACCCAGAAGAAAATGGGAGGGGAAAATTATCTAACCGAAAAAAAAAGAACATACTTTGAGGTAAATTCTTAATGTTTGAAGTGTCCTCTGAATATACAACACCAATTGGTTCCTTAAAGACGGTAGAGGTTTCCTGTTTCAAAAATAAATTTCAACAAGAAATTATGAATGATTTTATTTAGCTAATCCACATATGCAGCTATCCAGAAAATTTTCTTCATAATCATAGGATACATTACAAGAGAAATAAATCCTAAGAAACTTTACCTGATGTAGCAGATTTAAATGGCTAGATTTTGCTCCATCGACAGCCTGACACAAAAAACAAGATAAACACAAATTCATAGGAGTAGATCTCAATTAACAAAAACAAAAAATCAAAGTAGTTTTTTTTAAAGGATATATTATTATTACTACTTACAAAAGCAGTTACATCTTGGATAAACTCATGCTCAGCTGCAACATTCACATAAACAAAGAATTAATTTCAGCTTATTGTTAAAAGTATGAAATTTACAATGAGTAAGGAAAATGACGAAAAACAAACCGGATGGGTAATTGAAGTCGGTGCGACAATCAGTGTACAACAGAATTGGAGTAACAACAGTAATACAAAGCAACAAAAAAACAATATTTCTAGTAGACACCATAATTTCTACTGAATGTTGCAATAATCTAAAACTACGTTGGGATTGAAATTAAACCTAAGGAAGATAGAAAGTAGTTTTTAAGAAGAGGAATAAAGGCGGTTAATTAAAAATCTGAGAGGTGGATAAAAGGTGTAGGAAGGAGGAAGAAGTGAATCTGAATCAGTTGAAGAAAACGCATTATGAGGATGATAATCAATTTATTTATGGATTGCAGCAAATGCAATTAAAATTGATGTGTGTGTGTGTGTGTGTGCAGAGTGTTGAGTCACCATTTTGCAAAGCGAACGGCAACTTTAGATTAAGACGTACCTATAAAACACAGTATGCTTAATGTTGGTCCGTGAT
The DNA here is from genome assembly GCA_037974295.1 of Cicer cuneatum. Taxonomy (NCBI): domain Eukaryota; kingdom Viridiplantae; phylum Streptophyta; class Magnoliopsida; order Fabales; family Fabaceae; genus Cicer; species Cicer cuneatum. Next base: position 400,761 of record JBBPBO010001985.1, read on the forward strand.
TGTTACTCGCTCCATCCCCACCACAATCATCATTTCACACCTATTACAAAAACAGAAATAATAATATTTAGAAAACCTATTATTTTATTTCTTCAAGTGTAGCATGAAATTACTTTTTATTTTTGATTTATTCAAAAAATTAAATTAATATTTTAATTATTTGTCAATTTAGTCATTCACCTTATGATGGCAAGGGACTACTACGGCAATAAATTATATTTTTCAGATACTACTTTGATGTTTTGGAAGATAATTTTAATTTTTTATTAAATTAGAATTAAAAAGACGGTATTTTACACTTATAATGATTAAAATAGTGATTTATGTATATTATTTTTATTTAATTATTTTTATAAAGAAAAAATGATGCAAAGTTGTTGAAAATATTTTGGACAATTTTTTTATACAAATAGATGGGATGAAAGACCATTAATTTAGAGTTAATTGAACTTTTGATCCTATTTTTTTATCACACTAGTGAAAATAGTTCTTTTATTTCAAATTTGAACCTTTTGATTTCAACAATCACATTTGTAATTTTGATCCAAACCCATAATTTTAATTCCAAAAGGGTGATTTCTTGTCTAAAAAATGATTATTTTTTTGCCCTAAAAGTGGTATTCTTAACTTCAAATTAACATTTTAGAGCAACAAATTACTATTTTTGGAGTCAAGAATCATCATTTAAAAGATAAAAAATCTAGATTGAGACCAAAATTACAATAAATGTGATAAATGATTATCAAAAATTCGAATGTAAAATAGAATAATTATTTCCATGACATGGATTTGAGTCAAAACGTGCAATTAAGTCTATAAAAGATAAACTAAAAGTGTACAAGTTATATTAATAAATATATTTACCGAAAAATAATATGGATTAAACAGGTATTTAGTCCCTTATAAAATTTTAAAGTTTCATTTTTTGTCTTACAAAAATTTTTTGCAAAATGTTTAGTCCTTATTTGAAATAAATATATTTAATTATTCTTGAATTTTTAAATTTTTGAGTGATTTTTGCATGCATGTTTAGAATATTATAACAAGTTTCTACACACAAAAAAAAGTTTTTAGTCTAAAATGAATTAAATATGAATTTTTTAAATATTATAAAACCCAAAATAAAAAGTAACAAAAATATGAATCTAAAAATCAAATTTAGAACTTATTTTTTGTGGAAATTATTTTTACAATATTTTTAACATATATGTAAAAAAACATTCTAAAATATATGCCCACATTCCAATAAAAACTAATTGCATAATAATTTTATAGAATTAAAAAATATTAATTTTTTTAATAAAAATTAAAAATAAAATTTTAAAATTTAACATAACTAAAAACTTATTTAACTCAAATAATATTTACTATATTTAATTAAAAAATTAAAAATTATTTTAATAGCTCAAATGACTATGCAACGAGGTCTAAAAAGAGTAGACATACTTTAGCACGTAAGTATTTGTTTAGATATTTTTCAAAATCATACTTTCATATCACGTTTCATTTGAAATGTGTACATTTCTTAATAAAAAATTTCTTATACGAATTTTTAATGTAAAAGAATATCTTAAGGCTAAAATATTTTTGTACTTCATTTATTTGTCTACAATATATTTACAACAACTTTAATAAGAGTAACGCTAAAAAAATTATAAATATTATATTCACATTATAAAATAATAAATTAACAAATAATTTGAAGCATGCATATTGCAAGTGAAATACATAATAATATAAGACCGAAAGACTAAAAAGAAATCTTATCTCCAATGTAATTTTATAGAGCTTGGGTTGGCCCGTGAGTCAAAGATAGGCAATTGGTCATTCCCAAGTCCCTTTAGACTAAAAAGTTTATATATCAGATATATCATCTATTTCATCTCAAAAAGTGTAAGATACTGTCATTTTAGTCCTTAATTCAATTATGATTTTAAATTAATCATCAAATGATCAAAATAGTCCTTGAAAAATATCAAAATAGTATGTGATCAATATGTCATTGATCGTATTTTTTCAAAGACTAAAATGATGATTTACAATGTGGTCTCGTACATTGTACCGGACAGTGACTAGTTTCTAGCACATAGTGTATAATTTCTTTTGTTTGGTTCTAAACAACGGAACATGGCACTCATAAACTTCATTTCATGAGCAGATGCAACAATTGTCCTAAAAGTAGTGAAGTTGGATTATGTTAAGGAAGATGCTCTTATCTAGGGCTCAAACAAGTGAGGTAATTATACAATTAAAGTGTAGATAACCTTTTTATCAAGCACGTTGGCTTGAAATGACAAATAAATAGAAAATGATAATTAAGATCAATAATTTCAAGTTATGAGTTTTTACTTTTCCCCGATCTCCCCAAAATAATAAAAAGTAAAAATGTCATCCTAATTCCTAAATTGTTATCAATAATTGATCAACACCTAAAATCTGATAACAATATATTCTACCCTTTAACTCCCCCAACTACAATTGGACTCCTAACATAGTGTTTACCATCTGACCAAGTTAGCCCTCCAAACACAGTAGCAACACCTGATCTAGTGACTTCAATTGTTACCTTAAAGCTCTTCTCTTCACCAATGTTATCAAATTTCAATACATTAGGCTCCACAAATATGAAAAGTCCTTTTGGTACACGTAAGCTTGCAACATATGTTCCTGGTGGACCAACATTTTTCAGCTTCCTAGTCAAAGTAACTGATCCATAGAGTTTAGGTACTGTTATTGAAGGGTAGTTGAAATCCAAGATGTTTATATCATGACAATGGTAATAGTTACCAGAGAACATCTTAATTTGTGTCTTATTGTATCCAAAGAAACAAAGAAAGTTTAGGTAATCATTGATGTTCAAATCATAGACCAATCCAGGATCCATTGCACGGTTTGGTCTAATGTGACCTGAACCATATGCAAATGGTGTTGCCTTCATATTATTGTTATCAAGGATTGGTTTAGCAGTGTTGTCCCTTGTCCTAGCTGAAACAAAAAAAAAACACAAATATATATGTTGTTAGATAGATGCATTAATTGCAAAGAAATTCAAGAGCTAACTAGGAAACATATATATAGTAGATGCTGCACTAAATCGGATTATACATTACATGAGATATATTGAATTGAATTATCATAATAATAATTTCATGAGTATTGATCTAAAGCTGTTAGTAATTACCAGTTGTCATGATTGCGGATTTAATAGCCGATGGACTCCAATCGGGATGGAGAGTTTTGAGAAGGCCAACAATTCCAGCCACATGAGGACATGCCATGGATGTTCCAGACATTGTGATGAAAGGAACTCTGCGCTTATCGAAGTCCATCTCCGTAGGGCTAACTGCTCCTGAGTAGGCAGCGATAATGTTCACACCCGGTGCGGTTACATCAGGCTGAAGAATTTGTTAAAAATAAAAAGTGAGAGGAAAGAAAGTAAATGAAACCTGGATGAATAAATGCAAAACCAAAAAGTTACAAATGAATGGAAAATACTATGTTAGGAAACAAAATGTATATTGTGAGTATGATTTGTGACACAAAGTAATAATGGAAGAATAGGCAAACCTTGAGGATCTCTGGTGTGATAGTGTTTGGCCCTCTGGAGGAGAAACCTGCCATGCTAGGAGCATGCTTTATGTTCAACTTTGTTACGGGTGGATGAATATATCCTAGTGGATTCCTATTATTATTTAAAGGTGTTTAGGGAACATTGTTGAAGTGAAAGAATTAGCTACCAAAACCAAATAAAAACAGATTGAGTCAAAAAGCTACTTGGTTGAATTGATGTAAGCAAAGACAGCAACACCATCTTCATAATTAATTTGTGATGCTGGAACGAAATGAGGATCAGCAATAAGCTCATTGCCACTAGCCATATCATTACAAAGAATCATTCCAACTGCTCCAGCCTCCAAAGCAACAAGGCTCTTTTCCACTCTTGCAGTTTCACCTCTAAAACAAACCAATATTTGACCCCTTGCTTTCTTAGGGTCAATTGTTCCTTTCATACATAGAATACTACACAAAGGCAACAAACAAGCATGTTAATTGCCATATTGTACTTTCAAAAGCACTAAAGACCAACATATAAGAATTTTAGAGATTATAAGGTGACGTGAGTTTGAATTCTCCATTGACATTACTATTTACTAACAACTAATTATTTACATCTGTCCTTCAGAAATAAAGCACTAAAGAGATAGACAAATCATTGAAGAAAAAAGTTTCAACACTTATCGGAAACAAATGATTATTCATATGCGTATGATATTTCGAATCCTCATTCCTAATGGAATTGATATGATCCCCGAATTCATCTGAAGATCTTTTCAATTGGCTAGAATCCGTTACTTGAATAACACTAGATTTCTCAGAGATCTTTTTTCGTTTTGGAAAATACAGGAGCGGAACAATCAACCTATTGATATTGAAAGAATCCTTTGAGTCTTCCAATGTATCATTGCTGCGTCCAATGGAATTCATAGGTATAGGAAGAAACTCTGTCAAATAGATATTTTTTCTTTCGATGACTATGAAAATCTTATGATACATGAGAGTCATATCACAATTCAATACAAAATTAAATTCAATGGGTATGAATCCGTAGTATGTATCTATGTTGGATATGAATCCAATACTAAATCACGATTGCTTACGTTGAATCTTGATTCTCTACTGAATCATGATTCAGTCCAATAAATCACTACTGAAACTTAGTGCTGTTAGTCACTTTTTTTTTCCAACTTTGTATAGTTAGTCAATTTCTTTTGTCATTTGATTTATGACTTATATGCAAAATCATTTTGAGGTTCATAAATGATATATCGGCTTATAACTTAGCTTTGTTTGCTGTTTTAACTTCAAAATATCACAATTTTATTATCATAATAAGATTCGATTCATGATATGCATTTCAATTTGATAACCATACATACTTAAATGGAACTTACGCGTCTTCAACTGATGCTTCAGCCAGTTTTGCCTCAGCAGCACTGATGAGTGGATAAAGCTTGTTTTCTGGCAAAGCTCTAGAAAGGCTTGCTCCCTAATAATCAATCAATAATAAAAATATTGGCAAAGAAAATGGAAAAGGGAAAGCAAATAAAAGGAAAAGTTGACTTAGTTAATTATATTTATTATATAACAAGTCTGAAATGGAGAATTTTTTTGAAGAATACCGTGAATCTTTGTCCATTATGAAGTTGAACAACAGCATGAAATTCTCTATCCAAGGTGCTAGCACCAACAGTTAATATCCAAGGTGCAATATTTGAAACAGTTGCAGGTGTTGGTCCAGAATTTCCAGCTGAACATAACACAGTGATCCCCTTCTTAACAGCGTGAAATGCACTAATTGAAAGACTATCCTCAAAGTAATCAGATGCAGAACCACCAAGAGAGAGTGAAAGAACATCAACACCGTCATGAATAGCCATATCAAAAGCTGCCATGATATCAGCATCAAAACATTCATTGCCATCAATTGGCGGCCAGCACACTTTGTAAGTAGCAACTCTGGCTTTTGGAGAACCACCTTTGGCAGTTCCATTGCCTAAACAAAAAATATTGGCTCCTTGAACAAAGTTTCCTCCTATTGTTGATAGTGTGTGAGATCCATGCCCTTCATAGTCTCTTGCAGTGTTGAGTGTGTTGTTTTGTAATGTCTTTGGACCTGCATAGGCAGCATAGCCTCTGTTGAAGTACCTTGCCCCTATTAGTTTCCTGTATGAAATATTATCAAAAGGTTAAATCGATTAGAGCACATTTTAAAATTTTCAATGGGTACAATTTTTTTAAAGATACAACTCAAAGGGCTAGCAAGAAGTTACATGAAGTTACAAAATGAAGAAATAGTGTTACATTTTTTAATTTCATGAGATGGGTGCAGTACATTTTTACTTGGCCTATTAATTTTCTTTACGCAATGAGTTGGAGTATCATGTGTGAATCAGAAGTCTCTCGTTAGATAAAAAAAGACATGTTAAGAAAGATAGTGAGGCGTCTCATATATCCAATGACTTAAGGTTTTCAGTAAAAATGTGATATCCAAATTAAATATGTAGCTACTCTAAGTCAAATGGGAAGATCTTCTCAATGTTTTAGTTTAGGCTCTTCTCAGGATCCAACAGTAGTATCAACGGCAATAGTTTGACTAAAGATGAAGCACTCATTGTATTGAATTTTCTTAGCAATCTAGCGATCAAGCCGCGTGTTCCAAATGTGGATGAACGAGCTTCCACTTGAGGGGGAGCATACCTGATGAATGGATAAGCTCATACTTTGAGAGGGATACCGTTAGAGCATCAAGTGGGAGTAAGAAGTTTTATATCGGATGAAAATACATGTTAATCAACATATAAGTGAGGGACACTCATATACCCAACTTTTTATTTTGAACAAGCCAAAAATAATTCAATAAAAACTATTCCAAGCACAAGGTGACTCATATAGTTAACTACTTCGACTTTGTTTGGGAGTTTGGAGGGGAGGAGATGACTTTGAGGGGAGAGGGAGTGGAGACATGTTTGGTTCAAAAAAGAGAAGGGGAAGAATTTTTAATGGTTTTGTATTTGGTTTAAGGGAAAAGGAGAAATTTTAAATGGTTTTTTATGTTATATTGAGTTTGTTCCTTCCAAATCTTCTAAAATTGAGGAAGAGCAAAATGAACTCTAGGAAGAATTTTGGCTCCCTCCAATCGCCACCTCTTAAAACCAAACACAATATTACAAATATTTTCTCCCCTTCACCTATCTCCCCAATCAAACACAATAAATTACTTATGTCAAATATGACTATTTTAGGTTATGCGCATGACCCAACACATAAGCACAATGCATCATAAGTCGTATAATTAGTCACATTAAACATTCTGAAACTCACAAATTCACAATGAACGCATAGCATACTACTACTCATCAATTAATAAACAGGAACATATAGTACATTTTTGCCGAGAAAATCTAAATAATCTATTATGATATCAGAAGTAGAGTGTATAATAAATACAGAAACTAACGATGCTGGAAAACAGTTAAAAGAGTAAAAGCAAACTTAATCAAATCACCTGTTGCAACGGAAGCCGGTAATATCACTCTCACAAGTTCCTTTCCACCTTGAGGGAATGGGACCTATCCCTTCATCTCTAAAGCTTGGAGATTCTGGCCATACACCTACATAGACCACAAAATTTAATTATTCGTGAAATTTAATGAAAACAATAATAACACATTGTAAATAAATATTATTGTTGAATCTTTTTATCCCCAATAATATGTAAGAGAAATAGCAACATGTAGTATGAATTATGAATCAAATTGCTCATTAGGAAAATGTTATTTGAAATGGGTTATTGAAAAAGTGCAATGGGTCACCAGGGATTTGTCACTCATGAATAGGGTCCACCGCACGCCAAAGTGATTTACACGGATGCAAACAAGACAGATGATGCTTTTTGTTATCAGCAGACAAATGATGCTTTTGTCAAGTGGATAGTGATTGCACATTTTTTATCTCTTCAATAATAAATTAAAGAACACATGAGGTAATGACACAACATAAAGAAAGTTATGATCTACACTTACATCTTACGCAGCACCAATATATCATTAAAAAAAATTAAAGTAATTGAATATAATAATGTGTATATGTGTCTGAGTGATAAAAAACCTTTTATTTGAAGTGTCTAGAGAGAAAGTCAATGTACTTTTATGTCACAAAGGAAAAAGGACCTCTCAAATAATGCTTACTTTGTTGTTTTGATTTAGTGATACATACCACAAATCATTATTATAGTCCAAATTCCTTAACTAAATATCTACTACTATTACTTCTAATAATAATATAATGATTTGTACACAGTACTAATCGAAGGTAGTAATTGTTTGTCACACATGAAAGGTAGATAAAAATGTAGAGACATAAATCATCAAAATTAACCAACCAGTGTCAAGATTCCCGATAATAGTATCTTCACCGTATCTGGCTTTTCTAAAGAGAGACTCAGAGGGAGTCACACCATTCTGTTCCATTGACATAAATTCCCACGAGTGTGTAGTGTGTAACTTTCTTCCTCGGTTTAACAACACTGACACAACATTTGGATGTTCTGCATCAACACACAAAATAAAAATTAGAAAATGGTTAAGGTTTGAAAATTAGAACTCGATTAGTTCATCATCATATATTAATCAGTGATTATGAATGTTACCTGCAATCTGAGAAGCTTCTTTCTCTTCAAGAATAGCAGCAAAGCCATTGATATTCTTTGTGTAAGAATATATCATTGCATCTTTTGCTTTCTCATAGCTGCATTATTGTAATACAACATTGATTCTAATAAACAAAAATAAATTCACTAATTGTCAATTTTACACTGTATTCATGGAATTTGAATTCGGTACCATAAAAAACTGAAAGAAATGCAAGTTTCTATCTTTATTATTTGTAAAGTACCTTCCCAAATACAATTGAAGGAATTCATGATGAGTTTCTGTAACTCGATCAAAATCGGCTTCTGTAACTCCTTCACCATGATCATGTGATCCCAAGTACACTATGTAAGACTTTTAATATTTAAAAAAAAAAAAGATATTGACCCAATAGTTAGTTTAAAGTTTAAACCATTGCACAAAGCAAAAAAGATGAAAACTTTGATAAAACAGAGAGAATGGTGACATAAAAAGCTTACCTTTTTAACTGCGAAAACAGAAACTTGAAAGAGAGAAAAAACAATGATGAAGAGGAAAATTGAATTCTTTCGAGACAACATTTTGCTTTCACTCAGAAAAGGTTTGAAAATATAAAACTAAAAGCGACAAGTTAAGTTGAATGTGAATTAAAGAAAGAAAGAAAAAAGATAACCGAAACAGAGAGAAAAAAACGTTGCACTTTATTCCCCTGTTATTAGGAAAAAGGTTTAGTACTATTAGTGTTGGTGGTGACTTGAAATGGAAAGTTACGTTATGATGCAACAAAACTCTTGTTAATAAGTGAGAAAAGACCCACGCTGAAGTATATGCCGTGAATGAAGGAAATCTCGACGTGATCATCATTATGAGATTTTCAGTTAATATTACGATAAGAGAGATTTTAAGCCAAATTTTATTCTCTAAAACTAAAACTGTTGATTAAGGAATATAACGGATTGGGATAATGAAATCAGACAGAGGTAGTAACTATTCTATTCTATTCTATTCAATTCGAAACAATATATGCAGAGAAACCCCGACTGAATTTAAACTGTTGTCCTAGAAGAATGCCACTGATACGAATCCCAATTTATATTTTACATGACAATTAAACCAATTGTTAATCTCATGCTAATTGTATTTAGATAACTCTTTAAAATTTATGATAGTTTATTGATTCTTCGGAAGACCAAACTTACTTTCATGATTTTACTCTACAATAATTATCTATTTGATTATTTCACACAAATTAAAATATATATAAATAAAAATAATACTTTCACAAAATTACTCTTATTAAATATTAATGTAATTATCATTAACACAAATGCAAAAAATACCAAATTAAATTGAGAGTAATACATATAATATTAATTATTTAATTATATAATTAATTAGAAGGAAAAAGAATTATCCCATCATAAAAATTTAAATTGTTAATTATTTTGAGATAAGTTATGTTCGCAAGTATGTAAATTTTTTGTGATGGAGAGAGTGGTAATAATAGACTAAAAAGTTTTATACATGCCGAAAATTTTGACATGATAGAATTAAGAAACTAGATTCAAAGTGGATTGGCCCAACAAGTTACAAATGAAGTCAAATATTCGAGCCCCACTGGGATCAGATATAACATGTCTCGGAAAAATCTATCAACCATCCCCCAACATTTAAACACTACATCCTTGTATTTATATTAAATTTTAATTTTGCTTCCACTTTATTTAAAAAAAATCTTCAGTAAAAGTAACGTATTCTAAAAATTTCAAAAATATAAATATAAATTCTAAATTTTTCACACTTAGAAATATTTGAAATAATAAACTCTAGTCGTATATCCTCCGCTGTTTGTCGACGCTTTAATAAAAACTTAGAAAATATGTTTGCTGCAATAGCACCCGGATTTGTAACAGTTGTCCAATGCTAACATTAATTTTTTGACAAATAAATCATAATTTTTCCAAGTTGTTCATCTTTTAAAAAATTCGGTATTTCAAACGAGTTTAATTGTTATACATTGTTAATGTAAAAAGTTTTATATTATCAGTGTGTCACATCCATTCATAAAAGTGGTTTTAGATATAATTTTGATAAAAGTAAAATATCTCTAATAATTTAACAATTATGATTGACTAACAGTATAAAATTATTTTTACACTGACGGTGTCTATAAATTAAATTCATTCTGAATTTTTGTTATAAAAAATTACAGAAAATACAATTATTTTGTTCTATAAAAAAACATATGATAGAGTTGTAAGTTGTTGCGTAACATTTAAAGTTGCATGGGCCTGCCATGCAAACCTTTCCATTTCAATAATTATATTAAAAATTGTTTCAAATTTTTCAAAAATTTGTTATTTCGAATTTTTATGTTTTTAAAATTTTTGGAAGTTACAAAATTTTTATTTTTATTCTTTTAATAAAATAATAGAAAGATTATTTTGTAATTTTAGTAGATTTGTAGAGAAGAAAAGATTGAGTATTGGAATGTAAAGTAGATTCTTCTATGCCTTGCCATGACATGGGCTGAACAACTCACAAATTGCATTTCATGGTATGGAAAGCATCTAGTGGAAGAGAGAGTGTTAATCCATGTAAGAGTTGATAAACTTCTTTTATTTTTGCTGAATAAGAGTTGGGAACGGTATCAATGATCTGATTATTGATCTCCGATGATCTAACAAAATATCTGAAATACTCCAATATTATATATTTTTGTTGGTATTAATATCTTTTGATTCTTGAAAAAATATGACTTTAATAATCTAAAATTTGATTATAAAATTAGTAAAGTCTAATTAAAAATTATTCAAGTGAATAAGAGTGAATAAGAATATACATAATATCTAATTACAAAGAATTTACCGTATCCACTTTTCAAAACATTTAAAATATATCCAAATATTTGAATTTGGTTACAAACCAGATCCATTTTATTTTTAAGAATGGTTTTGGTTATCCAATAGTCAAGAACAAGTTATAAACAATTATAATAGAGTAAATATTTTTTTACATAAAATACTATTTTTATTATTATTTTCATATAGTCACATACTGTTTTTTATTATTTATTTTTAAATAAATAATTTCTATTTAAATAATAAATAATTATTTAACTATTATAAATTATTTATTACTAATTTAATAATAGTGGTGGTTGGAAACTGCTGACTACCATTTCAGAACTCTCTCACCGAGCAGATGTCGGAGTTCTATCATCAACTGCTTACCGATCGCCAGAGTTCAAGTGGTCACCATCTTCCACCACCACTATATTATTAAATTAATAACAAATAATATTATGTTTCAATATCTGTTTTTTAATTTAAAAATTGATATTATATTTAAATGTAACATATTAAATATATATATATATATATATATATATATATATATATATATATATATATATATATATATATATATATATATATATATATATATATAGTATTTTGATAATAAATTGCTTTGGGAGGAAGTCTCTGCGGTGCGGGAAGCATCAACCTTGTCCCTAAATTACCTTGGGGAACTATCTCAATAGAAAAAATTCCCCCACCCACAAAACCCCAAATGGGACAACCTTTGCAGTAATCTGTACTTACAGATACAAATTGGTATCTCTATCCATTATGACTGCACCAAAAAGAGTTTATCATCTCCATTATTACTTTTGTTTAATATTAAGTGTTTTATTTAGACCATGTATGTTCTCATATTACGTCATTTTTGATTACCAATGAAACTCATTTTTTATAGATATTTGTACACTAATTTTATTAGTAAGTGTGGATAACTTATATGAAATACATTTTATGTATCTTGACTCTAATACTACGTACTAGATTAAAAGGTATGAACTAACCTATTTTTTTACACTTTTTCTTTTTTTAATTTAGATAACTTTTTTTACTTAAAGCAAGTTACCTCATGTTATTCAAATGTAAATTCAAAATACATCCACGAGGATAATGAAAATCCATACGAGGAGCATAAGAGATAGATGTCTAGATAATACACAAGCAATATTATTACTTTGTCTTTTAGTAAACATTACATGAAAAATATTTTGTGTGGATAAAATAGCTCTACAATTTCTATGATAGAGTCATACTCTGATCTATCAAAATTTAACATACAACTTGTTTACAATCTAATTCAAATATGACGCATGTAAGACTCGAAGTAAGTCCATTAGAGAGCATGTAATAAGCCCCAAGCCTCATGTTCCTTTTCTGGAAGCCTTACTTAACATCAATTTGTCTTTGTTATGAGAAAATTACCATGTTCATCTCTCACACATATATGTCATTTTTGATACGAGAGTGTTGTTGAAAAACATCTTCACTTACATTGCACTTAAAGAAACCCTGTGAAGGAGGTTCTCAACAAATGAAATAAGACGAATGAAACCTAGTATGCGTCTTATGGACTTTATGACCATGTTGCCAAGAATGAAGAAGATTAATGTCCCTTTAATGACTCCATCCATGGAATCGGTTTTTCCTTCCTATATCTTGACATTTCTTGCGCCATGTGCTCCATGCAACCATCACAGATATTGATATTTGATCATCATTACAATGTTTCCAAAACTAAAAATATATCACTGAATCCCTCACCTGGGGTATTAGTGAAACTAACATGGCTATAGAGAAATATTTTTCCAACACCACACATTATCTTGGCAATCAAGGAACATGTGCGAAGAGCTATATATTAGTGTTTCTATCACAACAAACACATGTTGAGGGACAAAAAGGTTGATTTTAGGAGGAATACGTAGATTCCACAGCCTATTCCACTTGCCATAAACCTTAAACTCGTCAATATTTTTGAACCCTTGGTTGATGTACACATCAAAGCCAATGATCCTATCAAGTCCCGATGGAAGAGTCAACTCCAATCTTTCATTCTTTATGCTAGATGAATATTTGTGCACAATTAGGAATGTGATGATGTAATAATGCGGTGGTGTATATGTGTGATATAAACCAGTTTTGTATCTTATTTTTCGCACTCTCTTAGCCTATTTTATGCTTGGAGACTTGGAGTACTTATTAATTCATTTTGCTTTAAAAAATAAATAATCATGAGTGTTGCAATGAGATATACATAAGGCAAGGCATGAAACAAGGTTAGAAACTTAAAATATATAATAATTATCACCATCAGAAAAAATTATAAAAAATGTAAAACAAATAAATAAAATATTATAAGTCTTTTTTTTTTCTCACTTGTCTTCTGTGTTTTTAATAATATTTTTCTTGTTAATTTTAGTCAAACTATTTTTATTTTTCACCACCCAAATACTAAAAAAGTTAGAAAAATTAGTTTATAATGTACAAAGTTGTGAATATTATGTTATTTTTGTTTCATATTTTTTTTATATATTATATTAAAAATAAAATTTTGAAAATATTTGAATAATACAGATGTCATACATTTAAATTTTGAATTCAAATAAAAACTCATCATCTTATTACATATGTTTATTTAAGAACCGTTTCTAAAAATAACTATTTCATATTATAATTTTATTAAACGTGGGTATAAAACTAATTTATATTAATTTTCTTTTTTTTTTCTTCTGTTTTTATTACATTAATTATATTGATTTTATGTGTCTATTGACACGCCTAAGATGTTTTGATGAAAATCCCCGGTGGCACTAAGTGTTGTAAAACGGCTGGGTCAAAAAAGTTTAACATATGCACAAGGCTTTTCTATATATATATATATATATATAATAATGGTAATGGAGTGTGATTTTCATGATCCCATCTGACCAATATTATTAACCGACCCTAGCATGAAACTAGGCTATTGTCTTATTCACTGGTTTTGGCTTCGTTGGATATCACCAAAAACTTACTTGCCAAAATTTATAGCTTCTCCAATACTCCATCCCTCGTAATAAATGATTAATTTGATCGATTTAAATAAGTTAATAAAAATGTTTAAATAAAAGAGAAAATAAAAATTGAAATAGGGTGTTCATCCTTACCATAAATATAATAAATGTAAGTTGATATGATATAAAAATAGATAGTACCATTTAAAAAATATTTTTTCATCTTAAAATATAAGCAAATATTACTAAAAAGAAATTTATGTATAAGCAAATACTTTCTCCATTCTAAAATATAAACAATTATTAGTAAAAATATCTTAGGTGAGGTGAAGGCGACGGTGGTCGGAGGCAGATGATTGATAGTCAAATAGGATGGACGATAACTATTAAATGTAGGTGGTTGGTGACTATGACGATCGTTGAAGGTGGGGTCGATGGTCAAAGGTGGGTGGTCAATGAGATGGCGGTGGTCGAAGACGGTGGTAGCAATTTTGGAGGTGGGTAGTAGGTGATTGTTGGAGTTAGAGGTGTACAAGACCCCGATTCGTCCCATGAACCCGTTTGGACCCGTAAGCAATGGGTTGGATCTTAACTGATCCCAAATAAACAAGGACAACACAAAAACAAGATAGAAAAAGAACCGTGTTAGGGTTACCTCTCATGTTAGTCGTTCCTTCCCAAATTACTTTAAGAACAAATGATTATGTTATATTATTAATTTAAGGTTTGTAAAACGATGTTATGAGTTACTAATGTTGAATGAATTGACAAGTGATAACCATAGGTGACTTGCTATGAATTACTTTATGTTTAATTTTTTTTTTCTTCAAAAATGTTTAAGGATTATTATTTGGTGTCTTGTCTTTGGACGAACTGGGTCGATCTTGTCTTTATTTTTGTTTCGTTCTTATTGAACCCACAACTCATCGAAGTCAGGTTAAGGGATTAGTAAGAGTATGAAAATGTGTCTGATCAATTGTTGAGACTGAGTAAGTGACACACTGATCAATTCGTCCTTTGTACACTCCTAGTTGGAGTGTTGTTAACATTCACTAATTGGTCGCATGTTAGTTTAAAACAAAAATTATTACTACCCTTGAGCGACTTGACAAATGATTTCTTATGAGTTACTTTATGTTTATTTATTTATTTTTTATAAAAAATTATCATTTGGCGTCATGCTTGAAACTAACCCGATCTCATCTTTATTTTGCTCATTCTTTATTGAACCCATAACTCATCGGGCTCGGGTTAAGAGACGTGTTAGAGTTTAAAAATTGACCCGATCAAATGTTGGGACCTGGTAAAAAATTACACTAAATTCGACCTACCTCGTCATTTGTACAGCCTTAGTTGAAGTGTTGTTAACATTCGCTGATTGGTCCATGTTAGTTTAAAAAAACACAAATTATTAAACTTACTTTTATGGTTTTGAATTTTATGGTAAAACTATTTTGAAATTAAGGAAAAAATTGAAGGTGCAAACACGAGAAGGAGGGTTGAATTGTGTTTGTCAAACTTGAATTCTTTTGTTGTTTTGTTGAATGTTGATCCAGATTATTAGGTGAATAAGTAATCAGACTTAGCAGCGGATAATAACAACATAAGAACACAACGATTTATCCTAGTTCACTATTAACTTGGCTACATCCAATCCCATCACTCTGAAGGCTTTAATCCACTAATTCGAAACACTTTGAATTACAACACCTGACCCTCCAAGTCAGTCTTCCCAAACTGTCTGACAACTCCAGACTTTTGAGGAACGATAACAACACTTTGACTCTACAAGTCAAGTCTTCTCCTACCAATCTGACAACCCCAGATTGAAGAAGGAATCTACACCTCTAACGGGTTTGATTACAAGGGTTTGAAACTTTGCAAAATTGCTTATGGAAAGCTTATTGCTGCACTGAATTTCAGTCTCGAAAAATCACTTAGAGAATATTTCTTTTGCACTCAAATGTTTCTCTTTTTTGAACTCTCGGATGACTTTGAATTGAAGCTTGAGTTCTTGTTTTTTCCGATCTCTTTGAACTCTAAGATGAATCTAGATTTTATGCTTGAGTTCTTCTACTTTGAGATGCTTACTGCTGTAGCTTGAAGCCTCCTTTTATAACTGAAGTATGGGCTTTGTCCAAGCTTATTTTCGAGATAAATCTTGCTCAGATTTTCTTTGAAAATTCTGTTGGCCAATCATGTTTTACTTAATTTCAAAACGTATCTTTTAGCTTCAGATTTCATTTGAAAATTCGGTTGATCAATCATGTTTCTCTTAATTTCAGACTGTAACTTTTAGCTTCAGATTTCATTCGAATTTCCTTCAAGTCTTCAGTGATTTTTGAATCAAATCCCCTTAATACTTTGATCAAATTTTTATCAAAATTCAATAAAGTCTTCTTCGAATTTTAATCAAGTCTTCACTGATCTGCATTATGATGTAAATTCTGGACTGTATGATCTGCTGATCTTGACCAAGTCTGGACCATGTGATATGATTTGTACCATTCTATCTCATGATATGGACTGTGTGATCTTCTGATTTGGACCATTGATCTTCTGATCTGGACCAAGTCTTCTGTTTTGGACCATGCTATCTTCTGGTCTGGACCAAGTCTTCTGTTCTGGAACATGTCTTCTGTTCTGGACCAAGTTTAGAACATGTCTTCTGTTTCTGGACTGAGTTATCTTCTGAACTTTGTTTCCTTTTGGTCTGACCAAGTCTCCTTTTGGACATGCTTCCTTCTGGTATGGACCAAGTCTCTTTCTGGACTCTGCTTCCTTCTAATATGGGCCAAGAATAATATCCTCTGATAATATCATTGTTTCTTCTCTCTGATGATATCCTCTGATAATTGCCTTTGATGACATCCTCTGGTGACATCGTCTGGTATCCTCTAGAGGTATGTTCTGGATGCATCCTCTGATGACATCCTCTGGTATCCTCTGGTGATATCTTCTGGCCGTAGCTTCTGGTGGCATTTTTATCTTCTGGTGACGTCATCCTCTAATGACATCTTCTATTTCTGATTTGTATCTTCTGGATGTATCTTCTGCTGACGTCATCCTCTGGTGTATCCTCTGGTGATGTCATCCTCTGATTTTTCACATCCTCTGATTTTTCATTTTTCTTCTAAGTTAAAATATAATTTTCATAAAATACTTATGTTAATATCAAAACTTTAATCAAAAGAACCAATTTGGTTCCAACAAAAATCGATTTAATCTAATTTTAGAACATGTTTTTGTTTTGAAATAGACTTTGAAAATCAAAAATCAAAAACTAACGACCACTCCAAGCGAAAATTAAAATAGTTATTAATTTTTTAATAATACTTTTTTACAAATGAACCACTCATTGTATGATAGATGGAACAACGCGAATGTCAATTTTGAAAAGAAAAAAAAGTCTTAAAATAAATATCATATTAAATTTTCAATTAAATATTCCATTTTTTTTTAATTTTACATTCTAATTATTACTATGTGCATTACTTACATGTATTATTTTTTTTCTTCATAGATTTCGTTTGTTAAAAATAATTAGATTCTGTTGAGACAAACCCCAACTTAAATAATTTTGATCATAAACAAATATTAATTAAGAATTATAGTTATGATTCTAAAGCATGTTTTTGCATATAATAAGTGTGCTTGAGTGTATTAATCAAGATAGGTACCAAGAAACTTAAACAAGTCATATAAACAAGTTAAGTCAGCAAAACCAAGAACGTTCTAGTCAATTTTGAAGAAAACGAATAATGTTCTTAAGGTGCTTCAGAAATGCAAAAACGAAAATGCAGTTCCATATTCAGTTTTTGTGCAGTTCCAATTCAATCATGATCTATCAATCATGCTAAGAGCAAGTCAGTATTGGAATATCCCTCTACAAATTTAAAAGTCAATAATATGCATCACTAAGATCAAGACTCAGTTGCCACATAGAGAAAGAATCAAGTTTGTTCTTGAACATCAGAAGCAGAATGAAGAACATTCTTGCTTTTTGACCTGCTCTCACCTAATCACTGACAAAGGACAACCAGTGTGTTCCCAACGGACAAATGAGCTGTCATAAGCTCTTTTTGAGTCTATAAAAGAGAACTCAAGGTAAAGGCAAAGACCAGAACTCACGAAAACAATTATCTCACCATTCATAATCAGATTCAACAGCTTCCACCTTTTTACACACATTTTCTCAAGTTTCATCAAGTACTTGGAAACTGCATCATCCAATTACTATTGTGCTCTAAGATCACTTTGAGTTCCAAAGATCATAATCAAATACTCAAACACGAGTTGAGGATATTTAAATTCTATCAAACACTTTATCATTCCATTGTAATCTCAAGACAAAGTGAGTAAAAACTAGTCTTGAGAAGTTGTAAAAATCCTTCTATGTTATAGAGAATGTAGTGTGATTAATCTTTTGTAAAGAATGAATGATAAAACAATGAAAAACTCCTTTTTTGATTGAAAGGTATTGGTTGTAACAGATCAGAATTGATATGCATAAAGTTTGTGTAAGAGTCAAGAGAATTCTTGCATTGGAACACTTAGTTGAAAATCTCACAGTTGTAAGGACTCGATGTAGCCCTAGTTGGGTGTACCATGATATATTTGTAAGTTATATTCATTCATTTATCTATTTACTTTCAAGTCTTTAAATATCAAGTTCAATAGATTAACTAAAACAGTCATTTTCAACTAACAAAAAACGTTCTCCGTTTCTGGATCAGAACTAAGAATGTTCCCCGTTTTTTATGATTTACAACCAAAAACAATCTTGAGTTAATTTTTTCAAAAAAATTTAAAAGGTTAATTTACAATTCGAATCCCCTTTCTTGTAAATTGCTACTTCAGATTCTTGACGCGTTCATCAAATATGAATATATTTTTAAAT
This sequence comes from Cicer cuneatum, assembly GCA_037974295.1. Taxonomy (NCBI): domain Eukaryota; kingdom Viridiplantae; phylum Streptophyta; class Magnoliopsida; order Fabales; family Fabaceae; genus Cicer; species Cicer cuneatum. The sequence continues at coordinate 419,704 of JBBPBO010001985.1, forward strand.
AGAAATTAATGGTCCACACATATTCTATTTTATATTTATAATAATAGTAAATATATCATTATTTAATAAAAATAATTTTAAAAAATTATTATTATTTTTCTTAAAATTTACTGTGAATGAGAACAATAATGTGTAAAATAATTCAAAGTCACGTTTATTGTAATATTGAGAGAATAATATATAAATTCTCACGTAAAAGAATTAGTAATGAATTTTGAGCAAATAAAACAAGGACATGAATATTAACTCACATATACATACCCATCTTGCATGCAACCACCGGAAGGAGAAAGATGAAAAATGTGACAAGAAATTTGAAACGCGTCATTGGGAGGAGAGTTTCGCAATTTCCGAGGAAAGAAAATCCAAAATGGATCACCTGTAAAAAGTACCCTGTCTGGCGTCTAGCTTTGGCACTTTCCAAAATGGAACAACCATACTTGTCGCGGTATACCACAAAGGAATACTATTTTTTTTACTTTAAAAACAAAAACAAGTTAATTATATTTCAATAAAATTAGTTTATTTTAAAGTAATTTATTAAATAAAATTCTCGAAAAAGAAATTGAGAATGCTTACATTAACGACGCTCTTAATAAGCACTTAACCTTTTTACTATAAAAAAAAGTGTTTATATAACTTAATCTTAAATAGAGGAAGATAAATATTTCATTGCTGATGATGGCCTTAATGTTACAATTATACTACTCGGATGGTACCATGCCATAAGCACCTTTGTGAAAAATTGTCCTTAAAATATAAGTATTTTTAATATTACTAAATTTATTTATAAATATTTTTTAAATATAACTCTTATCAATGCTACTAATTTATTTTGGTAAATCAACGATCAAAGTCGAATATATTAGTATTAAACAAATAGACTATTAGAAATATCTATTAGTAATTAAAGTGGATACGACAAAAAGTTGATTTGGTGGTTCAAGTAAGAAAATTAAATGCTAAAATTATAATAATGTTGTAAATTCAATACACACCCTCGACACAATATTAACGATGTTAGTTGTTAAAATTAACCGTAGTAAAGAACAAATAAAGTAATACAAATCATCTTTATAATTATTAGGAGATTTTAAATTTCGAGTCTTAAAATTTTAAGATCAAATTCTTAATTGATATTTCATTGATTATTTTAATAATATTTACGTATAAAATAAATTTATCGAACTCACTATCTATTGTTTTTTCTTGATAGGTGGCTTATAAAAAAAATTGATCTATTGAAGAGAAATGATTTAAAGTTATTTTTGGTTTGAAATTATTCATCTAACTCGTTGTTTTTGTTGTATTTTTTTTTTGCATTTTATTTGTTATTATGTTGTCTAAGTGAAAAGTCATTTGTTCGTTATTTTGATTTCGAACACTTTAATTTTATCACAATTATAAATATTTTACAATTTTATATTATTAATTTTAATATTGTGAGTTCATCATATATTCATTTTTTTCTTTTTGAATAACTTTAAAATGTATTATTTTTCTGTTGAAGTAATCTGTATCAATTTGAATGGTATATTTTTAGTAAAAATAAAAAAGAACAGAGGCAGTAGTACTATAAATAAGTTAAGAAAAGGCTTTAGTTGCCGTCTTTGGAAATAATATTATATCACTAACTCATCTTTCTCATCGATCTCTCCCTTTCATGGATTTTCTCTTGTCTCTTCCTCTTCACTCCAATCTCCTTCAACACCCAGATCCGTTTCATCAGCTTTTCTAAAGCCTATATATCTCTCTGCTTTCCATCTCTTAATTTTATAATTTATTGCTTTCTGTCAAATGCACTACTACTTCTAGTTTCACTCATTACATTGCAATATATATTAATTACTCCTTGGCATGTTTCTTCTTAATTTATGATATAACATAGTAGTGATTTGAAAGATGCATGAATGAATTAATCGTAGCTTGCCTGGCTCCCTGCATGCCATATAAGAAGCTCTTCAAAATTGTGTTGACGGCCCTCTTACTTGGCGTGAAGGGAGTCATGCAGGCGCCCAAACACACTTATTAATTATCTTTTTAATTTTCAACCGCTAACAATACAAACGCGCTTATTTCCATCATTCATCATTATTATGCTTTATATTTCATTTTTCAACCGACATCTTATCACATAATATATAACCTTCAATGCAGGACCATATATAGTTAAATTATTGTCGGTCTCCAAGTGGAAGAATGAACAAATACAGCGAACCTTCTATACCATTAGGCCCAAGGGAAAGATAAATTGTATGCTTAATTCCAATAATGCAAATTGTATGCTGCTCTAGTTTATTTTTTTTATTTTTACAATTTTGAAGTTTTGTTGAGTATAGTATACATTAACCAATTATTTTAAATTACATCAATTTTGTATATTTAATTATTTTAAGAAATTTCAACTCTTTGAATTACTTTTATCTTATGCTACTGTTCTTCGCATTTTTTTTTTATTGTCATGGAGAGAATTATTTGGTATTCATAAAAAATGTGGACAAGATAAAATTTATATAAAATTTAAATTAGCTGAAAAATACATGAATATAAAAAAGTGACATGAGTCTCGATGATCGATTTAATAGTAACACTTAAATCTATATTTCAAGGTAGAGCTGTCAAAAATAGCAAACTAAGTTATGTTATGTGTGATGACATAATGAGGAGTGATAGGAAATTTGTTTAACGTTAATCAAATTAATTTCTAATTTCTGAATTTTAGAAATTAACAAATACATATATTTGAAATTGTAAAACATTACTTCAAATAATTTATATACAAATTTTTATTATTAGAGTTTATGATTTGATACTAATAAATATGTGATGTTGATGTCGCATCAATATTACCACAATATGAATTAATTGTCTATAAAATTAATATCTTTTGAAAACTAATTTGTTAGTAATGAATTTATGTGCAATTAATCACAAATTTGTTTTTGAAAAAAATCAAATTTCACAAATAAAATTGTTCTCAACGAAATGACGTAGATATAAAATTAATATGAAAAAATTAAATATTTAATTAATTTGTCCTCTCATAATCTCTAACAAACAAAATTCACAAATAACACAAATAAATTATTTTGATAAATAATATATAATTTATAAATATATAGTTATGAATTTACATAATACAATAATTATCTGTCTATTCGCTCAAAATACAAAGCACACAAGTTAGTGATGCCCGATAATAATTATTTGTTGACACTACGAACATCTGACAGAAAAAATGAGAAATTGAAAAATCGAAATATGGCAGAGAAGTTTGTTTAGAAAGAGGTATGAAATTTGCATAACATAATAAGATTTAAGAAAAGTTTCTGATGTTATTTGAAAGTCGAAGACAATGGTGTTATTCACTCAATTATTTTACATCAAAGAGGAGTGTTTAGCATATAGTTCACCTTATGAATCGCATACTAATTAATTATATCGGAAATAGTACTAATTAATTAAGTATTGTGTATACACGTGTCTAAGAAGAAGAGCATTTTTTGGTGTAAAAGAGAGTGAGCGCCCCGTATTGTGAAGTTCATCGTTGAATTGAAACTGATATACATACAGCTTCAGGTTTTGGGAACGACATCGTTTAGTATCGCCATGGACGTTTCATCAAAACTTCGAGACGTAACAAACTTATTCTCACCCATAAAGCTAAAGGAAGTTCCACATCTCAACAACTATATCACAAACCTCCAAACCCTCCCAAATCCACTTGATCACAACCCTTACTTCCACACCATCCAACACCAAGGTTTTTACATCACACTAAACGACGTCGTTCTATCTCACTCCACACGTTTCGCTTACCGCTCCGCTGGTCCACGTAATAACGTTTACTTTCAACCTTCCGATGTAACTGTTGCCATCGTCACATGCGGTGGTCTCTGCCCTGGACTCAACACCGTTATCAGAGAGCTTGTCGTTGCTCTATGGGATCTCTATCATGTTCGTCACATTTTCGGTATCACTTCTGGTTACAGAGGGTTTTATTCCACTGAACCAATCTCACTCAACCCTAATATAGTTCGAAATTGGCATAACAAAGGTGGCACTTTGCTTCAGACTTCTAGAGGCGGTTTCGATCTCTCCAAGATCGTCGATGCCATCCAAACTCGAGGCTTCAATCAGGTTCTCCTAATTTTATTGGATTTAAAGGAGATGCACAATGATGACTCATAATATGATGTCACATATTCAATGATTATGATTGGACCACAATTTTTTAATCTGTTTTACACTGTGGCTGCACTACTTTTAAACTCAATTTGATTTCCCTAATATAGTTTAATAAAATAATGTAGGTTTATGTAATGAGAAAAATACTTTACTTGATTCATAATTGTGTTTTCAATGTATATTAAACATTTAACAAGATGGCATTATAATTTATACCTGTTATTAATGATAAATACTTGGAGAGATACTTTACCTGTTCACTGTTTTCTTCTTTGTTAGTGAAAAACTCACAAAATGTGGAATTATTACTATAAGTAAATTAAAGATGACGTGAAATAAATGACTCTATGAAGGTTGGTTTATAAGAAATTGCTTTGTGTGTGGAGGGAAAATAATATTCAACCGTGAAGATAAGAAAATAAGGAAAGTAAAAATAACCAAAATGAAAGACTATTTAATGTTGGTCAGCAACATTGTCAATCAAGTACTTGTTGTTGATGCATATTGTTGTTTGTTCATCTCTATGATTGAATGCCGCCCCTGTAACAATGAGGATTGAGACAGTAAGTACATTGTTTGTGTCTGGTTTTTTGTCCCTTGTGATAAAGTTGACAAAAGGGTTATAAAGGTATCTGCAGGTTAGTTTGCTTTACACAATTATCAACTTATTAAAGTTAACTTCAATAATTGTTCTGCTTGGAAATGCATTGATATCACACATAATAAGGGGAAATATGGTTAAAAGAGCTATTGGCACACTGTGATTGTTAAATTAGGGGTAACGTAATCCAACTTTGACATTTCCATTATGCTGTTAAAAATTGGAAATCTATTAATACGAAACATATTTTCTTATAAACTGGAATTGCTTATTATTCCTGTTTTTTTTTTTTTTTTTTTTTGTGGCTGTTATAAAGCATGCAATGAAAATTCAATGTTGTCCTATAAGGTTTAGCAGGAATCAGACAATTAAGATTGCATTATTTATGTATTGTATTCCAAAGCTGGCTGGAAAAATTATACAAATAAATGATGAAAAGCAGAAAAAGAATTCACTGCATTTATGTTTCACAATACACTTATCTTGTGCACATCAACAGGTGTACATTATAGGTGGAGATGGGACTATGCGAGGGGCTGTGAAGATATTTAACGAAATACAACAACGCAAGCTCAGTGTTGCAGTTGTTGGAATTCCTAAAACAGTGGATAATGACGTGGGAATAATAGACAGATCTTTTGGATTTCAAACAGCAGTTGAAATGGCTCAGCAAGCAATAAGCGCTGCTCATGTGGAGGCCGAGAGTGCAGTTAATGGTATAGGCCTTGTGAAGTTGATGGGTCGAAGCACAGGTCACATTGCTCTTCATGCAACACTCAGCAGCCGTGATGTTGATTGCTGCCTAATCCCGGAGCTAGATTTTTACTTGGAAGGAAAAGGAGGGCTCTTTGAATTTCTTGACCAACGACTGAAAGAAAATGGGCATGCAGTGCTTGTAGTTGCTGAGGGTGCTGGCCAGGATATAATACCTAGAACTGATTCACAGAAGGAAGAGCGAGATGAATCTGGTAACCCGGTTTTCTTAGATGTTGGAGTGTGGTTAAAGTCAGAGCTGAAGAAGTGGTGGGACAGGGACCACCCTGGTGAGCTATTTACAGTCAAGTATATAGATCCTACATACATGATTCGTGCAGTCCATGCAAATGCTACTGATAATTTGTATTGTACACTCTTGGCGCACTCTGCAATTCATGGTGTTATGGCAGGGTATACTGGATTTGTTGCTGGTCCTATTAATGGAGACTATGCATACATTCCACTGGAAGATATTGCATGTGCAAATAACCCAGTTAATACAAAAGATCATAAATGGTCTTGGGTGAGATCTGTCACCAATCAGCCTGATTTTCTAAGGAGTTAGACGTTCCAGCCGTTGAAGTTTTCAGAGAGCATTCTTGGAATACAAACTCTGATGGGAGATCTTATGCATAAGTGATTTTCATGTTATGATGTCAGCAGTTTATGTTTAATTTAATGCTCTAATGTTCTTAGTAGGCGCTGAAGAGTCTTGGTAAAAGATGGATGTAATGAATTTGCATCACTTGTACATACTTTGTAACATAAAGTTTTATGATTATCAATAAATGAACTCCCATAAACTAATTAGCAGAATCTTTGTTCAGTTCCCTGAATAGATTCTTTTGTTTTGTTTTATGACAACATAGATTCTTATAGTGTTGGCCGTTTTACTGCAAGTCCTTCCAAGTTCCAAGTATTATAGGATGAAAATTATAGTGGTATAAGGAAATATAAAAGGATAAAAAGATGTAAAATTTCTGTGGAATCTGACAGACAATTGTAATGTCACTCTTGTATAGATCTTTGTTTTCAAACAGCGTTACAAATATTTGTAAGAGTTGATGGAGCTCTGTATACAGGTTTTATTCGTAACAATTAGCATTGATCTATTAGCAATGTAGGCATTTTGTTTTGAAGGAATTATTAGTAATGTACAGATGTCAAGCAAAACTTTGAGTTTTTTATTTATCATATTTTCAATTAGATTTTTAGTTGAATAAGTAAACATTACGCTTACAATCTCTTTACAATTCTGTTTGGTAAAAAGTAGAGAATACTTCATAGAGAATAAGTTAAGTGATAAGTTATATGATACAAACTAAAATGCCTCTCGACTTGCCAAAGCTAAACATAACCTAAGTTTTTTTCTTGACAATCCCTTCAAGTTAAAAAGTCATAATTGTCTTAATTATAAAAATGATAAATTTATATATATTATTTTATACTAAAAATATTTATTTTTTTATAATGAAATAAAATATTGATCGAATAACATTAAAAGATTTTTATTACAAAATTAGAGTAAAATATCAACAACAAAAAAAATTATCTTAACTTAAGGCTTAAGAAAAAAAAAAAAATCAGCATTATAATTCACAAATTTTCGTTCTCCCAATGCAAATCAATTTGGGCCCAAAAAGCATCAGCACAGGTCACGGTCTCTTCATTCCTATAAAACCCTAATCCCTTTTATCTCTTTACAGTATCAACAGAATTCAAGAAACATCAACCGCGATGGAACCGGATGCAGATAACAAGGCCGCCGCAGTGGAGAAGAATTCGACGGTGGGGATGAATGTAGATGCCGTCGACAAAAGGAAGAAAATGAGGAAGAAGCAGTGGAAGACGTTGAAGTTCGATGAGTACATCTACGAGGTTCTAAAGCAGGTGCACCCTGACATTGCTATATCTAGAGAGGCCATGGATATGATGAACAATATCATAAACAGGATGATGTTGAAGATTTCTGAGGAATCCAGAAAGTCTATAAGTTTACGAAGTGGAACCTCAGCAATATTTGATAGGGACATATCGGCCTCTGTTAGGAAACTCTTTCCCGAACAAATGGCACATCTTGCTCTCTTAAAGGCTTTCAATTCTTCACTCAATTACTCTCTCGAACAATTGTGTCACACAATCGATCAAACTAAGATATAACTAACTACCTTCTAATCATGCAATTGATGGATCAAACTATCATTTTAGTTATAATTTCTTTATCAAATTCATTGGGGGATTCATCATACTCAATTCGCATACACACAATACTTCAGCTTTCCCCTGTTTCTGACCCTTCTATAATACAATTCTTTAATTTAATGTATCTTTCTTTTTTGATATTGTTTCTGGATCATTTCATATTTGCTCTGATTATTCAGTTTTTTTTTTTTTTCCTTTTGGCATGGTTAGAAGTATGCTAACTAAGGGTATGTTTGGTGGAGAGGGAATGAGAGTAGAGATATGTATGGTTCAAAAGAGAGGAGGGATTTTAAATGATTTATGTGAAACAAAATGAGCTTTAGGAGGAGGGATTTTGCTTTTATGTATTATTTTAACTTGTGTTAGTGTTGTGATATGAGCCAAACAAAGGAATCTCCCTTCCATCTATGATTTAGATTTAGAGAAACATTAGAGAAGGAAACATGTTTTTAACTAGAAATGGAATCCTAGTCATTCCATTGTGCACAAGGTCCTCTCTGCTAAGAAAGTGCTGCAAATTATTTAAGCAGTTATAAACCACTATGTTGTTTCCTTGTTTTGTTTATTTGAATTTTATCTCAAAGTGAAGAAGTTTATAACCAACTAAAACCACTAAAAATAATTAGAAATGGAATCAGAAATTATTTGAGGGTTCCTTCTATTGGAGATACACTTTACTTCTTTTTGTATCCAGAAGTTTTTCTCTCTAGAGATCCATAATGTTCGAAAAGGTGTCAAGGTATTCAATGCCATGCCCAATGTAATGAAAATAAAATTCAGTCCTGAACTGACCCAAATCATGACACAGCTAGTTCAATTCCTCAACTCAAAGGGTTCCCCATTAATTGGTAATATCTATTATTTCCTCAGCCTCTACGACGTCAGCGATTTCCCACAAGACTAAACATTATTTTAGGGAACTACTCATCCTGTCATAGATGGTTCAAATGTTTATATTGGTATGAGTATATTGTATTATGAAACGTTCAAAAGCAAATATCATCCCAACATAAGGTTTAGTGAGTCATTGTATCATAATACACGAGATGGCCAGTGTGTAGACTAATGTATTCAATATTCATATTACGCATGTCTTATATGTATTCTGATGACTTCGAATAATTTAACTTTCTTGTTCACTTGGTTGGAAGAAAACATTAGATTTACCTTTATATTTGTGCAAATATGAGAATAATTCTGCATAGGATATACACATTCTAATGAGTTTGTAGACTTAAAAATAACATCTTTTCCACCTTGATTTTAGGCATTCATAAAAAATTGCTTCCAATTAATTTGTCAAATACACACCCTTGCAACAAAAATAATAATTACAAGAAAATATACACCATATCTGATTTTTTTAATCTCCCAATAACTGAGAAAAATAGTAATATGAGCGAAAGAAAATGGAAGTAAGGACAATGTTGGTTCTAGGCACGAGTTGACATGCAAGTTTTTTTGTGCAGCAATTATCAACTCTTCTAAGACACCTTCACCGCTTGCCGAAGCCATTGGACATTTGACTTGTGACAAGTATTTTTTTCACCAACATATCCATCCAAGGTGCTAATTAATGCTGAAACACCTAAATATTCTATTTGGTTCCCCTTTTATTCTTAAATGAAGCAAATCAATAAGAAAAAACCCATTCAGATATTCAAGCCTCAACTATCCAAAACGAAAAACAATCCACCTTGAACTAATCCTTCAAACAATACCCCAGTATTCACAAGCAAAAACATAAACATTCATATTCAAGACCAATAAAAGTAACATGGATGATGTAGCTGCCTCAAGTATCATCAACTTGCGAGTGAAAAACAAAACTGGGAAATGTGGTGGTTATATCTCTGCCATGGAAACAATTTAAGCCACATATTAGATGATAGAGATTGATAACAAAGTTGTCCTTGAGAAATAGAATATAAAGATATATTGGAGATACCATACAGGACAAAATCAATCAGAAGGTAATTGTATTGAGTTGTAATCATTTAAAATTACAGTCTCAGTTTTAAAAACTATTTTATTTGCTGTCATAACATTATCAGTTTTTTTTTTGGGTCTGCATAACATCCGTTTATTTAACAAACATTTGAATGGCAATGATTTGAAACTTCTGCAATAAAAAGTAGGAAAAAACCACCTTGTTCTCATTATTAATAGTAGAGATTAGAGTTTGAAGATTCTGGCTCATTTTAACAAACATATCCAAACAAGTTAGGCAAAACTTCATTCCCTGCCGAGAGAATTTCAAAATCAAATTAGTGGTTAGTAACATGAAGAAACTCACTTCAAATACTGAAGAGTCATATTTTTCAGAAGGGATGGATGCCGCAAGACAAGGTTTCGCCATTCTTCCTTGTCAATCTTCCCATCATGTTTTGTATCAGCTTCCTCAAATGTCTAAATAGCTTAGAAAATGTTAGTGACAAATCCCCAGAAAAGATTATAATAGGACAAAAATGAAATTATATGCCAATGTCCTCATTATCAACTCAACACACATAAATCTAAGTCAACCAATGAAGTTCACAAGAACAACGCTCAAAGAAGGTTTACTTTAATTAGCAGACAGATTTATGGAAGCTTAGGTCTAAATGCGAGGGAAACAAAACATATTGTACACATAAGTATCCCGCTAATAATTCACTAATTAACTATAAAAAACGATGATGGAAAAAGACACACCATCAAAAGCGCACAATTTGGAAACAATGGAAAATCAATTATAACAAGGAAACTTAAAACTGCTGAATTCCAAACTATGTATGCAGCATGTGTTGCATAAGATTGCTTTTGGAGACTTTGATTAAGAGTGAAAAAATAATTCATAGATTTCTTACTTAAACCAACAAAAAAACTAAAATAACAAAAAAGTAGAAGAAAAAAAAACATGCTTCAAATGTGCCCTAGTCTAATAATGATCATAAAGATTTGCATGCAATTTAAGTTGTCAAGTAGATGAAGCACCTTGTCAATAATACTTTCGATCACATCATCTGAAAGGTTCATACCAGATTCAGCTAGAGTGGCCACCACCATTTGTTTTACCTACAGTTAAAAACATTGATCATCAATCCATATCAAATCTAGGTTGTCAAATTCTGTCTTGAAATAAGGTATCTAAATATTATTATAAAAGAAAGGGGTTCGCTAATTTCCACCCACTTAATTTTTATTGGGTGTTAAATTAGCAAGTTATAGCTACAAATTTGTGAAATACACCTTAAAGTGTAGCTTGCTAATTTACACCAACTAGAAAATGAGTGGTGTTGCTAACTTGCACCATTCATTTTCTAGATGGTGTAAATTAGCAATTTATAACTAAAAAGTTAAGGTGTAGGATGCTAATTTACACTCACTAGAAAATGAGTGTGCGTAAATTAGCAACCTTATATAAAATAATGCTATTGTTTAATTCCTGAACAGGTCATCATCTATGATTCAAAACTTGCTTTCTCCTATTGACCTAGGGTAAATCCTTGCAGTGGGCTTCAGAAAAATAAATTATGCAAGTCAAGGTTGGTTCAAGTTCCCAAAAGATGATTCAATCGGACGTCGGTTAACTGGTGACCTAAACACTATATTGTAGTGATTCAACGTGGCGAGTGGACAAAACTTCTACATTTATTCAAGTTGATACTAACATTAAAAACTTACCTCCTGTCTTTCAATAAAACCTTGCTGTTTGAGATCATACAATTGGAAAGAAACTGCAAGAAGGAAAAGTTGAGAATCCCCAACAAGTTTATGCATTACTACCAATAATAACACAGTAAGTGAAATAAATAGACGAGTGTAGAAACAACATATATGCTCTACCTAGTAACCCCCCTCCCCTCTCTCTCTCCAATGAATATGCTTTCCATTCAATATCCAAATAAAATTGTTGATTAAATAGTTGTCATTCTTACACTCAATCTTATCATCAATTGGTGCGTTGGGATGAAAGACAGAGAGAGCACGTGCAAACTCTTCGAAATCAAGTATCCCATTGTGCTTTGTGTCAAATAAATCGAACACCTATATAATTCAAACAGTATAAAATCATGAACAGGATAAATAAATTTATAAGGTTCACATCATATAGTACACTATCTATGCAGTGTGCAGCTGACTTCATAGTCACATCAGATCATAAATATTGCCCCAAAAAAGACCATCTAGCTATTAAATCAGTGGGAAAAAACAATGAAGGCCCAAAAAAGATCAAATTATTGTTTCTTTTCCATAAGATGGAAATGAAAAAAAGTAGTTGTAAACAAAACAAGTAGATAATGCTCAGCATACCCTATCTGCAAACAAGCTCTCCTTCTTGTTTGTCTTGAACAACGCCAACTGAAATTCTTCCTGTAAAATAAGGAAACCGTCCATAAAAATAAAAAGAAAAGTTTAGAACTATGAACAACAAAAATACAATAGATGATATAAGTTACTATGAGTTATGTGTTAGACATAAAGCATGTAGACTTGTTATGATTATAGGGTAGGCAAGGATGAAAACCATCATCTATAAGGATTGAAAATACACATATCATAACATGAATTGATAGAATAACAGAGCATCACATAGCATAGCTCACCTTATTAATTAGTCCATCATCAATCACTGCACTGCTGATCTTCTTGAACAGTTCATAAAGTGCTTCAATCTCACTTACACTAACTGCATTGGCAATAAAACAGATAAATATCCTTTCTTTGTTCTTTATTTTATTCTTTCCATTTATTCAAGTGAATCAAGTCTCAGCAAATGCTTCAATAACTGAACAATAGGGTTATTCAAGTAAGTCACAACACTATTTATAGAGAGTTTAATGCTACAGTATAATGATTCTCATTTCAAGTATTTGATACTTTTCAACTGCCATCTTCCAAAATATTGTGAAAACAAAGCAAAAAAAATGCAAATAGGGAGATATGGATACGATTAGATGCAAGAAAATATTAAATCAAATTACTATCGACATATTTGACATAACAAAGAATGACTGGTCTATTGCTTCATTGAAAAGTTCCTTACAGCATACATAATATGGAATGAAAAAATAGGGAAAATAACAACATACACACTGTCTCTCTTGCAAGAAGTTCTGGATTCTCTAAACCTCTAGGTTGCTTTATTGAATCAGATTCACAACAATTTACCACAGCAGCACACAAATGCTTTAATCCGTCTAGGCACTGCACCATGATCTCTTCCAGATGTCAAAACACTCCATACCTAAAATCCAGGAACAAAAAAGATAACACTAAATGTATATATGAACACGTAGCTTATACATAATATTCAAAGAAATATGTGTCCAGAGAAGTTTTCACCCTCTAAAAAGCTACAACTAACATTAAACCAGTTATATTACTACTTAACTATGTAATTTAACAATTCAATAAAAAAAATAAAATTATATGAGACCTATATATGTCTACCTAATAGTTCGATGCAGTAACGCGTGGAAGGAAAGCATTTCAACATTCTAGAGAAAAAGAGCATAAAAATACTAGGTACCATTACTTGAGAATTAAACAATTGAAGCAAAAATTCAATATGAGATCCCAAAAAAACCAAATCACCTAATTTCAAATATTAAAAATCCAGATGATGGATAGCAGAAACAATGAATTAAATAGGAAAATTTAATTGCAATCGAAAAGAACAGTTTCAACAGAACATGAAGAGTCTGCTTGCAGAATTGGAATCCGGAAGAGACCTTACAACGATATCCAGTGAAAATGTTATTAGGGTTTGAAAATTAGATCGACAGAGAATAATTATTATTGATTGATTGAATAATAATATAAGAAATGAAAATGGGGGAGTGGGGAAGAAGGTTTATTTAATTTATTAACCTTAGAGAGAAGAAAGCGAAGGGGAGTCGGAGTTCTGGGACATGTTTGAAAATTGCAATTGCAATTTAGTAATAATAATAATAATAATAATAAATCGAAAGGTAACCCTGCGAGCGAGTTTGAGAAATTATAATAAGATTAAGAATGCCCTCTCTGGTTGGAAATGGAATGGAGGGTAACCTTAACCCAACCCCACCCCCCCTTCAGCACCACCACCTCATTGCTCACCAACCATCACACGTGCCTCTTCACTGCTGGTTCACCCTTTTGTCAATTTTTTCTTTTTTTTTTTAAATATTTTTTTTTGAAACTAATAAGAAGACTATAAATTTTTAAAATAATTTTTGTGATATTGTAAATGAAATTTTAATTAAAATAATATTTTTGACATTTTAATTGTTTTCAATACACTTTTTTTTACTCAGCAAAACAAAGTTACAATTATAAAAAAATATATAAAGACATGCAAAATACATAAGATAGTCTCAAATATTATTAAGAAGATATTCTATGAGATCAACACACTACTCATAGAATAGACAATGACCCTTTTTTGTCATAGCTAAGAATCATTTTTAGAGTTCAATTGTATTTGTCACTTCATGAGTCTGAAAATATTCTCTCATTTGTTGGAGTCTGTATTATTGAATGTCAAATTAAGGTAAGGCCATTTCCATTTTTCCCATCACCACTCCAAAGCCATTTGCATACCTCATACCAAACAAACAAGAGAATTCACACCTAAAGAACAAATGTAATTCTGATTCTTGAATCTCATAACACAGTGCACAAGGAGTAGCATTGTGTCAATAGTGACCTTTCTTCTAAACAAATTTAGCTTTTGAAAACTTCCTCAAGACCAATTGCCAAGTAAAAGCTATATTACTAAGTAGTGAAACCATTTCATTGTTTATGTAGAGTTCAGTAATGTAAGAGGCAAAATGAATAAATATAATAAAGAGGCAGAAACAAATTTATTACTTGATTTCGTAATCACGTTGATTTTATAAAAGCTACAGAATATGTTTTTTGCAAAATCAAAATAATTCATTGTAATTTTGCTACTTCAATCGTAAAATCAACCATAGACTTAGGAGACAATGTACTTTCCACCTGATCTTTTAAAAATCATTAATCTTTTGTAAAGGACATGACAGCATAGTCCAATAGACACATCAAGCTATCAATCACGTCTATAATTTCCAAATTACACACGTATTAAAAAATGTAGTTAATTTTGTATGGCTGAATAGTATCATCTAATACATTTTCACAAATGAAATCTCTATAAATAAAAGGGATATAAATAAATAAATAAATAAATAAAAGGGATATAAATAATTAGCTTGGCTTTTCATTTTCCACTTTTACCCTTTCAGCAACAATTTTGTTTTCAAAAAATTACTGTATAAAAATTCAACCTCCAATTTCCTAAAAAGGGAAAGAAAAAATATGAAACCTCCAAACTATTCAACCTTTGCATTGGAAGAGTAACTTTTTTTTTACCCTTTTAGTAACCTCCGCGTAACAGTTTTTATTTTTATATCTTTGCAACCTCTTTCATTCTAAAAACAAAATCCAGGTCTACACAAATAATTTATATAGTAAATGATATATCCTCACAATACACATTGTTCTGTCTTTTTTTCCTCTCAAACATAAATAATGTAAAAAATATATTTTAAAAATTTCCTAGATACAACTCAAAGAGAAAGACAGTACAAAGATTATTTATACATTGGTTCCATTTATGATAGTTAAAAAAGAAATAATAAGAATTGAAGCTACAAATAGAAGATGGTGAGGCTTGAACTGTGATTTTCTTTGAATTCTTCAAAGATTATTAATTATTTTTCTCTATCAATCCTTTTCATGCTATGTTCTGATTTACTTCTTGCCCTTCTTATGATTTTCTTAGGATCAAACTCCATCTTGAAGCTTGAACTACTTTCATTTTTTACTCCTCTCACCTTTTCTGACTCTGTCTCTTCATTGTCTCTTCCTCTTATTACCATCTTTTTTTCCAAGTCTAATGGCAAATTAGCATCCATTCTTTTATTATTTCTGTTATGTTCCTTTTCTCTACTTTCAAGAATCTGTGTTGTTCTTGTGACATCTCCATTGAACTCTTGGCCTAAAGATTGCTTGTTTTGGCTGTCTCTTGTAGTTGGTCTTTGTTTTGCTCCTAGAAGTATCTCATGTTGTTTTAGCAGTTTCTGACTTGTGGTTGCTTTAGAATCTTTCTCTTGTTCAAAGTAGAGAAGCTGCACTACAGTTCTTAATGGCAGAAGCTCGTTTTTAACTGCATGGCCACGCACTTCTGGAGTCAGTTTTTGGCAGTCTAGAATTCCACATAAGCGCTTCTTCTCTGCCTTACTCAGGTCAGAATGCACCTGTTCATGTATTCAACTTTAATCATATCATTAAACATTAAAATAATCAAAGTTTGCCACTTAATTGCCTATATTGTTTTAGTTTCATCTATTTGGATAATCAATTTAATTAAGCGTTTATAGGATAAGCACTTATCATATAAGTGCGTATGTATAACTTATTTTTATAATAAAAGATTAAATAAAGTCAAACAATTTTCATATAAACTATAAGCAATTTTAATAAACTATCCTAGAGAATTTACGGAAATAGCTGAAAATCACTAAAAACATGTCATAAGTTGTTCCTAAAAGCTATTCTAAACAGTTTCACAAGGGCCTATGTGAGTAGATATGCTCAAAATCTCAAATTAGTCAATCCAGCCAAGCCCCCTCCCCCTAGTGTTCAAGGTAATCATAAATTACAATATTCTGGTTTGATAGGTTGTTTGTACACGTTTATATTATTAGAGTCTGAAGGTCCTCAGAATCTGTCGAAATGTCCAGCATTCAAACAAGAGTCAATGACTCAATGATAATTAAAAAGAAGTTTCAACTGTTTCCTATGCAAATCTATGACAAACAGGCTTTATAATCAAAGTAAAAAGTCATAGAAGGTGTGGTATCAGTACTTCACCTTTAGATAGATGTCAATTGCCTGGTAAAGATCATTGTGGTCTACTCGAGCGATGCTCGGCACAGTTTCAGCAAGAGAAACAAACTTTGAAACTTGCATATTATCATCTCTTGCAACCACTTGAAGATAGGTATCTACGAGTTTTCCAACGTTTCTGATTGATCTCAAAAAGTAGCTGTTATCCACAGCATTAGGGGACATTCTTTTCCAAAGCTTCAAGAAAGTTTCCAACACTGCTATAACTAACTCTATATCATAATAATTCTTTTCAGAAGAGGACTTTGTTGAAGGATAAAGAAGATCACTCACTGTTGCTTCCTCAAACTGCAAGCTAGCTCTCCTTATTAGTTCTGTCTTTATAACCGAGGAAGCGCCTAAATGAATCGAAATGCTGAGAAGTCTAAACAAGAATCCAACTGAAACAGACCCTCTATCTGCAGGAATCATGCTTACAATTGTCTCAAGAATTTTTCTGTTTTTCAGCTTAGGCTCATCTGTTTGAGATGCTGAAGTGCCTGAACTTTTAAGCTTTGTGATGCCTGGTAGCCACCGGCATGAGTAGACGTGCAAAGCTTCACCTATAAGCTGCGGGGGAAGCACATATGTTGATCTAACAGCCATGATTATGCACCTGAAAAGATCTATGTCAAGATCAGAAACATCCTCAGTCCACCAATCCTTAGGAACAGAATGGTGCTGTTTTTTCGTGTAACCGGGCCTAGTGTAGGTGAAGGACCATTTGACCTGTACAAAATCATAATATTTATAAGCAAAAAAAAAGAGAAACACTCATACACAGAAATGTGAGGAATGTTAAGTTTGTTTTTTTTTACCTGTTGTGGTGGTGTGAGAACTTTCTCAATGATTGAATCAATGCACTTTCTGACAATACCGAGATTCTCAGACCACTCTGGTAATGTAGAAGTAGTCTGAAGCGTCGCAATAGGATCCTTCCAACTTTCAAGAATGCATGAATTGAAGAAAGCTTCAAGTTTTCCTACAAAGTTCCCTTTCTCAATGGAGTCATTCATTCTAAGGAACTTTGCAGCACAGAATGCAGATACAAAGTTATGAGCACTAATGTTGATTGAAATTCCATAACAAAACTTAGCACAGAGTTCAAAAGCATCCTCCCCTCCAGGTATATCATGAAGCTCAAGCGTAACACTCTCCGAATCATTAGAATCACAGCAAAGCCTTTGTAGGAGGCCACATTTGGGAAGAAGCGCGAACTGCAGCTAAAAAGAGCAGAATTATATCGATGAACTAAGTTTAAAATATTTTTTTTGGTTTATAACCACTTCAGTTCTAAGTCCTTAATACCTTGTGTAGCAGATAAGTAACATCATTGATTTGTATTACAAGGTCTGAGAGTGTATCTGATGGCAATGTCCTGCATTTATGAGAATGTTATTAATTTGTCAAAGTTGTACATAGATTCTTAATGAAAGGAATGCTGCTGTGATGTGAATGAATACCTGGTAGCTTGTTCAGTGTAGAAAGTATCTTGCCTTGTCCCAAGTTTCATGAACTTCATTTTTGTTTGTTTTTTCTATACCAAAATCGATGAGAAAAAACGTTCACTCGACCAATTAAACAGAAGACTGTTCCTTCAATTAAACAACCACAGATTCCATAAAGTCAAAGTTAATGAAGGTAGAAGTAGAAGTACAAGACTTGATATCATGTCATCGTCACTATTGGTTATGAGTGAAACAAAAGAAACAATAATTAAAGGAGAAAGAGAAATCTGCAAGAAGAGTAACTTCGCACCTCAATTTTTTTTATTTTGCAATTGTCAACCTCATTGATTTGTATATATATAAATCTGAAAACTCTTCAATTCACTGACGATGATGTTGTTACTTCGAGTAGTAGTAGATTTGGAAGTTACTTCAAGCATTAAAGCTAAGTTGAATAGGTGAAAAAATGAATCAAAAGTTCATTCAGTGGATGCAGAACACTCTCACTGACCAACATTAAGCTTCGGATTTTTCTGCCTCATGTGCCAGTTCCTGTTGACATATGTAACAACAAACTGAACCAACATCAATGAGAATTGAAATAACTGTTGACAGACAAACTTATGTTACTAATAATAAACATATTGAATGTTGTGTCCTTTTTTTCAAAAAAGTACAAACAAGGAAAAAAGGGAGCCGAGGTTAATAGGAAAGTGGCAATAATTGACTTAAAACGTTGACCCTACATAAACTTGATCCTTAGCCTATAAATTTTTCTAGTTGAATATGTTAGTCATCCAATCAACCCAATTGGATTGACCAGGGAAAGCATGATCATTGACACAGAGACCCCGAACACAATACTGACACACTGACATTGGTAATATAATTTGAGAAAATAAAATGATTGAATATCGGTGTCGGACATTGACTCATTAGATACCAGATACATCTTCAATTTGAAGTTTTGCCTTCTAGAGGAGGATAGATGTGTATTTTTCATCCAAAACAATAATAATACAGATCCAACCCCACCTAATTTGATAATAATAACAAATGAGGAAAGAAGCAGGACCATGACAAAAAAAATGTATTGTGCATGCATAAACATACATGATTACCTTCACTCATGGGTGGTAAAGCATGTTGGGAGTTAGGAATTAACTAATAGGTAAGCCAATCATTTTGACAGTGGCTCAGGAATGTCCAACCGTATAAATGTACAGATCCAAAACAAGTATGTACTCTAATAATACACACAACAATATCCCTTTAGAAGATACTATATACACTTCTGATTCCATTCCATATATGTATAAGGATATAGTACATGAATATCTTTCAGACAATGATACTGAAAATCCGAGAGAAAGCGATACACCAGG
Organism: Cicer cuneatum; assembly: GCA_037974295.1. NCBI lineage: Eukaryota > Viridiplantae > Streptophyta > Magnoliopsida > Fabales > Fabaceae > Cicer > Cicer cuneatum. The sequence goes on from JBBPBO010001985.1 coordinate 439,164, forward strand.
TAAAAAAACTACTAGTAGTGTGTTGCCTAAAGTAGTAAAGGCAAAGTTTGCTAAGAGAAAGCAAATATTATTGATAATGTTTTTGTGAGGATACTTTGTTAAGTCACTTTCACTGTGTTGTGAATTTGATACATAAACTAGTGTACACTTTTTTATTATTTATTTTTCAGTTGAGTGGTCCACTGACTGCTATGGTCCTCTCCTCTCAATTATCACCCTCCCTCCCCATTAAGTAATCAAGAAAGAATTGTAACCCAACTTTTACTCCTTTGTTTCTCTTTTCTTCTAAATTATATTCATCAAGAATTAGTTTAAAATTAAATCATTAATCAGTTCATAAAACCATGTCTACATGGTTTGTTTGAGATTTACTTCAAATCTTCATATAAACAAAAATAATAATATAGGAGAAACATATAGCTGAAGAAAAATATGCATTTATTGGTTATGTATTTTATTGAGGGTATGATGTTAGTGCAGTGCTAGGCCATCCATCCATCCATTCTCACTGTTCATTTGTTGAAATCTGACATGGAGTATGGTCTGTGTTTTTCACAGACACATAATGGTAAAGCAAAAACAGGTGTTTGTGGCATGGCAAGACACTCATCACTCTCAACTAGAAAAAGAAGAAAAGTGTTGGCATGACTCATAGTTAGTGATATATGACCGGTGGCGCGGCTCAGGGTAATGTTATAATATAGGCTGCAATATTTAAATATAAATTGTATACCATAAATCCTAAACTCGACATTAGTTAATAGGACAGAACTGTAATCGCTCTACACTCGAATACGTAGGCACAATTATCTAAACTCTATGATTAAATATTATATTTTTTTCCTTTTGCTTTTTTGTATCTTTATTCTTTTGAATGGGGTTGGTGGTGTAACAAAAAGCCTGCATATTTCTCTACCAAGTAAGGTTGCATTTGAGGCCTCTTTCCATGGCACCTTTGTCATAGAGCCAAGAGGTAACTCACACAGATCCCAACTCCATGAAAATTCATAAAAAGTGTAAGGTTAATATCAGCTAGCTTTGCTCTGTACTGAATCATGTAGACATTCTCTTATAGAATTCTCAAGCTCCATGCCTTTTACCCTCCTACTAGTCCTCTCACCCTCCACAATAAGGTTTTTATCATTTTCTTGTTGTCCCTTTACTTTTGGAATTTTTTAAGCAGAACCCACCTTTTTTTTCTTCAATTTTCTTATCCTCTGGCAAAAGTGCAATTCATCTTTTTGACACAAAAAAAAAAAAAAACTTTAAGCTTTTATTTATTTAATTAATAAGTGGAGAAGTCAAAAACAAATGCTATTTAAATTACCACCCATATTTATATTCCTATTTATACTAAAAAAAATAAAAGCATTTCATCAAACACTAAAGAAACACTCTTGAAATGTCTGAAATTAGCAAGAAGAGAAGAGAACATACCTGTAAATATAATATTGGTGCTACTGATTGAATCTTATGAAGCAGACAAACCTTTACAATTGAAAAAGCTGTATAATTTTGTATCTGTACAAATTGAATGAAACAACAACATCAGTATTTGAATTGAAACTATATATATATATATATATTAGTGAGTTGCATATAGCACCAACATACATGAACATGTGAAGCTAAAAGTTGAGTGGTTTTTTAGTTTTATTATATGCAAGTAGTCCTCAGAGAGGAGAATAGGGTGTATCTGTAACTTGTGTTAGAAATAGACAGAGAGAGAACAAGGAAAGAGAAGTGAGTAGTATCATATCACAATGTTTGGTAATCAAGTGTTAGGGAGAAGAGAGAGAGTGAGTGGTTCGTTGGGATTAGTCAACATAGTAATGTATCAAAAGCAAGCATGCCATCATAATTAAACTCATTCAAATAGTTGTAAATATAGAATGTAATAGAACAAGAGGAAAAAACATATATAGTTATACTACTAAAAAGAAGGGGAAGATAACATGAAGAAAAAAAAAAATAGAGCAAGGGAACGGGTTGAAAATTGGTGCTCTATGATTGAATAACAAAAAGCATGCAATGAAGGTGGACTATATATTAGATTGAAAGTGTCTTTAGTATTTAATATATGTTGTTTAAATTACTTTTTTTAAGTATTTAATACATATTGTATGTCACATATAATAATTACAATAATTATTTTTATTTTTCTCAAATCTATCAATGAAGATATGACTCAAATCATCAATTATTAAAGTTAATTATTTTTAATGTTTATTATAACTGAATTTGGTTATGATAAATAGTTATAGTTAGTTAAGCTAACTTGTTTAAAAATACTATAAATAGTTGTGAATGGATTTGTTCTTGAAAAGTTAAAAAGATGATATAGAGATTGTAAGTGGGAAATCTAATACTCATTGTGAATTGCTACTTTGCTTCCTTGTCCGAACATGTATCTTGATATTCTTGTTCTTTTCTTTTTTTTAATTTCATTTTATATTGATATTTTAAAACTGCAGTTATGCGGGTCAAGAACGTTCTCCAGTTTTGCAGAAATTAAATACGTTCTCTTTTTTTTTTAATTATATTTTTACTTTTATTAATTATTTATTGTTTTAGATTATATTATTGTTTCAATAGTATGAATCAATTTTGTGTTTGATGTCTAATAGGATTATAATAATAGCAATTGAAAAGAAGGTTGCATGGGACCAAGTGTATGCATATATGAAAGATCCTATGTGAATCCCTCATGATGATACCCCCCACTATACCTCAACCTTAGGATATTCTTCTTCTATTAATTAGTCCAATGGTATGTGCATGTCGGCCACGTGTCTTGTTCTGTGCCGTTGATTACATCTCTACATGATGGATGAGATCACTCTGACTTCTCTGTTTTGGTTGATTTGATTTGATCTATAGGTAATTAATTAATTTCACGCGTGTGGGTTTCTTCTATTCTATATGTTTTTGTTCATCCACACTCGTGCATCAATCGTTTTGCTAAACTTTCTTTCTTGTTGTGGGACCCATATTATATAAGATGATTCTGTGTCACAGTCAAAAAACCCTACCAATTCTTTAATTGCCTCAAACATTACAAGATGTGGTAACTACTCCATCAAAAACAATATTGGGTTTGGTTTTGGTATCAATCAATCTTAAACACCTACTCTACTACAACCAAATTTACATAACACATATATATTGGTCCTACATTTATAGCCATGATTCATTATCTCAACAGCATGATGATGATGATCATAGTGATTGTTGTCCTCGATTTCATTTGACTTTTTTTAATTAATTAGATTTTATTATGTATATAAACTAAATTAATCTCTTAAAGGTGGTAGAATGTATAGTTCAATTTATTTGAGTTAAGAGTTAAAAAATTGGAGGATTAAAGTTCAAATTCATAAAATTAAAAATACTAACATTATATGAAGAGAATCAATTTTATTTATTTTATGACAGTTGGATACCAATGCATTTGTTTATTGTGTATGCAGCACGTTAATTGATATGCTTTTAGCAGGAAAACTTTACTCATAATTATTAAGTCATGCTATGTTATACTATGGATTATTAGTTAATAGTATTTGAAAGGAGATGAAAGAAAGAAACTGTCCAACTTTTGATTGTAATACTCAATAGAATAGCTGCCTCAAATCCCCCTACTTTATTGTTGGTTAGATTACTTAATTTGTGCCCAAGAAGATCTTTCTACCCCTTAGGTTTTGAATTTGTTGATGACCATGCCATCTCTTTCACAAACATAAGCTTCCAACTTTTAGTTACATTATAAATTGAGTGCAACATTTGTAAAGAAGTTTTATATTGTTTGTAAAGTAGGTTTATATATATATATATATATATATATATATTTGTGTGTGGAGGTAACGATGTATCCCAATAATACTTGTTAAAAAACTAAAAAAAAAAAAGTTAATTAGAAATGTATTGAAACTTGTGTTTTCAATTTTTTAAAAGTTTAAAAAAAATCATATAAATTTTTTATTTTTAATTGTTTAACAATGACATTTATTAGCAAGATTTTAATTTTAATAGGATTAATGTAAAATTTACATTCACAGTATATGTTTTTTCTCTTAAAGTTTTTTTTCTCTAATGATTTATTCTCTTATAAGTTACTCTTTCTTTTTATCTCAAATTAATTATATTTGTCACTTTAAAACCTCAAGTGTAATATCAATATTATTTTGGTTATAGTAGAATTGGACACGATCCTCTTAAGCATAATCTCGCATTTGAGTCTGGTTGGATGGAAAAACATAGTTGGGAAGAAATGCTCTATTAAAAGTTGTCAAGTACAATATTTAAAAAGTGTGTATAATTTTTAGAGGAATGCTAACAAGTATTTTCATAGTATTTGACAAGTGTTTGATTTGTATTTTTTAAATAACATTTCTTTTTATAGATTTTTAATTTAATCAATATATTCTTTTTACATAAAAAAAAGTTAGTGGTTAATAATTAATAATATACTAATTGAAAAATGAAACTTATAATGAGACCATTAAAATTATATGTACCATGCGAATGATAATGTCTTCATGTACTTTTTTTTTTATTGAGACTTAATTTTTTATATCTTTATTTTATCATGCTAGCCACAATAGTCTACCTCTTAAAAATTAAATTTTTGGTTGTCAAGTATCACGCTTGTGGCAATTTTAATCTCAACTCAGATTTTTGACTCAATTACAATAGTTTCCATGTACGAGGAATTTAATGGAGAAAACAAAAAATCAAATAAAGTTTGCAAAAGTGACTCATATAAAGAAGGTACGAGAGTTTTGTAAGTAGGGCAAAAGGAAATGACTCGCCACCATTTTTTCCTGCTTATTTAAATGGTAATGGGTCATTACATCTTATCTACTTTTTCATGCTATTAAACGCTCTCTCGACCTAAAATCTCACCTACCCATACACTTTTTTGTTGTAGTAAATTTTCAATCACCCACGTACAATACATTACTTCTTTTTATTCATATGAATCATTTATTTATAAAAATAATATAATATTTATTTTTTTAATTATATTATTTAATTAATATTATATGCATAATTTTTAATTTAATATTTTATTTTGCATTAATAATAATAATAATAAATGACTAATATTTAATAAAGATATTTTAATAATAATATTATTCTCTCTTATATTTATATATTTTTCTTAATTTGTATTATATGTTCAATTAAATCACTCTTTTTTGAAACGGAGAGAGTAATTGTTTTTTTTACAAATAAAAATACATATAGTTGATAAAAATAAATAAAAAAGGCTACTTATTTACATATAAATTATTAGCTTTAATATTTTTTTTTACTGTAATTATTGGGCTTGATTAGGATGCAAACATAGGCGTGTTTTATCGTCACAAGGAAAATTAATCTGTTATAAAAGCGGTTAATTAGTTATGATTATGTCTGGCTTAGTGAAGTGTGGGAGTTGAAAACTTTACATTTAAGAAAGCAGGTATGAGTCATGTTGACGTGTCGCCTTTGGGCAATTTCTGGTGAAGCGATAGAACATGAAATATAAATTGGTAATTGAATCGGCCATTAAGAAGGTTTGATCCTCGTTAGTTCATTAGATACAAACAAAATATAATGAATTTTAAAATCTTATTTATGATACTATAATCCTAAAATTAATTGATAAAAAATAAATAAATAAATTGGTGTAGACATAATGAATATTGGCAAAGACATGCTGAGTATATAGTATGTGCTTTTGTAATGCGTAATAAGTATGGGTTGGAAAGCCTTTGTTAAAAATGGGCGTAGTCAATTGACACTCCATCATTTGTGGACCTACAATTAGAGAGAGTAAGAGAAATCCCATTCCATATTTGAGCAGTCCAGTTTAGTTGGTTTCCTAAAAATTTCTCAACATTTTGTTTCTACTTGTTTGACTAATGGGCTTCATTGAATGCAATGGCCCTATTTGGTTCCCTTGTCTGAGAATCTTATTGCAAATCCTGCATTTACAACTTTGTCAGATATTGTTTTATCATTTTATGGACTACTAGGACAAAGTCATAGCAGTACTGTCTCTCCCAATATGTATAACAATTAACAATCATTTAACTAAATTAACCACTAGTCTAGTTGTGTCTTTTCTTTCTAAATTACTTTTTTAATCTTTTTATAAGTTTTGTTTTGATGTTTGAATTAATTTTCGTTTCAATTTAGTCCCTTGGCTATGGTTTTGTTAGCCATTTTAATCATTTTGATTTCAATTTAATTCTTTAACTATGGTTTTCTCACCTATAGTCAAAATTATGATTTACATACACTTCTCCCTCCTTCTCTTCTTCTTCTTCACAAAACTGTAAAATTAAATGAAGCCACTGATTTTGAATCATCATTATGCTTCTATAAAATCAAACGAAACCATGTATTTGGAACTATCACTATGTTTTTCTTGTTTTCAATATTTCTAATATTTCTTATTATTTTTTATTTGATTTGAAATGCTTTGTAAAAACATAATATTTAATTTTGTAAAAACATAATATTCAATGAAAAAGTATGAACTTATTTTTTCATATTTTATTTTTCTTAAATTTGTGTTGTAAAAACATAATATAAGTATGAAAAAGTATGAAGTGTTTTTTGTTGTTGTGATTTTTATGAATTTATGGGTTTGTTAAAATGTTTTGTTGGAGGTTTTGATCTCTTGTTTTCTCATTAATTGTTTTCTTTTTTATGTTGAAGTTTTGTTGTGTTTTTTTGGTTCAAAGAAGAAGAAGAGGAGAGGAGGAAGAGGATGACGACTCCGACAATCTAGTCACAAGTTGAAGTTGACATATAAGTTCCATTTAATAATTTTATAAAAAATGACGGAAAAAACCAAAGTAACTGACAGAATTATACTCAAGAGACCAAATCGTAATAAAAATTAATTAATGAATCAAAACAAAACTTAAAAGAAAATTTAAGAACCAAAAAAATAATTTAACCTATATTTTTTAAGTTCAGACTAAATTTTACAAATCGAAGATATTAGATATATAATTTTGAAAATTTTATTTTTATATTTAAATTCTTAATTAGTGCGTTATATAAAATAATCTTATTTTAAGAGATGGACTTCCAAAAACAACGACGACAACAATAAATGAAGGAAGGAGTTCCGCATATTTTAAGATTTTGAGAAATATGTAGACATAGAAAAAAAAAATTGTACTCTATATAAAATATGCAATGAATATGGGACAAATACTCAAATAGTTAAACAAATACATATGGAAGGCGATAGATCCAAGTTCCCGACTCAAAAGGTGCAAAATATGTGATTAATTTTATATTTTGGATGTATTGGGTTGAAGGTGAAAAGAAATTATAGGTGGCCAAAATGCAAAAAGAAAAGAAAAAAGGTATATTTGTAATTTTTTAAATTTCAAGTGCATACATCCTCACTATACAATGAATCATTCTTTATAGAACAAATAATTCCTTGCATGCAAATAAAATAAACAGATATTATAACTATCATTAATTAATAAATACAGATGTGGACGTAATGATATTATATAGCTGCAATATCTATTAATAAATTAATAAAATTACTAAAACACTTTATTATTATCAAATACAAAACTTTCCTTTTATTAATTTTGATTGTCGTTGGAACCATTGCTATATTGTAAAAGGAGGAATGAAAATTATGTATAATTCATTTTGTTTATGTTAATGTATTCTATTTAAGTGTTAGTGTATAAATATTTTATGTGCAAAACATTTTTGTATGGTCTAAAAAGGAGGATTTTTTTATATAATTACAAAAATAATAATAATGTTTTTTTAAAATAAAATTATACTTGGGGATTTCTACAAAAACCTACAAATATTTTAAAATTTGCTAAATATTCATCTAAAAGATATCTACACGAATATAAATAGGCCATGAATATCATTTCCATCTTATAGAGCAAGTAGCAAATGAATATTGTCTATATTAATATTATTTATATTTTTTCTACAATATTTAAAAAAAAACTAGAGATAATTTTTTGTTTTTTTTTCACGTTAAATAATTTTTTGTTTTGAGTACGCTGATAAAAATTTTAAAGATAAAAATATCTATTTTGGTTTACTATGCAATAAATATGATCTAATTGTTTCTTCTAATTGGCTTTTTTTTTTTTTTAAAATGTACTATGAAATATGGATATACATTATGATGGAGTATCTAAATCTATAAAATCATTTACAAATGAAGTATCTACCAAAACTTCTCTTACACAATTACCTATATTTTGAAGGAAAAGAAAATAGTAACTATGATACAAATAAATGACCTTCGTTAACAAAATGTCAGTATCATCTAAATGGTGGCAATACACCATCGACCCAAACTTTGGATTTCTAACAATTCTAGACTCTAACTTGCCATTTACAACATAACACAATTAGTAATATCTTCAATCATTAATCTATTTTGAAGAATTTTTTTGGAAAGAAATCAGCATCTCTGTAGCCAAATGATTTCCAACATCATCTATAATTGTGATTTTATCATCATTAAGATTGTGTGATGTTGTGAGAACAAAAGCCAAATTCACTATGACTTATTGCCTATTTTTCTAGAAACTCCTTCTCAACTATACAAAAGGTCAACTTTAAACGTTCTTGTAGATTTTTTAAAATGTTCTTTGTAATCCTTTTCTGATGTTTTGTACTTTTCAACCATTCAATATCAAACAATACCTGTACTTTACATCCCTTTGCTTTTGAGGGTAAATCATCAATTTGATAGCGGAGGTGCAACTGTGGAATTAGAAAACACTAGTCAATAATACATATATAGGACGAAACCAAATAACAAGATAGCAAAAACATGTAGTCAATTGCAAATTGCGGAAAATAGCAGTTTGTTTAAATTCTTCTGTTCAACAATGCTTTAGCACCGCTATAGTTGCTATTTAACAACATTTTGTATAGAATAGCATATTACAAAGCAATAGTGATTTGTTCAAATTCTAATGCACTATAGTCTTGTTATGGCCTCTATTTAAAAACATTGAAAACAAAGAGATAACAAATAAGCTAGTCAAAGAAAGTAAAGGAACAAGCTAAATGGACTTACATTAAAATAATCACCAAGAGGAACTCCATGGAAGTTCATAACCTCTTCCAAAAGCCAACCTTTTCCATCCTCCAAAAGAGATTTTTGTTGAGTACTTGTTACTTCGACTTTATAGCGTGAAATACGCTTCTCAAATTTGTAATATACGGCCCTTTCATAGACATCATTGTTCTCAGATACCCAAGGGGTGTAAGAATAACCAACACAACCAGATTTTTCCATGACTCTGCAGTCCAACTCACCCCCACTGAATAGCTCCATAAAGAAACTGACCTAGAGTAATTAAAAAAAATGATAACAACAATCAAACACATATATATTGGTGAAGTAGTAAAAAAAAAATAGAAAATGAAACCAATAATCTGCAGAGAGAGAGAGAGAGAGAGTTTACAGGAACTGGAAGAGCACAAGAATGAACCTCAGACATGCTAACATCATCGAGGCCAACGAATGATGCATTTTCATCATTGACAATGCTTTTGGTTTCAGGGTTGTCTTCAACTAATTGGACCTTTTGTTCAATACTAAGAGATCTTGCCTTCCAGAGAGCCATGATAGTCCTGTATCAGTAGAGAAATAATTTTAAGATTTGGCAAACATGGTATCTTACAAGAAGTGTATAAGAAAGAGCTTGCACAATAACATAAAAAATATGAGTCTACCTGTTTGCAACATTGAAACACACAAAAGACTGGAAATGAAACTTCAATCTGCCATGTTCGTCTTGCGTTTTCGCACCATGCCTTGCATCCACACCTCTTCCTTGACGAAGAGTGATGACAATTATTGGGCTGCCCATTGATGAAAATGTAGGAGGAACTACCTGGATGTCTTCAATGTCCTCCCAAAGCAAAAAGAATTTTGTCTTGTGTCCAAACAAATTTGCATGAAATCCAATTATCCTTGCTGAAACAAATAGACGACCCTGCAGAGACCCATTGGCAACTTGATGAAAAAAATACTAAAGATGCATGTGTCAGTTAAAACCAAAATAGAAATTGACCACTTTTAAGATTGCATAATATAATAACAGAACCTGTAGGGGCATTTTTCTTTTCAAGTGACAGGTGAAATCATTGATGAGAAATTCCTCAGGTGGAAGTCCAAATAGTTTTTGAAAAGCAGAATTTGTTTGAGGAGACCGCAAATTAATCTACAATTTTGTAAATAGATGTAAAAAATAAGCCAAAAAAGGTGATAGATTGATAATAAATAAGTACAATGCGACAAAGAAAACTACCAAACCTCTGGAAACATAGATGGATCAATACCTTCTTCCCCACCTCTTTCTCCATTTTACTTATATAGTGTTCTACAATATTCCCACCTCTAGTGTTGTCCAAGAAAATTCTTAAGTGTAACTTAGATTGGCATGCCAGAGCTAACTTTCCTTCAAGAGAAACCCATAAATCAGCAAGATCTGATATGTTTGTTTTAAGAAAATTGATTTCAACATGTCCAAGAGATACAACTTCATTAAAGGGTCCATCAAAAGCGCAAACTTCCACATCCAACATAGAAGGAGGGTCATCCATTGCATCAAATTCAAATATTTCTGTAGAGATAGGAATTTTTCGTCACAAAGAAGTCTTTATCATACAATAATTCAGACGTGGTGCAGGGAAAATTCAAACTAATGCAGGTTAGATAATTGGAGGTTCATATTTGAGTTATAAGCACAACCAAATGATTAACAATATAATATTCACCATTCCATAAAGGATCAGATTTTTGGAACTTGATTGAGCTTGCTCTTGTTTTCCCATTGCAAGTAAACACAACATATGGGTTACGAAGCCTGCTAGAATCAACAGCAGCTAACTTGCTTCCTTCAATTAAGGCCACGGTTAGAAGCCACCCATCTCCTTGCGCTTTAATTCCATGATCACTACCTAATATCCCCCAAAAAAACTATATAAGCAAAGACATATAGGTACCAAATGAAGTATATAAAGGCAAAATAATTAAAAAATGAGAGAGAAACAAAATCACAGTCATTGCAGTAGAAAGTAACAATATGCTGAGAGATAAACGAAAGCCAAATGATGAAACAATTTTCAAACAATAAGTAATTGAAAGAAAATTTTCATATCCAAACTACCTTGACACTTATCAAGGCTCATGTTATTACCTCAATAAAATCAAAAGGAATTTACAATCACAAAAGGGAATTTTATTCACTCATGTACGCTGTTACTATACTTGCATATATGTATTGTAACGGTTCCATGAAATATTTAGGCTTCATTTGGCTTGTTGTACTCAGAATCTACATAATTGTTTTCCATGCACATAATTGATTTCATTATGATTGATTTAATTTTTTGTGCCGCTTTACATTATCTTGTTTTGTGGTTTTCTTATGTTGTTCCCTTGCTTCTTACTTTTTTTCTTTCTCTCTCTCGTCATGCATAATTCTAAACCAACAAGAAAAAATAATAATTTTCATTTACCATGGTATTCACCCAATCAAGTTAGTGTTTAAGTTCATTTGAATTCTCACATTAAAATATTATCAAAAACATTACCCTTTCGAGCTCTGGCTTGCATAAAACGCGAGATCAAACCCAACATACGTTGACCTTGAAGAACCAAGACAGCAGAAACAACAAATTCGCTAATTGAATCTGGCAAGTCAAGTCCAAAAAACTCAAGGCCTTGAATCACGGTAGGTGCAACCAGCCATATGTGGATAAGAACATACAACCCCATTAAGAAAGTTGATATGAATGTGAAATTAGCAAAATACTGCATTGCCAACTTCCAATCTGATTCGGGCTCTGCCTTTAACGACGCCAAAGCTTGTTCCTTGGAGGAACCAAGATCCTTTAAGTCAACAGGCTTAACAGTCTGAGATAACAAAATTGCATATTGATCGTAGCAGTCCTTGATACCTTGTCGAGCTCCATTTTCTATCATTCCTTTCATCATGGTGCTTTGTACAAAATTCAATCTCCATGATATCACCAGACGCGAACACTGTTCTCCCGATGACAACTCTGGTCCTGGTGTGATCACATAAAGTACTTCTACCCTGAACGTGCTTCCATACATAACATCTGGAGTGCTAACACTTGCAAGAAGAGCAAAGTTCTTCCCATCAGCTTTTAAATATGTTTGTTCCTCATAGCCTTTGACAGCTTTAAATAATTTAGAGGCAGCCTTGATGAATGTAAGTGATCGTTTCAAGCTCTTATTGTCGTTTTCTAACTTCCAAGGACCCATTTGCAGTTCTGTAGTACCTTGTATGTCTGCTAATGACTTGGCAAAAGTAGAATTGGGTGAAAATAGTAACACATTCAAGTCTTCTGTTGCAATAACATATAATTGATCTATCACAACCCCTCCAGGTAAATTGCTAGGAATTTCGCTTCCTTGATCTACAGACTGCATTATTTTTACAGTTTCTTCAAAAGTATCATTGGAGGACTGATCCTCAGTTTTGATCTCACCAACTTCAACTTTATCTGTTTCGGATAAGTCGAATTCCATGCTTCTATTGGATGAAATTGAAGGCATGTCAGAACCTTTATTAAATATTTGAGCAATTCGGCCAGCAAATGATTTTTGTGTACAACATTTCTCATCCTTAAAAGATGTAATTTCTTCCCTCCCAGGAGAAGATGAGTTTGACCGGCCAATGGACGATGGTGGAGGAGAACAATTTATTGCATCACTGTATTTTCTTAGATGTAATAACTGATCACCAACACCATTTGACTCTGGAGATGCATTATTATGGGAAAGGAATAGACTCAAATGAATCTCCCCTGTGCAATAAATGAAAGTAATTACCATAATTTAAGTTCAAGTTCAATAGCAAGATTCATATATGCAAACATGTTCTTAATTAGTAACAACATTTTTTCTCAAAATGCCTTGAAGGGCAATTGGTCATTCGAGATGTAAAATCCAAAATCTCAAATTGAACATAATGCAATTTACACCATATAAATTAGCATGAAACTAACCTAAAAATAACATAAATTTCATAAAATACAACAATCAAATTGAGAAACCTAGAGTCCCAAGCAGCCGGTGGATAGCTCGGCTGGTGAGCTGAGGAATTCCAAATGAATTCTAACTAATAGGTCCAAAATTTAAACCATAAAAACTAAGATAACCACTAATTCATAACATCTTTTTATCAATTTTTTTGAGAAACTAATAAGAAGATACCAAAGTGTAATATACCACATTCTTTATATTTGGACTTCTTGTGTTTGGGTTTCAAAGAATACCAAACATTGCTAAGAGATTTAACTTCTTCATCAAAAATAACTGAGACTGGCAGCTTAATCCTTCCAATTAAGTGCTTATGAATGAACTTATCTTCATCCATCACATATATAACAAGTGATTCTTTAAGGTCATCAACCCAAAAACAGAAATGTTCATCCCACTTTGGTTCCATATTCTTCTTTATCACCTTTGTTCTAAACTTCTGCTTTCCCAATTTTAACCTCACATATAAATCACTCAACCCATTGGAATCCAAACCCACCAAGTTTTTTGCCTCAATCACATGAACCACAAGCTTCATTATATAAGAAACTTGAATCTTCGGCAAAAAGAAACTTGAATATTTATATTTTATTATTAATCAATTGAAAAAGAAACAATTAACAAAATTGATCAACATAACTCAAACAACATGATCCAAAGCGTGTATGAAAAAATTATTCCAAGTGTAATTTTTGTTACAAATTCATCTATCAAAATGTAGGTCATTGGAATGATGGCGAAAAAGATTAAATGAAAAATAGGTTTTTTAAAATAAAATAAAGAGGCAAATAATTTGGAGGATCAGAAATTAAAATTAAACGAACATCAATGAATAAAAAAAATTCGAAATCGAAGATGGAAAAAGAAGAAGATGCAGTTGGATTGTGTTTGTTCTTCTTCCCATTTCGCAATTGTCCAAAGGGTTTTCATGTTTCTTCTCCTTCTCTAATGTATTTTTTAAATAGTTAATTAAATTAATTAAGAGTAACCATTTTGTACATGTATTTAAAAAAACTGCAAAAATTAAATATATTTATTTATTTAAAAAAGAAGTTTCAATTATTTTTCATTTCTCTGTTCTCTAACCCCTGTTAATAATTTTAGGTGCAAATTATGCAAGTACTTTTATTAACTCCATCTCATTTGTTTCTCTATCCTAAATTTCTATTTAGTAATCATACTTCTATATTTTGTTTTTCTAGTATATAATTAATAAATTCAAGTTAACATTCTCATTTTTGTGACATTAAATTTACCTTCTTTTTGAGTCATATTATATATCACAAATGACAATGTTATATATTTAATTTTAAAAACCATTTCTAACCATAACAAAGAGAGCTTAATATATATTCATAACCAAACCATGGAGTTGATGTAGGTGTAAAATTGATGACTTAAGAACAGTAGAAAAAGTAAAATTCATTTGGAGAACAACTTTTTTTTTAAGGAACATACATTATCTTTAAACACTAAAAATGCTTCACCAAACGTCCAAGCCTCCCAAGCAAGGCCAACTATATATAGATGTCGCACCTAAAACACTTATCCATTTCATCCAGCATAGTGATCATGCAGTTAACATCTTTCTATAATTTTGAATGAATTTGAACAATCTTAATTAAATTTTGATTTTTTTTTTGTTTTGAAGAAAAATTAATTAAAATACGATTTCTTAATTGAAAGCCTAAATAGAGTTACCACTAGAGATGTCGATGCTTAATAGATACCCACAAACACATATAATAGTGTTGTTTGATAGTAGTCATTTATAATGATCAACAAAACTTAAGCTTTTTTAGATTATATTCTCTTCAGTTTTTTATATAAGAAAATTTTTGAAGAACTTTTTAGTTATATATATATATATAATCAAAAAGTTAAAATAATTATTGAATACAATAATTTTGATGTGAGGAATTGTCATTTTTAAGGAAATCTTTAACAGCACTAATGGCGTATTAATTATTATCTTAACAGTTAACAACACTCACAATTCTGGGAGGAGATATTGAATGTGCATGTTTTGGGGTTTCATTTGAAAATAAAGAGGAAATGATAAAAATATTTTTTTTATAAGCGGAAATGTTAAAATAATGATTAGATTAGAAATATAATTTTATGATCTATAGGACATATTTCTTTAATTACTAGGACGTTGGGTATATTAATATAATTTTCTGAAAAACTGTCAAAACCTTGTTGTATTACAAGACAGGGGCAATGGTAGGTCCAGTAAGCCTTAAACTTCATCTTGTCCACCCACCAATTGTCTATTGATAATAAACATCATGGTTGTACAAATGTTTTTTTCCTGCAAAATGGTTATATAAATGTTATGTATTGTGTACGCCCAATAATTTAATTTATACTGTTCTAAGCACAATTGTAATATTCAAAAGAACTCAATCTATTGTATGTGCACATACAGAAGATTGAAGGAGAATTTTTTTTGTTTTTTGCAACATAAATTTTTTAATGAAGATTATATGATTTCACAATTTGATAAGTCATAAATGATTTATAAATTTACATTATAGATATGAAATAAATATATGAATTTGTTATTTATTTTTTTTTAATTTAATTAATAACAAATGCCTGTCTAGCTCAGTTGGTAGAGCGCAAGGCTCTTAACCTTGTGGTCGTGGGTTCGAGCCCCACGGTGGGCGATTTCTTTTTTTGTCTCAAAATACAGGTTGAAATAAATAAAATAATCCTTCCACTTGAAATCTTCCTTATTTTTTTTATATGCCCAAATCGGCAAAGATTATTACAATAGAACCACTCAGCTTTGATCTCGTCTTCTTTCTCTAATACTTTCTTTTTTTTAATTTCACGTGAAGTTTTTATTGAACTGTCATTAATATCTTATATATGTTATTATCAGCCCATAATGATTGAGTTCCTGTCACAAATTGCAGTAGATTTGCAATACTTCCTCGAACAACTTATTCCCTTGATGCAGTTTTAACCTTGATCTCGTACACTTTGGTAATACAGCCCTAATCACAAGATCTATGGAATCTCACAACTACAATAGGACTTTATCATAAAGTTCTACATATCCCATGTGTTTCGGTTGGATGATACAATTGTGCATTTTTTTTATTACATTAAAGAATATAACTAGAGGCCCTTTTAGCCTCCACGCATGGAATAATTGGTCAATGGTAATGTTGGACAAATGAGTGAGAACCATTGAATTGAGCAGACTCAACGATCTTGTGATGTAACTTTTTGGCCTCCACGCATAGAAGCATTCTCTTTTATTCTCTATTCTCGCAACAACAATGAGTGTACTTTATGTGTGGCATACCCCAAATATTACACAAGAAAACAGCAATAAAAACAACACAAGGAATTCCAAATATTTTTTTGGCAAAAAAGACAGGAAAGTTAAATTCCACTTATAAAATTTATGAATCTTTGATCTGTGCCATAAATAGAATAGAATCGAAGCAAATATATATATATATATATATATATATATATATATATATATATATATATATATATATATATCTTGAAAAAAGTACCCAAAAAACCGAAATAACGGAATGCATAAATTGGAAGCTAATTTTTTATCTGGTCTAAAAAGTGGAAGATTTCTTCAATTAGAAAAATTACAACATCCAAAAGATAACACATTCAGGTGTAACTTATCCTTAACTCCGGTATCAGCAAGGAAACATACAGTATTCAAGTCTGTCTACTTTCCTGGTTCTCTTGGATCTGCCAAGTCATATACAGCTCCACATTGACATATAGTATGTTCATTTTGGGCCCTCGTCACAAAATGCCTCATTTCCCAACTGAAGCAATCTTGCCATGTGAGAAAATAATGCAATATGGGGTTTTCATCTTGGTTTTTGCTTCTCATTTAGTCATTACCTTTACGAGTTTCATTCACCAACAGAACTACATTGTGCCATAATCCCAGTTTTGGGTTTTCATCCTGGTTTATATGCTTCTGATTTAGTCATTACCTTTATGAGTTTCATTCAACAACAAAACTACATTGTGCCATAATACCAGTTTTGGGTTTTCATCCTGGTTTATGCCTACTCATTTTAGTCATTATCTTTACGAGTTTCATTCACCAACAGAACTACATAGTTCCATAATCCCAGTTTTGGGTTTTCATCCTGGTTTATGCTTCTCATTTAGTTATTACTACCTTTATGAATTTCATTCAACAACAGAAATACATTGTGCCAAAATCCCAGTTTTGGGTTTTCATCTAGGTTTATGCTTCTCATTTAGTCATTACCTTTATATGAATTTCATGCACCAACAGAACTACATTGTGTCATAATCCATGTTTTCGCATCTGAAGGGAGAAGCTGAGCCTACAAAGGGGTTCCACAGAATAACACACAAACACATACAGCTGCAACATTTAGCATTGAATGAATAAAGAAACCATAAAGCAAACATTTTGCAAGAAGCCGCCAGGAATAGAGTTGGGGATAGTGTGTAAAGGGTGCATGGTATTATTGTGAGGATTAGATCAATCTGAAGGTAAATAATTGGGGTTCACCATGGACCAATCTTTTTAATGGTCCATTTTATACGAAGCCCGTAACTAGTATAGAACATAGCCCACTCAACCTTTGATTTGCCAGGCATAACACAAGCAATGGCAATGGTATCAAGACAAAAGGAGTGGGGTAACTAAACTTTATACAAGAAAAGCAAAAAGCAGATTAGGCTCCTAAGCATCACTAGCAAAATGCTCATTGATATTACCAGCAAATACGTATATGCCTTTAAACCTCAAAAGTTATCTAATGGGATAAAACAATTTCGTTTTGCCTAGGTAGTATGTTGAGAATGGAATCTGGTGAGCACATCTTGTGCTTGTGGGTATTAAATTGAATGGAATGTTCTTTTCGTTTTTGTAAAATAAAAATAAATGTTGAATTATACTTTTGGTCTCTTTAATTATTTTTAGATTTCACTTTAGTCTGTTAAATTTTTTTCATTTCATTTTGGTTCCTTAAGTTACAATGTTTGTGGTTTTTTTTGTTTCATTTTATTCTCTTAAGTTACAAATGTTAAATGGTTCATTAAGTTACTAACATTAGACACTTTAGTCACTCGTTATATATACATTAGACATTGATAGAAAGGACTAAAGTGTCTAATATTTGTAATTTAAGAGGCCAAAGAGTTTAATGTTTGTAACTAACGTTTGTAACTCAAGAGACCAAAATAGAACCCAAAAAAATAAAGGGACCAAAGTAAAATATAAAAATAAACAAAGGGACCAAAAGTATAATTTAGTCAAAAATAAAAATACTAAGACAATAGCTTGGTACCTTCAGAACAATAGGAACGGAATAGTCTTCTCGCAGACTTCTGATATGGGTCCTACTCACTACCTCCTTGTTTCTCATTTCATTCGTACTATTGAGAATGAACTCTCCAATCCCACTGTCAGTTGTTCTGAAGTTAGAAAAGCTATAATCTTGTTTGGCAAAAAGCTCTACTGGTATCAATGTATATGGTTCTTTTTACCCTTCTAAACGGATAGCACAACCTGTTGTGGTGATATTGTTAGAGATGATTTGGGCAATATGATGCAGAGTTTTTATTTAAATCTCAGCTCCAGCAATGCTCTGGAGGCAGAAATGATGGCTTTGAGTGATGGTCTTAAGGGCAGTTTTGACCCTGTTTTTGTTTGATAATTTAAATTCCATTTTACCAAAAAAAAAAATACATCCATAGGTTCTTTTATACACCAAAATACAATTATAGGTTCCTTGAAGATATTGAATGAAGGGTGAAATGGAATAGTAAATGAATGGAATATATTATCATTACAATATTATGATAATTTAAGAATTAAAAAGAGGAGAAAACTTATTTAATTATTTCTTCCATATATTGAATGAAGAAGAAAGTGGGGTATAAAATAGAATAAGTTGAAAAAATCTAAATAATAAATCTATCACGATTCCATTACATTTCACTCTATAACATTATTCCTTCGCACATGTTCAAACACAACTCAAGGGTAAACCAAATCTTTGCACGAAACTTATTAACTATGACAACTGACCTAATCGTAGGTGATACAACCAAATGCCATCTTCGTTTGAGGAACAAATAAAAGACACCCAGATATTTGTAGAGATCTTTGGGAGATTCAAGGAGGTATTTTCCTTGGCAAACTCTGATCCTAAGCCACTACAGTTTTTTTATAAGTTCCCTATACTAGAAGTAATCCTATGTATCAGACACTAAATGTGGGCACTAGTGATCCTGAGCCATTTTTTGCATTAATCACTATTTTGTGGGAGTCTAACCTCTTTTGCTAGACTCAAGTGCACTCACTACAATTTTTTTCTATTACTTGGCAATGGATTATAGAAATGAAAAAATTGGGGCGTGGGAGTCATATGGTTTGTGGCCCTCAAGCCCATCAAGCAAGACTAGACACGAGGTATATGAGGCATTAATGCAAAAAAGGAAGAGGTGTACCTGAAAAAGCTAATCGAGAAGGTTTCTCAAGAGGCCTTTACTGTTCCACGACCTTTGATTTGAGACCAGCAAATTTTCAGAAAATAGTTTAGCAGAACTTAAGGAATGTGATAAACAAAATCATACGAGACATAAGAGCATAAGATGACAGATATTAACGCCAAATGATGAAACCAATCAAAAGATTCAAGTCTAAAATTATCAATCCTTGTTAGAAATATAAAGCGGGGATAGCAACTCTAGTAAGGCATAACACAAGCAATGACAATGAAACCGAGACAAAATGAGTGCCAGAATTAAACTTTATACAACATCCTATCTATAACTTGCAAGCAAAAAGCAAATTAGGTTCCTAAGCATCACTAGCAAAATGCTCATTGATGTTAATACCTGCAAAAGAAAGTTCTCTAGTGGGCAAAAACAGTGTCGTTTCGCCTAGGTGGCCTGTCGGGAATTGATCCTGGCTTGAATTTGGAAGCTTCGTGCCTTGCCAATTCAGGTGGTACAGGACTATTACTCTGAACCAGCATCTGTTTGAGGTCATAAAAGACATCAGTATCCTGAAGAGTCAGGAATGTGGTAGCTACACCTGTCTTTCCTGCACGGCCAGTACGTCCAATACGATGAGTGTACATTTCAATATTCCCAGGCATATCAAAGTTGATAACATGAGCCACATCAGGTATGTCAATCCCACGTCCAGCAACATCGGTTGCCACAAGCACATTATATCTCTTGGTCCTAAATCCTTCAAGACTAATCTCTCTCTGTTCCTGTGATTTCCCTCCATGCAAAGTGGTCACGCGATAGCCTTCCTTATCCAAATTCTTGGCAACATAATCGGCATTCTTCTTGGTGTTGACAAACACAATTGCTGTCTTATCATTGAGCTCATCCAACAATCTCTGAAGCTTATAAAATTTCTCAGATTCCTTCATCATGATCACATGCTGGCTGATCAAGTCAGTTGCTTTTCCAGCAGTGCCTATAGTCACAACAACAGGGTTCCTCAAATACTTCCTAGCAAGCCTCTCCACAGCAGGGGGCATGGTGGCACTGAACATATAAGTGGTCCTATAAATCCTCTTCTCATCAAGCTCCTCATCTTCATTCTCCGGTTTGAGATTGCTAGAAGGCATGGCATCAAGCACACCCATAACCTGTGGTTCAAACCCCATATCAATCATTCGATCAGCCTCATCAAGGACAACATAATTACACTGGTTAAGAACCGCATAGCGTCGCTCCAAGCAATCAATCAAACGACCAGGAGTAGCAATCACAATTTCACAACCCTGCCTTATCTTAAACCCTTGCTCCTCAATGGACTGCCCACCAACAATGGATACAACTTTGATACCCATATACTGAGCAAATTTAACAGTCTCATCCTCAATCTGTTGAGCAAGTTCACGAGTGGGCGCCATAACAACAGCATACGGACCCTCAGCTTCATTCTCCTCACTAATAGGAGGAAGCCTAGTGATATAACTCAACATAGGAAGAACAAATGCAGCAGTCTTCCCTGAACCTGTCTCGGCAACTCCGATAACATCGCGCTGTTGCAAACCAAGTGGAATAGCAGCCATTTGAATAGGAGAAGGGGTTTTGTAACCAGCCTTCTCAACAGCTTTCAAAAGCTCTTGACTCAACTTGCTCTCAACCCAACTCCTCATAGGGCGAGGAATCTTGGAACCTTTATAAGAAATATTGTAATCCTCTCTGAAAATACGCCAATCCCTCTCTGTCATCTCTTCAAGCTTCTTCTCGCTCCAATGGCGGTCAACCCTCATGTCAAAAGTATCGTACACATCAGCAGCGGCTTCCTTACGCCTCTGAGCATCGGCCTCCTCAGGCTTCTCCTCAATTCCATCCTTCTTCCTGATTTGATCGCGCATATCTTTCTCGTTCTTGGCAGCCAGTTTCTTCTGCTCGCGGCGATCCATACCAGCACGAAACCCTCGACCAAATAAAAGCTGAGCCTCGTGAGGGTTTTGGTAAAGAGAATTCATGTCACGAGAAGTGTCTTCAGTGTTTTCCCAATCGAAGGAAAATCGAAATTTCTCGCTAGGTTTAATAACTCTCTTTTTAGGTTTTTTTGAACCTAGATATTGATCCTTGATCAATTCAAGCTCTTTCTCGCGCTCTCGCTCCGCAAGTTTCTCCAATCGAGCACGATCGCGAGCCTTACTCTCTTCTTCTCGCTCCCTATCACGGTTTCGTCGTTCCCTCTCACGGTCTCTATCTCTTTCCCTGTCTCTTTCTCTTTCCCTTTCCCTATCTCTATCTCTATCTCTATCCCTTTCTCTGTCTCTGTAACTATCCCTATCCCTATCTCTGTCGCGGTCACGATCTCGGTCTCGGCGGTCGGAATCGGAGGGTTTGGAATCGGAGGGACGGTTGTTAGTGGAAAGAAGTAGTTCCTCCTGGTTGCGCTTGTGATCGGCGACTTGATCTTGGCGGCGTTGAAGAGCTAACTGTTCGCGCTGAGCTTTAGTGAGGAAAACTGGTTTGGTTATAGTGGCGGCCAATTCGTCGGTAGGTCGTTTCATGGTTTTGGAAAGCGAGATCGCTTGGTTGATTGCAGGAGGGGAGAGGAGAAGTAGGATCGCGTCGATAGAATATAATAGAATAGATAGAAACAGAGACAATCACAAATACACTAACTAGCTAGTAACACTTTCACGTATCTAGAGACTTCTTTTTTGTAACTTCAATTTGCTAACCCTATTACTTTAATTTGCAAGGCCCAATTTATATATCCAATTAGAGAACCGGTTCATTTTTTTGTTCAGCTTATCCGAGTTGTTTCTAATACACTTTCTAAGAATGTATCTATAGTTTTATGAGGTCATCATATGTTTCAAAAACTTCACTTTCTAATAATTAATTTCTTGAATGGACTATCTAGCTTTACAAATGCAAATCAAATTGCAATTATTTTCACAATTCTATTAAGATTGATAAAAGATTTTGTTCTTTCTTACACGTTAAATCTTCCTTATTTTATTATATGCCGAAAATTGTTGAAGATAGTTTTCATAGTATTATTTTTCTTTCATCTCATTTTCTTTCTTTAACTTTTTTAATCTTTTCCGCATTCCCACAAAACTCTTGTTTTTTAACGAATTTGAGTCACATGAAAGTTTAATTCTTTGATTATTATGGGAGGAGGGGCAATGATTGAGGACGCAAGGAAGGGGTTGTAGGGGACGAGGCGCAATACATACGTGCAAGGGAAATGGAAGACAACTTTTAGGAGGGCGGTCAGAAGTTATCTTTTGGTAGGGTTGTTATAGAAAGAAAAAAAAGGTAAGAAAATGGAGAAGGAATGTATTAGAAAAAACATGAGGTTCAAATATAAATAAAAATTCTAGTGATTATTTATTCATTAGTCTCTCAATCTCAAAAAATAATTGAAACATTTGATCATTTCACATACATTAAGAAAAATGTAAAAATAAAAAAGAAAAATATAACTTTTATTAAATTATCTTTGTTAATCATTGATGTATTATTAATGTTATAAATGTATTATAAAGATATTGCATTGAAAATTTGTAATGATACAATTAAAAAAAATGTATCAAAAAAGTCATAGATTTTGAAACAACCATTTTTTAAAAATGAATTAATTATTATAAAACAGAAGAAAATTCATTGTTGTTGGCACAATCCAATATTGGTTACACTAAAAATATATATACAATTTAAAAACAAGATACATGAATGAAGAATCATATAGCTTTTTGTTTTGTTTTCATCTATTTATGTTTTTCAATTGTATATTTATTTTTAGTGTAATCAATATTGGATTGTATAAGCAAAAAGGTTTTACATATTATAGTCAATTTTTGGAATGGAGATAACCGATTATATATTATTATTATTATTAAAAAATCCAATGCAAAGGTAAATATGTATTTCATTAACACACACAATAATATTGTTGATCCTAATGCAAATGTATTTGGTCTACTCTAGAAAATTAAAATTTTATCTATGCTTCATTAGATATTACAAGTGTTGAGTTTGATGGTATTTTTTTTCTTCGATTATTCCTATTTGGTGCTAATCTATCATCCAAAACTTATAAAGTGTTATTGTACATATCTAACGGTATTCACTCATGGTGATAAAAATTTGGACCTAAATAACCATAATGGATTGGGCAACGAACGCTTGATTGGGACAAAATCACGATATTCATCTACTTCATTTGACACTTTTAAATTACTATTATCTTTGGAGTGTTGTGAAGTACCATAACTAATCATTCCATCGATCACTTCTTTTCCTTCGCATATGATTTTGACATCACAGTTTTCTTGTATAGTTGTTAACACCTTGTCTGCAATGGAAGTTTGTCCTCCAGACCTGAGCTTTCTACTAATCCAAATAATATAACATTTAAAAAATACTATTGTTATTGATTTAAGGTGAAACTTAAGTTGCATTCGAAAAATTATAGATAAATTATCCAAACCAATTAAAATTAGTCACATTTATTCTACTAACTATGTGAAGAAAGTGTGACTAATTTTAATTAATTGTAAATAATTTATTTACAATTGTGCAAAAGTAATCTAAAATTTAACATAATTTAAATAGTGTCACGCACATGAGTTGTAGACATGGTACCTTAGATTAGATTGGTTAGTTCCAATCACCAATTTCCTTATATTTAGATTTGTGGCAAGATCCACAATGGCTTTAGCAACATTATCACCCTCAATAAATCTAATCTCTACCTTAACCTGTATGTTAGCATTGTTACTAGTATTAAAATCTACTAAGTCAATACATAACGATTTAATTACGATCCTAAAGAACTCATTTGATAAATAGTATTTTTCAATAAAGGATTAAGTTACCTTTGATTCAACACATAAGTTAATGAACTTCTGAATGAGCAATTTCCTCTTGTTTTTCTTTTGGGTCAAGTAGATGTCAACATGCTCAAGATTAACATGGCACCTTGGAATTTTTCCCACTATTGTTAAACATTCAAGATAGCTATTATAAATTTCCAAATAAATCAATATATTGCTAAATTAGTGCCTCGTTAAAATGGCAATATGTTAATATGTTCAAACTCTATACACAATTTATACTCAAAACAATGACCCCATGCCACTGTTCACCCATGAAAAACTTGCTTTAAAAGCATATCTTTTATAATTTCAAAATATTATGTTATACATCCATAATATGATATCTAATATAATAACATCGATATTTTTCCATTGAATTAAAACTTAAAGACTAAAAGCTTTCTTTTTTAACTCTTAAAAAACATTTTTCAAAAAACATTTTTACTCTCTTTGTCACACATTATTTCTACAAAATAGAAAATATGCATGTGTTAATTTTTTGATTATGAAATGAAAGTGCAAAGGCACGCCAAATATTTTAAAATATCTATATAGCTAGGTCCAATTATAAGATATTAAAGTCAGAAAGGTAGGTCCAATTAAATTTATTAATATCTAAAAAAATATTTTTATTTTTTACATTTTGTTACAGATAGTGTAGAAAATAAAATTAGGACATGAGTAACTTTTTTTTAGAAAAGTAAAATACTAGAGTTATTAAAAAGCATATTAATGAAGCTCCTAATCTATGGTATTTTTTTGTGTGAATCAAAGTTAAGAATTGAGGCCAATGAATCTAAAATTTAATTAATACTTACATGGAGTTGGAATTAGCTTGACTTGAGGAAAAACGTGTAGAAGAGAGAGTGTAGTATAAGGTGTGACAACGTGTTTCAAGGCCCACGAAAGAGCTTCCATGCTTGAAGTTGAACCATCTACTCCTACTGCCACATAAACAACATCATCTAATATTATTTTGTCCTCGTTATTGTTGATATCAAGAGAGAACACGGTACTACTCTCACAGTACTCTTCTTCTTCTTCTCTTATTGAATCCAATCTCTCCTTCAAATTCAGATTTATCTCAAACAGATCCTCTGAATTGTAATCAAACATTTGACTTTTCTTAAACCCAATTAAACCGCAAACACAATTACTGGAATTACTAATTTCTTCATTGGAATAATAATCATCGTAGTGCAAACACTCATAATTAATATCATACTTCGTTTCCATGAATTGGGCCTAAGCTTTATCACTTATGCTTAATAGATATTTTAGACCAAAATTCGAAGGCATGCACAACAATATAAAAGGATGGATTAAAATGTGTATATATGTTGTTATTATTATGTTGTGCAATATACACGGCGTGTTCGTTATATTCTACGTTCCTTGGCTTACAATATTCCAAGTCAACTCAATAGTACTTACGCAAAAGCAAGAAAATTGTATTCATGGAAAATAAATCATTGGTAGTATTTATTACTATATCTTTGACATTTTCCTTGTATGGCTTAAAATTAATTTGGATTAATTGAATATCAAACATTATAATGCATTATTAATTTTGATTAAATATAATTAATTTTGTCACTATTCTTAAATTTAAGTGGATATTTTATGAATTTGAAATGTCATTATCACTAATCAAACATTTATATGTATGAATATTGTAATTAATTGCTTTGATAAAGTTGTTCGGTGTTTTGAATTAGTCAAAGATAAGATTGAAATAACATTTTTTGGGTGTTTGGGTTATTCTTTACTATCTTCTTCCTTATATGTAATACTCCTTTATCAATGCACAAAAGTTAAGAAAAATAGTTTTCACATTAAATTTATCAATAATATACATCCTTTATATAAAACTATCATTAAATTATTAAGAGAGTGAAATAGTCTTCTATTAACTCTTTACATTAGTTATTAGTATTCTTGTGAAAAACTAATTAATGTTTAAAAAATGTTATGTTCATGTGAAATAAAGCCTCCCTCGTTGCAATCCATTTTTCCTACCAAAATAATTTTTCAATACCAACATTCACCTTTTTGGAAGCAGCCTCAAAGAACCATGGTAATGTCGAACCCAATCCACCATCGAGGCAAAGTAAATTATGCAAATATAAAGACATTTTAGTTCCAGACAGTAGAGAGCTATATGGCCCAGAGATTATCAGGTCATATTTGTAGACTAGCAACTCATGCTATATTGCATGATTTTGCGTTAACATCCCCCCACGCCACTTTGATAGCAAATAAATATTTAAAAGCTCAACTTTCTTTATCCACAAACCACCGCTCTTTTTATGTAGACAAATCTCATTCCAATTAACCCAATTGAATTTTTTTTTTTTTTTGTTAATGATTGTTGCTACTTTTTGTGTTTCTTCTCTTGAAGTATAGGATATAGTTTAGGCTAACCAATCTAAAATATTTGTCATTATACTATTTTGGATATTCAACCTTCAAGGAAAGATGAATCAAATTTGTTGCAACATGATGCAGTCACAAAATGTATAATTGAAGACTTCCTAAAATAAATCAAAATCAGATCTATAAAAATGATTTATATTATACAAATTATACAAATAAGATTCAACTTATTAAAGTTGTTAATATAAAATATGTCATTAAGTAGGATAATATATCATAATTCAAAGGATAAAGTAGACATTAAAAATGCATGTGGCAAGTAATAAGTCATTCCACACAAGAATTAATCTCGGCAAATAAAATGTTAATGCAAAATAAATTTTTAAGTAGACTAATAACTCATAACATATTTTGAAAAAGGTAGAATAATTTTTTTGAACAAATTCTAAAAACTAATTAATTTATTTAAAGTCTAATTTGACTCAATTTATTGGGATATGCATTTAATTTCATGTTAGCAAAGTACTTTATCTAAAATAAAATATAAACAAAAATAATAAATAACAGTTGACGTATTTGATTAAAAATTAGATATATTAATCTTTTAATATTTATTTTAATTTATATTTCATTCCATAGCATAATAATTCATCAGTAGCATTTGTATCATTCTACCCAAGCATTCATCTTGGGCAAACAAAGTTGCCCAAATCAATGATCGACTGTATAATTAATAGTATTGATCAAGTCAAGTGAGCACCTCAAACAGAATATGCCCTTTTTGTGGGGCCACACACCCCATGAAAGTCAAGTCACATGCTTAGTTTAAATATAAAAATTATTTTTTAATGTGTTTGCTTATATATAACGGATGGTTATTACAAAACACTTGATCCTTGAAAGATATTTAAAACACTACTAATAAATTAGTATTTTCTTTAATTTTAAATCTTTAACAAATACATTGATAAGCGAAATTTCCTCTCATCTCGATATAACCAAGACTACAATATAGTATTGACCAATACGATGAAGATAACAATATCGCGACAACCAGAAAATGAAAGGCAAAAACACAAAGCACATAAAATTCAACCACATATACGCGTTGAATTCAAGATAAAAGTTTGTACACATTAAAGTGAAAAAGTTCACCTGTTTTCATGAATAATGAACCTGAGTTTGCGGTTTTTATTAATATTTGGTACAAACATTAGCAAATCTAAATATCCAATGCCAAACCAAACTGTATACACTATAATATTATAAGAAAAATGTACAAATTCTCTCTGGTTTTAGAAACTGAAATTTCACGACCACTATAGGGATTTCAAAATAATCCATTGTTACAATACTAGACAAATTAAGAATTTAATCACAGAGCTATATATATGTATTTATTGATTGCAATTGAGTAACAGAATGAATAATTAATGTAGTCATTTAAATTTTGGCTTGAAACAAGTACATAAAACTGAATCATTATTTTCTTTTGTGTTGATGATATTAGCAGAGGTAGTAGTAATTATCTGATTCTGAGGAGAGGTTGATGACATCATCTGATCATCTACTTCCTTCCCTTCACATATAATTCTGACCTTGCAACTTTCTGGTACATTCTGCATTATTTCATCTGCCACACTAACTTTTCCTAATTTCTTTGATCTTGATTTTCTGTTTACAATCCAATATTATCTAAGTAAGTACTAGTAGTCAAATTAATTAATTAATTAATAAATAGAAATGAATGAATGTACCTTAGATGAGATTTGTTTGCTCCAATGACTAAATTAGTAATTTGAAGAATTGGAATTAGGTCAAGGATGGCCTTTGCAACAAAATCACTCTCTATTAGGATGGTGTCCACCTTAACCTGTTTAATTAATTTGAAATAATAGAAGATGAATTATATATTAATAGTGGTTTATTTATGTTGGATAATTTGTAAATTAGTAGTACCTTGGAAATAGAGCAAGAATGGAGGAACTTGTGAAGGAGTAGTCTCCTCTTGGCTCTTTCTTGTGACATATAACTCTCCACTTGCTCAGCGCTCACTTGATTCTTAGGAACCATTCCTACTCCCACTGTAAATTAATTAATCTCAAGAGTAATTAATTAATAAGATGAATTTAAATAGATGACAATAAATGAAAGGGAAGTAAGAAGAAGAAGAAGTTACATGGATGTGGAATGTGTTTGATATCGGGGAAAACATGTATGAGATAGAGAATAGTGGTGTGAGTAGTAATCAAGTTATTGAGTGTCCATGATAGAGCTTCCATGCTTGTATCGCTCTTACCAACAGCCACATAAATACAGTACTCTTCCAATTCTTCATTATTCTCAACTACGTTATTCTTGTCATCTAATTCTTCCTCTATCTCACTCCCGCCACTGCCGTAGTTGTTGTGGTTCAACATGCTCCAATACACTCCTTCACAGAGGGAAACTAATTCTAACTCTTCTTGCTCAATTAGATAGATCAGGAAGTTCCGATTTTAAAATATATTTTTTATAACTTAATGAAATGTTTACAAAAAAATTAGTATCCATCCCAGACAGCATTCTTCTAATGGATATTCTTTTATTCTTTTGATTGGTTGAATAAAAATATAAGGGATGGTTTATTTTCGTTACACAAGGAAATGGTTAGACTTTACTGCAATAAAGATGAAATAGAATTACAAAGAGAGATAATTTGAATGAATGTCAGATTTGTGTGATATTATCTAATGAATACATAAAACTTATTTTGATCTAAGGATTTAAAATTGTAGTCCATAGATGAAGGACTTGATGGAGCTCTCACCCTAAAAACCACTCGTTTTGTCTATATTAAAGCAAATTTGTTTTGTAGCACAAAACAATTTTTAATTTCAATTTAGTCCCTCAAACCATTGAATTGACTAATCTGATCAGATTTTTAGAACATTAAAATTAATCATTTCAAATCCAATTGTACATACTAAAGTACATGCAAAGATTTAAATCAACTAATCAAAACTTATTGAAAACTTTACCCGTACCCCCTTTTATACTTATATCCCACATATTTTTTAAAATGTCAATAATACTCTGCATATTTTTTACATAAATTTAAATCACTCTTTTTTACCCTCAAAGATTTTCAGAGTTAAAAAAAAATTTTTGGTATGTAAAAAGTTTTTCGGTAATTACTAGAAAACATGGAAAAAGTTTTCCGGAAAAGAAGCACATTTTAACACTACCGGAAAACTTAACAAGTTTTCCGGTAATTTTTTCTTTTTTGCCAATTTTTTTTAATTTTTTTTGTTTATATAGTTTTTTGCCAATTTTTTTTTAATTTTCTTTTTGTTTATATAATTTTTTTTTAATTTTCTTTTTGTTTATATAGTTTATATAAAAAAATTAAAAAAAAAAAGCTTCCGGAAATTTTTTTTAAAAGTTTTTCGGAAGTTACCGAGAAACTTGAAAAAAAGTTTTCCGGAAAAAATTGAACTACCGAGAAACTTCAAATGAAGTTTTCCGGAAGTTTTCTGTAAAATTGAACTACCGAGAAACTTGAAAATGAAGTTTTTCAGAAATTTTATAAAAAAATTTACTTTTTCCAGAAAACTTCAAATGACGAAATAATAAAATTTAAAATTTTATATTTTATAAAAAAATAAATACATCTTTTCCTTATATTTGTAGGGTATAAGCATAAAAGAAGTGTATGGGGTAAAACTTTCAAACTTATTAATTCTCACTTTAGCCTGTTGAATCAATTGACGGATCCACCCATAGTAAATTGGGGGGCCACTAGCTTTTATGTTTCATTTGTCAGCATGGTGTATTTGACTATTTTTCTAACTTAAAATATTATGTTGACCCTACTAAATAAAAACTCAAACCATACAAAATAAGCTGATTACTCATTTTGATTTCTAATATTTGAGTGATGTCATTGTTACTGTTAAATGTATTGAAATTACATAAAGTTTTTAAGTGTATCTTTTGTTTGTAGTTTTATTAACTAAATTGATTAACATAATACACATTCGACTAAAATTACATTTTGATATTTTTTATAATATTAATACATTTCATCAACACCTCATATATTTATATTCTATGAATTTTGTGAATAATCAAAATACACAACATATAAGAGGAGAATTTTTAAATGATTATTTAGTCATATACATAAATATATTTTTTTATAGTATTAAAAATAAAAAATCTCATTTTATAAAAAAATAAAAAGAATCTCACAAATACGAAGATTCCTAGAAAATATTAATAATTCGTTGATGTTAAAGTACCTTTACTTTATTAGGTATACAATAAAATATATTTTGTAATCCAAATTTTACATAATGATAACAATGTTATTATTTTATCGCTTATGTATTGATGTATTATTTTCTATAATATTTACCGGCAAAATACATCATGTGATAAGTTATCCAAAAACTATAGATTGATCTTTTATCTTTTTTTTATAACACCTTTAATTTTTTTTTGTCGAATTCGTCTTTTATGTTTGTAAATGTTTGCACCGATGATTTTAATTTTAAACTAGCAAAATTGAAACTCAAATTTCTCTCAATTTTTTCAATAAACTCGTGCAATTTTTAAGGAATTTTGATTGCAATAATCTTAAGAACATAAACTATTAATCTATTTTTTAAAAAATAATTAAACAAAAATATAATTCGAGTGTGATACATATTAGAATTATTGAAATTAAATAAAAAAATTTCTTAATCCAGATCATAAAATCACATGAAAATTTATTTTATTATTCTTTATATAATCGATAACAAAACTCATAATAAAATTTTAAAAAAATATAATTAAAAATATTTTAAAAAAACAAAGTTACGATTAAAAATAATTAAATATTGTAATATTTATGAATCATAAAAGACTAATTTATTATAAACAAAAAATTTAAAAGACCAATATAATATTTTTACCGAACTTAAATACATGATGTATTTTGTAGCATATAGTCCTGAAGTGAGAGAGGAAGGAAATGAACGTGTTACATGAGATTAAACTTTATTTAACGGTTTAATAATACGGATCCAAGGAATAGCCGGTGTGGTTACCGGTCAACAATAGTGACTGTGACGGATGATAACTACAACGTGACTGTTACCAAAAAGTATTTTATTTTTGCTGCCGTTCGTTTGAATAGCATATATGCTTGCTTAATAATAAGATGATGAAGAAATGAGTTTAAAGAGAGAAGTTGTATTGTATTAGATAAAACAATTAATTAATTATTATTTTCATATCATATTTTTGTGTCTTGCTTCTATCTAGAATAACTGAATAACTACATTAATAATGCCCGCCTTTATTGATTATATTTTCATTGTTGATTATTTGACTTATATGAGGAAGACTTCTCAAACTCTCAAATATTCTTCTTTGAGTTAGTTGTCGTTAACAAATTCTACCCCAACAATCACAACAATATATATATAAAACTCCAACCTATCTTTCTCTCAATTTTCATTTCATTTTAAGTATAAAGTAATAATTACAAACACTTGATCAAAATGGGGCTTCATTCCCAGGATGCCATCCATCAGTTGCGAAAATTATTTGACCAAGGTTTTTTCTCTCTTCATTCCTTCTTAATTCTTATGTTATGTATGGCATTTCCTCACTGTTTCTTTTTTTCTTCTTTACAATTTCCAACCACCACGCTAGTTGACGAGCCCTTACGGACAACATTTCAGGTTACTTACCCTTTTCCCATTGTAAAGTATTTCTAATTTTTCATGCTTTCAGTTAATTGATCAACTATACTAGTGTCTAGTATATTGCCTATATTTAATTCCAGGGAGAGAGTAATTGGCTATCAATCACTTCCTCAAAAAAGCTAATAAATCTTATTGCCCTATATTTTAAATACCATATTTATTGCAGTTTTCAACTACTTTTTGGTGTTAATTTTGTGTCTATGATTGATTTGTAGCTTTCTTCTCTCTTCATCTTCTTTGGGACTTAACTACTTTAATCTGCAGAATGTTCATCAAGGAAATGTCACTGAAACCTTGATTCGGTTTCTAAAAGCTAGGGACTGGGATCCTTCTAAGGCTTATAAAATGGTACGATATTATATTTTGTGCGAATGTGTTCTTTTGTTGAATCATGTTCTTCATTGTCTGTGTCTTAACGTGCGATATATTGGATCATGCTTTCAGTTGGTTGATTGTTTAAACTGGAGAGTACAAAATGAGATTGACAATATATTATCTGTAAGTATTTATTATCCCGATCCTTTACATGATTTCTTTATCACTTCATTTCTTTTAGAACTTCTGTGCTTGTCTAATTGAGAGAGACTTGCTCCCTCTTCTATGCATATTGTCTGCTATTCTAAAAATAATGGCAACATTACATAATTTATCATATCTTATTAGCAGATTTCAAAGTTGGTAATCTATTGCATCACATATGTTTGTTTTTCAGAAAACAATTGTTCCTACCGATTTATACAGAGCAATACGTGATTCACAACTCATAGGAGTGTCAGGGTACACAAGAGAGGTGCTCATTCTTGAACATAAACTTTTTCTCATTTCATCTCATCTTTGTCGTGCCTTAAGTGGAAGTGTTTGCTTGTCAAAAAGTGCAATTCAGGCTTTATGACCATGTACATTTTTATTGACATTGATTAAATTGTTATGACAAAGCATTCAAATTTATGCATCTTGTTCTGCCTTCCTTTTCAGGGTCTTCCTGTCTTTGCAATTGGTGCTGGGCTTAGCACATTTGACAAAGCATCGGTAAGTTTAATCATTCAAAAAGGAAAAGGGTGTTGCTTTTTTTGAAGCACTATCTGTTACTTTATCATAAACCTTATCAGATATTTGTATGATTGCAGGTCCATTATTATGTGCAATCTCATATTCAAGTTAATGAATATCGTGACCGCGTAATCTTGGTGAGTATTAGTATTTTGAGTCCATCATATTTAACCTGTTTGTTGAGCTTTTTCTCCTCTTATTCTGATCCATGATATGGTTGTAGCCTTCTGCATCGAAGAAGCATGGGCGACCTATTACCACTTGTTTAAAGGTTTTAGACATGACTGGTCTGAAGCTGTCGGCCCTGAATCAGATTAAGGTACCTTTTAGTTTGCACTGCTACTTGATCCAACAACACCAGCATATTATCCATGAATAACTGTGAATTGAATGTATTGATAATGCATTCTTGAATAGTATGGTTGTATAGAGGTGGTATAGTGAACAACTGTGAGTAGATGAAAGCATGTTGAAAATATCATTAACAGGCCAGGACCAATAAACTGCAGCGTATCATGAAAAATTACATACAGCATAAAATGTTCAATTTTTTCCTACTGGTTTCTTTTATCTGTATGTCCTATATCATTGACTTGTTCATCCTGATGCAGTTGTTAACTATTATATCATCCATTGATGATCAGAACTACCCTGAGAAGACGCATACTTATTTCATTGTAAATGCCCCATACATATTTTCAGCTTGTTGGAAGGTGAGACATTATTTTTACAAAGAAAAAGAAGAGATATTATTCCTTATAGCTTTGTTTCCTGCATGGTATTTTTATTTAATATATCATTTGAGTTTCTATGGAGACCTCAGCATGATGTTAAACACTCAAGCATTAGCAGGTTGTGAAGCCACTTTTACAAGAGAGGACAAGAAGAAAAGTGCAGGTCTTACCGGGATGTGGACGAGATGAGCTGTTAAATGTACGTTTTTTGTTTTTGTTTTTCTCCCTTGTTTAGAGCAAGATTTTTGGTGTATAAGTAGTCAACGGTTTAGATATGTAGGGAAAAAAATACTTTTTTTTATCCACTTATAATGATCTCAGTTTTTTCATACATATACTCCAGAAGCTCCTAATTGTTTCATAATAGGAGAGAAATGCATAATTAGTAGAGGATAGGGATCATTTTTTATGATTCAACATATAACAATAAAGAATGCAATACAGACAGAAAAAACACATTAGGAAAGCAGAGCCAGACATTTCTACTGCATACCAGACGAGGGGCCTCTCCACACAAGCCATTAGCAGAATGATAGAAACTGGTACCAATATAGAAATTATAGAAAAGGAATACTGTAATGTTTAGATAATTCCCGGGATTCACAGATCTCACAGGGACAGATTTACAACTCACACACACTTACATACAAGTTATTTTACAAAGATACATAATTCCTACTCCAAGAATTCAGTTTGGTCTCTCCCACCCAATAACCACTTTTCTAATTTTATGGATACCAAACAACAGGCCGTGGTTCCCTATTTATTCACACACAAAATAGATAACTAACATAATAACTTACACAATAACTGTCACAAACTGCCCATTAATTCTGCACTCTCCTCTTATACAATATTTATTTATTAATTACTAATAATAAACAGTCTAACACAGAACAGAGGTGCCGAGTAGGCATTTTTTGCCTCAGATTAGAAAGTGTCTTCATAAACTTTTGGTATTTCTTTCAGCCACATGTATGCCCTTAATATTGCATTTACTGGAGTACATTTAAATGTAGTCCTACCCTCCTTAACGGATCAGGATCCTCTCCATTTTTCATGATTTCATTTCTTTCATTACTATCGATTTTGGACAAATAAATGATATATATGCACACATTCCCAAAATATGTGACATTAATTAAACATTTATACACCAAAATCATATTAATGGAGATCTCCATTTATTTTAAGAAATGGAGACGATCTATACCCCTCCTTAACACTCTCACAAAGCCTTTGAAATTAGTTGTTGGAAAATGGTTCAAACTTCCCAGACAAGTCTATCAGTCACTGAAAACACCAACTGCAGATGAAAAATGTAGAAATAACATTATTACTTGTTGCGGCACTGGAATAACATATAGTATATACGTTTGGAGAAAGTCCTCAATTAGTCTATGGACCTGCAACGCAAGTTTTCTGAATTGACAATCCTATTGCGAAAACTGCCATTTTTCATAAAATCTATGGTTGGATTTGAAGTTTGTATCATACACATCTTATTTTTGCATTGATTTAAAACTATTTTCTACCTACGGAAATATCTTAACATTATCAGTCAGTCTATTACAAGCTTATTGTTGTTTAAATTTTGTAAAATTTGACATCAATACCTACAAATATTAATTATATTTCAACTGTTTGATTTAATCCAAATCATTTTCTTTTAATAAGTATTAGCTGTCAAATTTGTGCCATCTCAGCATGTGCGTGTGTGAGTAAAGAGAAACAACTTTGTGGTCCATAAACAACTGGTTCACGTTAGAAAGTAAAGTACAGAATCGTAACCATTGATTAAAAAGATTAAGCAGCTTTTAGTAATTTCATAGTTTATTACGCATAAATTTTTTCATCACGATTTCGGCTATTCATTTTTAAATTAATAGTTATAATTCCACACTTAACTTTTAAATGTCGCCCTTTATTTTTTTTAGAATGCACACGGTAGTTCTTATATAGCCTTGAAGGCCTATTATATTTCTATGGTACTCACTTCTGTTTATTTTATTATCATCGGATCTAATTAATATTAAACAAATTAAATTTGGTGTGCAGATCATGGATTACCCATCTCTGCCACATTTCTGTAGAAAAGAAGGCTCTGGATCATCCAGACATTCAGAAGGTGGAAACGAATATTGCTATTCCCTGGATCATCCCTTCCATCAACAACTCTACAATTACATCAAGCAGCAAGCTAGACGCCGTGAAGCTGTTGCACCCATCAAGCAGGGATCATTTCATGTGGATTTTCCAGAACCTCCGGATGTGGGTGCAAGGATTGCCAAGACTATAGAGTCAGAGTTTGATAGCCTAACCTTGAATGGAGATAAGGAACAATTGGACTGGAAGACAGGCCTAATCCGAGACAGCTCAAGCCCTGGAACAAGGAGACCCACCAGCTGAGGACTAGCTTAACAGTTTAATAAAGGAAATGAGAAGTTGCTGAAAGAAGGAAGAAACAAAGGGTTTGGGACCCCAAATTCTTAAGCTGGGATGGTTCATTGATTTCTTGATGGAAGTAAACATTAAGAGATTCTCGGACTGTTGAGGCTGTTATTATATTATTTCAATTTCCATTTTTGTTTTTCAATTTGTTAATTGTATAATGAGGACTCAAGTACTATGGGGAGGGTATAAAAATACAAGCCCCTTCTTGGGAAGGGTATGCTAGAGAAAGAATCCTAAATTGTAAGGAGTTTGTGTACCAATACAAATTTACGGAAATAGCAACTAATACTTTTTTCATTTTTTTAAACAAAAATAGTTCAAAGGAATCATATGATTATTTTGACATCCCAACTCTTATACTTTTTTCATTTAGTTTCAATTGAGACCACAAAATCAATGGACTAATTGCTAATCTCTGCTTTGCAGCATTCCACAATGGAAGATAGAAATGTCAAATTATAAGCAGAAGCCAACCATAGTCAGTTTGAACTGTGTGCTGGGGCAACTTATGCTTTATTTCCAGTAAGTTAACCTTTTGTGTTGCATGAATGTACATAAAGTCCCGTTAAGAATAACTACATCTTATGTTTTTCCCTGTAATTGAAATATACAATAGCCAGAAGTTTATCTACTAAGGGCCCTAGGAACAAGAAGAAGAAAAAACCAGCATGTTAACAATGAGAAATCATATTGCGCAAGTTTGTTTTGAAGTTTTTTTGTTTAATTTTTTTCATTTAAGAAAGATGGAAACATTAAAACGGTTTCCTATCATATGGAAGAGTTGCTGCTTATAATAAGTGATCTTCCAGTGCAAGGAGTATTCTTTTCTTCCAAGAGTAAGTCAAAGCCAACACAAGAACCAATCAATCTGTTTCCTTTCCCATTTAGCTTTTGAATCTCTGATTTCCGTTCTAGATGCTCAATATTGAAGAATTATCCGAACTATTGGACATCCGGGGAGATGTATTATCAGGTTGACGACAGCTCTTGAGTTCATGTTCAATTACCATCTTTGCAGAATCTGCCATCAGTGCATACCACAAAGCCGTCTCCATTGCAGCCTTTGTTTCCTCAATAGCTTTCAGGTTAGCTTCCACCTTTCTATCCAGTTCATTTTTCCTTGTGAACATTGCTTGCAGCTCAGCAATGACAGCTGCCTCTTTCTTTTCTGCCAAATCTTGAAATTCTTTCACTTTTCCATTCAGTAACTCAAACTCTTCATTTGACATCTTGATCTTACCACTGAATTTTAAATTTGAGATTCTACTATGCACGTCAGACAGAATCTTCATCTCCTTAATGGCTCTTTGTTCTGCAGCTTTTGCTTTTTTAGCCTCTTCTAGAACAAGCTCTAGTTTTTTCTCTGCTTCTTCAGCCACTGCTCGATATTCTTCAGCTTCTTGCTTCAATTCCTGAGCCTTTCTGCTCACCTCTTCTGCTTCTTGTCTTGCATCTTCTGTCTCTGATTGTAGCTTCTGGATTTTATAACTCTGCACGTAGAAGATGTTAGCTTCAAGATCCTCCACGGTACCTGTCCGAGGCCTTGCCTCTTCCATGCTCTCTTGCAGTTCATCGGTGAGGTTAGCAGCAATATCTTCTGCTTCCTGTTTCTTATCCTTGAGTTCATCTTGCTTCTTCTTCACTTGTTTCAATTCTGTCCTAAGCGAAAAGACTAGCTTTTTAAGGGATATTTCTTCTGCAGCAACGTCCTGTAATGTCTTTGTGGCTTCTTTGAGTTCTGAAGTTAGAAGTCTAACAGAATCCATCTTAGAAGCGTGGAGCTTTTTCATCTGCTCTTGAAGAACCTCAATCTCAGCACTTGTTTCGGCAAGTTTGGCGTCTAGACTTTGGATTAGTTCTGGATTATCATATTCATTCTTTAAGGCCTCAAGTTTTTTCTGTGCTTCTTCTTTTGCAGTTTTATAAAAGTCAAATTGGGTTTCATTTTGTGCAGAGGCGAGCTTCAATTGTTCTATCGATGCTTTCATGGTTGCAATTTCCTCCGAGAGTTCACCGATCCTTTCCGAGTTTAATTTTGCAGAACGCTGAGCTTCTCCTGTTGCCTGAAATGCTGCAAGTTTTGCCTCCAAAACTGCATCAAAATCCTGCCTGATTTTGGTGAGTTCTTTCTTGGAAGAATCTAGTTTGGTTACTGTGGTTGTATACTCATTTCTTGCATGTTCTAGCTCTTGTTTCCAAGCTTCATATCCTATAGCTTTTAGGGACAGTGTCTTTTCAAATGGTTTGCCCTGATTCTTCACAGCTTCAGCTGCCTCAATTGCTGATTGCTTGAAATCTCTCACATTGTTCAGCTTGGTTGTTAAATTCTCAAGGGTCTCCTTGGCCTTCTCAAGGTCAGAAAGTGCTTTCGCTTTTGTGGTCTCAGCACTCACTACATGTTTCTTTAACTTGTTTAATTCTTTTTGGGCCAAGATAAGTTGCGTCTCCATTTCAAATACATTCTGCAAATTACCAAAGCATGAAATTTGTTAGTTGTACTAACATGAAATATTAAATCATCCTCAAAATATGTATCATGCAATGCTATAGACATCAAAAACTAAAAATCTTTTCTTTAACCAAAAAAAGAAAAACTAAAAATCTTTTCCCATGGTAACAGGGCCTTTTGTATTGCTTGTGTGTCAAATTCCCTAACATCATGTGTTATGTAAAACTTTGCTTTCAAGCTTACAAGGATAGAAGATGGGAATTTTCCTAGCATGTCTCCTTATACTTGGATTTTTTTTTAATGAAAAAATACTTGGATTTTTTTTTAATGAAAAAAAAGTTTGTTACATTTGATGTTTACCTCTGAGGATCTTCTCTTGACGGCTAATCTGTCCTTAGAGACGGCTACTTCGCCAAATAAACTAACAGCAGCTTTAACAGATTGAAATGGTGCCCTTGTGTCAATCTCTCCAACCTCTCCCCTTGGAGAATCAACCTTTCTGAGGCTTTTCATTCTCTTTGCTCTAACTTGGAAATATATATCTGCAACTAGAGCATTCTATTGATCATAAACTGAAGACAACGTATGTATATGAATCTTCATAACCAAATATTTATGATGATATGATTCTACCACCACATTATACATTTTTGTTATTCAACGACTTTATTATCTTAAAGAATTAATTTTTACATTTTGTCTCGTTAAACACACAATGAAAATGATCCCAAAGCACTCTATCATCATTATGTTAAAATAATGGCAAACAATTGATTTCATTCTCTTTGCAATAACTTGGAAACATAGAGTATCTGCAACCAGAGCATTCCATTGATTATAAACTAAAGACAATGTATATGAATCTCTAGAACCAAATATTTATAATGATATTATTCTACCACCACATTATACATTTTTGTTATTCGATGGCTTAATTATCTTAAAGAATTAATTTATTGAACAACATATATATAAGAAAATGATCAGAAAGCAACCACCTTATTATGTTACAAGAATGACAAACAATTTTATATTCTTACGTGAGAGAAACAAAGATGAATGATGAAAAGCCCCTTGAATCTCCAAAGCAAAGGGTGTTGGAACTCAAAAGAACCTTGATGAAAAGGTTGGCTCTTTGAGTTCAACTTTTACATTTGAAAAAGCACTTGGCCCTTTGAAAAGAAAATCTCAGATAATGGTTGGTTAAATCTGCCAGGATGAAGAATTAGTTTTGCTATTTTAGCTCAAGGGACAGAGAGGTTTGTGGATGTGTTGGCAGTATATACCATTACCAACCAAAAATGACATTTTTCTTTTGTGAATTTGACAAAGCATCTAGCTATATATGTGAGATTTCCATGCTGGACATTCCATGGTAAAAATGTAATTTTGAAATAACACCTAATTACCAAGAGAGAGTCCATAAGGTTGCAGCTCAATATCTTATGTTTATATGTTGGCTAATTGCATTCTTCTTGCACGGTGTGGATGATTTAGGATTATGATTTACCAAAAAATATATGGTTGATCTAATTTGTTATTAAGACAACAAAGTTATACCATTAGATTAGATTCTTCAGTTGTAATAATGCATATATTCCTTGTGTTATTATGACCATCGAGGAGATTGAAGATATTACTGTCTAAAAATAGCCTTACACTTATTGTTAAGGGACACTAACACAAGTATATAACACCTTTTTTTTTTTAGGAAGGAGATAGAGGTATTGTATTTTTCAAAGTACAAAATGAGGTTGAGCCAATATTATTTTTTTGGAGGTTATTCTGCTAGATGAAAAGATATACAATCACTATAATTATACTTAAAATTATTACTAGAGGTAATATTTGTGCGTTGTACAGTTGTATCTATACATTTTTTTCCTAAAAAAATGTAGTAAAGTCAATTTTTAAATATATAATAAATTATTAGAAACTAAACATACAAAAATATTGTATAATCAGATTTTATTTTTTTTTTAATTTTCAGAACTTAATAAAAACAATTAAATATTTTTTATTAATATTACTTATAAAAAAAAGTGTCAATCCTAGTAGTTAATTATTTATTATCATGTAATCTTTATGTGTTTTTATCATATATAATAATAATATTAATAATAAAAATTGTCAATCCTAGTAGTTTGTTGAAACTTTAATATAATAAAAGGCTATATATGTGTCAAAATGGTTGTAAAAAAGTCAAAAAATATAAATTATTTATAAAATTTTATGATTGTTTTCTAAAAGATTAGTATGAAGAACTTATTGTTGCAACATTTGACAGCGCTTCTAATGACAAGATTCTTTCAATTGCACTAGTCATTGTTTAGTCATTGTTTAAGGTAAAACAAATGACTAATGATATAACATGATATAACTTAAAAGACTAAATCGAAAAAGTAAAAACTTAAAGTACCTAAGTAGATACTAAACCAAACTTAAAGGATCTTTATGTTACAAAAACACATAAAGAATCAAATTGTTACTTCATGAAACATAAAAGACTCTGGGGTGTATTTTGCTTATTTTTTCAAGTAATAAGTTGTGTGAAAGTTTTTCTATAGAGAGAAATAGGAGCATATTACGTAGGTCCATTGATCTAAAATCGAAAGACTGTTGTTGATATTCTGCACATAAAAGTAGAACAGTAAATAAGTTGTCAACACAGATGTCTAGGAGTATTTATTTTATATACAATAATCATTACGGACTTTGCAGAACATAAGCACAAAAAAAGTTTAGAAGGAAATAAGCCATGAGGTTAATCATGCAGTTTTGATGTGT
This sequence comes from Cicer cuneatum, assembly GCA_037974295.1. Classification (NCBI taxonomy): domain Eukaryota; kingdom Viridiplantae; phylum Streptophyta; class Magnoliopsida; order Fabales; family Fabaceae; genus Cicer; species Cicer cuneatum. The sequence continues at coordinate 481,202 of JBBPBO010001985.1, forward strand.
TTGATCAACTTAGTTGTTGAAAGTTATGCAAAGATCAATTCTTGAGCCAGGAGATCATCAAACTGCGGTTCATATACAATCCTTTTTGCTGGAATAATTGTAGCAGTTTGCTCAGAATCATGTTTTAATACCATTTCTGCAAATGGTTGTGAAGCTGAACTAATACCATTTCTTCCTTTAATCCAACATACATGTTTTTTCCTCCATAACAAGTTGTAGCAGTGTTGAAAAGCACTATGACGTGAGATCTTGGTCACAGCGAGGAACGTCTCCAAGTGGCGCCTTGCCTGCAAAATGCAGAAGTCTCGGTAATTAGGTTCTTTTTTTTAACTTTCGATTAGAATGGGAAAAGATGACAGTTAAAATCTTCAGAATTCTTGATGGACAAAATAGCATATACTGAAACAAACACAGGCATTTGCTTTTCTCAAATTAATAAAAGAATCAAGCCTTTCAACCTCTAATGTAAAATTATATTTACAACATTTTGAGCTATCAACAAAATAAGGGAGACATCCCAGAAAGAGCCTAGGCTAAGCCTCACCAAATAAAATAAAAGGCTTACATGAGCTCAACAACAAGAGCAGATGCCCCTCCTCCCCCATTGCAGATAGCACCAACACCATACTTTCTGCCCTTATGTCTCAATACCTGAAACATAACCTCTCTAAGATATCTACAGATCACGGAAATCAGGAAAATAAAATAAATGCATTCCCCAAAGCCATGAGTTTCATTTTTAAATTGCATTTATATAGTGATCACCGATCAAACAAGAAATTTAAAATGGAATGGAAACAGCAGCATGGCTTTTAGGCATGATAACTGGAGAAGTATAAGAACATGATTGCCAAGGGTAAAAGAAAATGATATATAGAGTAACGTAAGTCACAAGTTACCCCTAATAATGTAACTAAGATGCGAGCTCCACTGCAACCCAATGGATGTCCCAATGATACAGCTCCTCCATGTACATTAACTTTTTCCTGCATTTGATAGGAAGTATCTATTTATTAAGCCATTAAACTAGGGAACAATGGAAAAACTAAAATGCAGAAACAGCCAAAACAGCTAAAAATGATATGTTAATATGCAAAGAGAGACAAAGAACTGAGTAACATAAACCCTCACTGGATCAAGGCCGAGAAGCTTCTGATTTGCAAGAGCCACAACCTGCATAGAAGTTAGACAATGATTAGCTTAAAACAAGAGAGCCTCAACGAATAAAACATGTGATGGATTCCATACAGAAAAGGCTTCATTTATTTCAAAATAATCAATTTGAGAAGCCTTGAGACCAGCATTTGATATAGCTTTTGGTATTGCAAGGGCAGGAGCAGTTGGAAATAATTCAGGTGCCTGCAAAAATACTCTTGTTTCAGTTTCGGTTCCAAATGCTCATATTAATCAAGACTGGCATGAACTTGTTATAGAACCTGAGCTGCATCTGCAAATCCTTTTATCTTTGCAATTACATGTAAACCTAGCTCACGCGCCTTCTTTTCGCTCACTAGCACTAATGCAGCAGCACCATCACTAGTCAAATCAATAAACAATGCATTATCAACAAAAGAGCATGCAATTTAGAACCTTATGGTTACCATACCCCAAATTTTGCAAGCATACGAATTTATTAAGCAAACTTCTTGCAGTGACATGCAGAACAATTCCTACAGACTTTGTTGGGAGTCCCTCCATAATAGATGGAACACTATGAATAACAGATTTTGATAATTTATATGCATGGGAAATAATAGGAATATTCCGAGGTCTTGGAATATACTTCACTCTTGAGACCATCACATTCATCTTAGAAATATGAGAAATAATTAATATCCACTATTTCATTTTTGGATGAAACCACATTCCTCCACTATACAAAGGGGGACTTGTGAGGAATTGGTGCAAGAAGGCAAATTGATCTCCAAGAGTAATAGAGTTCTTGTAAATTGCAATCCTCTTCAAAAGAGAGAGCTTTACTCAATACTTCATAGTGAAGGCATTATATTTGGATCATAAGATCTTGTGATTTTTTCCTTACACATTGGAAGGATTTCTGCATTAAAAATCTTAATGTCAATCTTCTTCTTTTTAATTTTTCTTAATCCGGTTGTAAAATGGTCAGTACTACTTGAATTAATAATAATTTGCCCCTTCCCCAATTTTATTTTATTTTTAGAAAACAACTTTTTGGTATTTCCCAACAGGATTCACATGAGAATAGAAGAATGCATGTGTTGGTACAATATACCATGTATACAGAGACACATAGATGAGGTGAGATAGAGAGAGAGAGGGGGAGGGACCTTATGCTAGAAGCATTGCCAGCAGTCACAGTACCCCCAACCTTTTTAAAGTTTGGTCTAAGCTTCCTTAACTTTGCAGCATCAAACTGGCAATATGTACACGAAAACTATTAAACGAAACAAATGACTTTTCACCATATTCCAAAAGGGAGCAAGTAAATTTCATATAAAAATTCAGTTGAAGGATTCTACAGTTATGAACTTATCAAATGATAAAAGCATATTATAAACAACCGATAACAGTTTCAGTTTAGTTTTTTGTATTCAACATAGCACGAACCTTGGCAGTTGCAAAATGCTAAATGCAGTGGTAAACATTAAAAACAATAATAAGCATCAAAAGCTCACTATCACAGAACTGGCTTCAATGTGGTGATCAAATTCTGTGGCTCTGTAAATGAGGAAAAAGCTAAACAAACTTATACAATCTCACAAAAACTACCATTTCTTAGTAACTCTGGTCAGTACTCAGTGTACTACACACACACACAGCAATAACAATGTGAACCTAAAATCTATGAGTATGCACTACAGACTATGGTACATTCAGAATAGTTCACAGGTTTCAAAAATTAATCTATTTACCTTCTCCAAACCTTCATCTTTATCAACAATTGTGGAAGGCTTTCCTCTTCCACTGAAAATTTCAACCTGCAAGAGCAGAAAGTGTAAATTGAAATTTGGAAATCACAACACCAACACTGCATCAGTTATCACAAGTTTCAATATAGGAAGGAATCATAATCATACCGGAACTATCTCCCAAGAAAAATGACCAGCATTTTGTGCAGATATTCCTCTCTCAAAGCTTTGAATGGCATAAGAGTCCTGGGAAACAACATATACATATTATATAGCAGAGCAAAATAAAGTCATCAAACCTGATTCAACTAAGGATTGAAATGAGTTGAAAATAATGTTCAAGGGAGATGTATTACCCAAAAGAAAGTTCAAAGGGGAGGATTAGTGTCATGTGACAAGAAGGTACAATTGTTGAATCAAAATTAGGAAATTTATCAGCAAAGCAAATATTTTGTTATTCCAAAACAATCAAAAGCAGTCATGGTGATGGGAAGGTTCGTGACCCTATCCATCGAATTGACAGATTTTTGGATGTTGATATTTAATTAAGGTAATTGAAGCAGCTAAAGGACTAAGCAAGAAAGCAAGAAACGAGAATAAAATCTCCCACAAAACTTTAACCAATCCATTCACTAAGGAACGCTACCTGCTCATCTCTAGTTATGACATGCTGATCTGCACATAATTCTGCGCAAATTCCCATGCCAAAGTCATTATAGACATCCCAAAGGCCATCTTTGAGCATACCATCAATGATTGTATCATGTCCTAACCGAGATCCCTTCCTGTTTTAGATACAATATATACAGAATATGTTGACAGTGAATATCAAGAATTAAACCAAATAAAATGATGATTGAAAGTTGGACTTTATCAAATGCTAACTTATAAGCTGCAACTAGGGAGCATAATTTCAACATGTTAGCAAAAACAAATTTCTTCCATTGAGCTCAGGGTATTTCTGTTAGAAAAGATGAAACTTAGAGGAGAAGAAAGGGAAAGGGAGAATGCGAGAACAAAGAGAAGAGAAAACCCTCTTAGGGTTACAAAGTTAGAATGTCAAAATCTTAATGCTACAAAGCGAGAAATAGAGAAAATATGTGAGCATATAAAATACTAAACTACCCTTAATATAAGTATAACTCTAACATTATCTAGTAACTCTATAACAATAGTAGTACTAGATAACGCACAATATCAAATAAATCTATAACATTATCAAACAATTTCATCAGATTTCAAAACATTGTATCCACAATTCATGAAAAAAAGAAGAAAAAAACCTTGCTTCTACAATGTACTTAGGTGCATTTGACATGCTTTCCATACCACCAACCACAACAACATCATTGGAACCCAACTGAATGGTTTGTGCTGCTATCATGGTAGCTGCGATGAAAAAATGAAACCGTGATTTCATCACAGACTAAATAATCAACATATTTTAAGAGGGAAAGCCTTCCAAAATCAACAAAAAAGAACATACCTTTCATCCCCGATGAACACACCTTGTTAATAGTAGTGCAAATAACAGATGTAGGTATTCCGGCACCTAATGCAGCCTGTCTAGCAGGAGCCTGCCCTAAATTTGCACTAAGAACATTTCCAAAAAACACCTCTTGCACAAGTGATGGATCAACATTGGCTCTCTTAAGAGCAGCTGCTGATTTAAATATCAACTTAAAACACAAGAGAAGCAAAAATTTCAAAAATATTTGCTAACATGTATGTTTGGTTCCATTTGGAAGGACTCAAAATTGATTCTGGAGGTATAAAATTGATTTTGATATGTTTGGATGTTCTAATTTGCACTACAAATAATAGCTTCAAATCAGAATTAATTTTTCTCTGTTCAAAGCGGAACCAAATATCAAAATCAATTTTATACTTCTAGAGTCTGCTTAGCGTATATTTGGTTCCACCTACGGAGACAAAGATCTAGAATTTATTTTGACTCTATTATCAAGTAAAATTGATTTTGCTTCCATAATTGATTCTGATTTGAAGCTATAATTTGTAGCTTTTTCCTCATTCAAAATAAATGTTTGTCACCGCAAAACCAAACACATACTAACAAAACAATGAGATGAAGAGGTAAAAGGAGAATAGGTTATACATACAGTTAATCGCAAGTGAGCCTAGTTGTGTAGCTGAAAGAGATGATAGGGAGCCAAGGAAACCACCCATTGGGGTCCTTGCAACACCAACAATACAAACATCTGTAGTAGCCATTACAAAACATAGAGTTAAACACAAGAGTCTAACTAACAAATTCAAAGTAATATTATTATTGATATTGCTATGTTAATGAAGTAAAAAGAACTAAACAACGCGTGGAATTGCATTTGAAGACAGACCTCGGGATTGTGAAGACATGAGGAGCGTACGAAATGATGCAGCAGGAAACGAGTCAAAATGAGAAATGGAATAATAATAATATTGATTGATGATGCACAGAAACGAAGGAAAAATGGTAGATCACTCACACAGGAAATTTATTCAATCGGGAAAGAAACGTAGGAAAGCTAAATACGCTAGTTAGTTATGGGGGGTGGGACCCACTTTGTCTTCCTTTCTTCCAGATCAGTTCACTAAAATCCCAAACAAGAATCTTCTCTATCCTACTATTTACTAACTATTTCATCCCATCCAAACTAATTATTGTTTTAACGTATAAAAATATTTCAGAATACGAGAAAAAAAGAGCATGCGCTATGCACTTTACACTGTACGTAAATATGAACTATTAAACCCTCAAATTTTATGTATTATGCATTTTCATGTGACGTTGATTATTATTTTTCCAATTCCCCTCTTAAAAATATTTTTATGACAACAATTATTGATTAATAATCAATAATTTATAAGAATAGTTTTATAAAATTATAAAAAAAAATTATTTATTTATAATTTTTTTAATCTCTGTAAAAAAAATTAAAACAAAACTTACTTTAAAAAGAAGCACTTCATATTAATTGTTGTTGAATGATTACAATGAATATGCATGGAAAATAGATCAAACTAACTACAGTTGGCACATAGTATCATTGGACCTTCCGTTCACATCGATTATGATTGGAATTCTGCACTTGTTAAATTATACATCAATTTTAATGTAAATTCTCAATAAAATTGATGATTCTGCGATCTTGTATAGAAAAATTATTCTTTTATAAATATACTCATTGATGAGATTTAGAGTCAAATAATGAAAATCTATCTAATCATGATGAGATTTAGAGATGAATAAGAGTTTTTTTAAATTGAGTAATCAGTACCATTTAAGTTAAATGGAAATGATTAAAAGTTAACTTCATAATAATACAATTTATGCAATAATTACATTAATATTTGAGTTAAATTTTTAAATGTAAAACATGAATATCATACTATATTTAAATACCTCTACTCTCTTGGTGATTTAGATACAAATTTTGAATTCTTCACCTTTTTTTGGTGTCAATGATTCCATACAAATTAAGGAGTTGATAGTATGGTTGTCCTTTAAAGTTTCATCAGTTAACACTACAGAAGTATAAATAATAAAGATACGAATATCCCCACATATAGCTGTACACATTGTTGATTATCTTGTCCGGGTCAATTATATCATCTATGTTGGAAGGGTAAGCAAACACCTAAATGAATCATATGCTGAACCTATCACCTGTACTAACAAAAGGTCATTTATCAGGAACATAACCCTAAAAAAAAAACCTTTCAAATTTTCCTTTCTCAACTAGTGTTATTTTACACATTCAACAGTGTGACTGCAGTAAGGCATGGAGCATAACTACAAATATGTTAATAACAAAATATCTCGAATTCCACAGTCATCATCCACGCCAATACTTGTACAGCACATCACCACCTCTGCAGCAATATTGACAGACACAAGCTACAGCTGTTAAACTGCTCACCACGTTTTCCTTGAGTTTTTCTTACCCGTCCGACACTTCCATTTGCTCTGCATCAGTCATTCTCAATGTTGAGCTTAAAGTAATTACTAGAAAACAGAAAAATTATGCAAAAGCTTAGTTATTTACCAAAGGAACGTCGTCAGAAATCTCAGCAATGCTGACATCATCAGGATTTGATGGCTCTATATGTGATTTCTCTGTTTCTCCAGGACTAACCCCAACATCACTGTTATCTTGATCCCCCTCAGACTTTAATTCTTCTTCTCCTTGAACATTTTCCCTCAGAGCTTCAGTTGACTCATCCGCTTTTCTCTCTTCTGAGCTATATTGTGGGACACTCTCTCTATCTTCAGAAATCCGATCACTATAATCCTGCTTATCTTCGTCTGATTCTTCCATATAATGAAATTTTTTGGTTTTCTTGAGCCTCTTTTTTCTGGAAACAGATCTTACTTTCTTGTTAGATTTCTTCCCCTTTGTTGTGATTTCATCAAACCCTGTAGCCAGTTCCTCTTCTGAACCACCTTGAAAAGAAAATTCATGATACAAAGACATTAAACAAAAATGAAGCAAAAGTCATTGACACAAACAAAAATGGGGAAGCATAATCACTGCTATTAATTTCTGAATAAACCAAATTAGCAATCTAACAATGAACCATATATCTTTTAAGATGCATTACTTGAGTTCATCTCATCAGCTTTAGAGGTCATGGTCTCTTCAGGATTTGATACATCAGAAGTCTCTTTGGCCTCCTCTTGATGAAAATAACTTTTTGATGCATACTTCTGTCCATGTTTTACAGGCTTGCTTGGAGATTGTTTACCATTAACTCTACAAGGCAAGTATACAAATTACGATGATTAGAACATAAAACATAACCACAGATGTGTAATAACAATCTCAGGTGTTTCAACTCACATCTCTTTTTTCTTTTTACTTGGTGAACCACTTGAACCTTTATTTTTGTGCCCAGAGAGTTTTATCCTCTGGAAAGAAAATTACAAAACAAAAAAATACATCAGATATTCTGATTTTAATTAATCATAAATGATATATTCTAGTGGAAATAATAAGTGTACAATTAGCACTAATAGAAAACCGGAGACCTTAGTAGATTTACGACCCTTGTCCAAAAGCTCCCAGCGCTCCTTTTCCAAACGGAGTATTTCTACATCTCCATCATCATATAATATCTTCCACATGTCATCAGTAATGTGTATCAGAATTGTAAATAAGTAACAAAGAGCAAGCGGGAAATCTTTGTGCTCAATTCAGAGGGCAAGTTCAGCATTATTTAGCTTACCACATGTTTCCCTTTTGAAGGATCATAAGACTTTATAGTGCCTCCATAATATCTGCAAAACATCAACACACCAAGATGAGAACTTTATTTAGAAATTCTATGCAGACAAGAGAAGAAATTATAATTTTAGGAAATTCTATCTAGGGTACACAAGAAGCATGGTAGGCGAAGTGTCAAATGCTAATTACAGCCCCAATTAGAATGTAACAGAAGTTAATAAAAACAAATATAGCATGAAGAAATTGAGATATAAACAAAATAAGAAAGTCGTATTCAGAATAAGTGCATCGGACTTTGTAAGAAAGGTCATCTTTGAAAATGTACTCAATGCTTCCCATCACTAAAAAACAAAAAACAAAAATTCTTGTTTTCCCTATTGAATGACCAAAACAATTGACAAATGATTTATATTGTTTCTGCAACTGCTCACTTAAAATTTATAGTAAGTACTTACTTCTTATCCGTAGGCCACCAAATTTTAATTCTGCAACCAATTAGATCTTCAGTATCAATTTCACCTTCCTTCATCGCGCACTGTAGATGGTAGACCAGTCAAACAATGACCAAAGGAACAAGCAGGTTGCAAAATTATGACATACAAAATACGGGACGCAGGTTAAGAGATTCACAGATAGCATGAAGACTCTATAAACTTGTAAGTCTCTCCAACACAAACTGAGAAAGCTTGTAAATAGAGTTTACCTTTGCCAATCCTGTGATACTTTTTCTTTTAGTCTTTTTACTAAAATGTGTGGATGACTTGGAATTAGTACTTGTAGTTTTTTCGCTTTGTTTCATATCACCAGGACTCTGCATCCGAGCCAAAAGATAAGTAGATGTCTACATTGACAAACTACATCTAATATAACCATAAAGTCTACTTCACAGTAAGATATTTATACCTTTGTGTCGTATTCAACATGTTTATTCGACTCATCGTTATGATAGCTTTCAGAGCCCTTAACTTTTCGTTTTAGTGAGGACACTAACAAGTCTTTGACTGTTATTCTCTGCATGGTTTCGCTATCTGTATCAGGATTTATTTCTGCATCCAATACTAATTTTGCTCCAGGGGAGTTTTCTCCTGAACCTCTTTGAGATGAATTTAATGTACTAGTTGACAATCTCAGTTTACCATGAGCAGAGGAAGACCTACTACGTTTAGACACGGGAGCAGGTTTTGTTTCTCCAGTTTTTCTTTTTTGACCTGTAGCATGCTCTGGATCCTTCGGTGTTTTCTTACTTAAAGAATGTCCATGACCATTACATGGTTCAACATTAATAGATGACCCCATGTTGTCCAAGTTGGTCTGTCGGTCCGTATTTAAGATACCATAATCATTTTCAACCTTTTTTGTTTCATCTGACACAGACTTTACTTTTTTTACCTTTTTGCCACTAATTCCCTGAGATTTGATGTGCTTTAACATCACTCCCAGAGGCATTTCATTTTCCTTTTCTTCATTGTCCTTTGAATCTTCATCCTCAGCTAATTGGGATCGAACCTGACGTAAAAGAAGCATAATCACATGGTTTTCAAAATCTTAAAAGCAATGAAAGTTGCCAAGTAAATTTTCAGTTGCATCAAACATACCATTTCTAGTTCAAGAGATTCAAAGTGAGCCAACGTGGGGTCATCCACAACCCAGCTTTTTACCTCACTTATCTGCCAGATGAATTCAGTTGCATTAATTAAAGTCATCGGAGATCTAATAATAATAATAATTTGCACCAAAAAATATATATAATAATAATAATAATAACAACAACAAAAACAAAAACAACAATAACAATGTTCAGCCTATTTCATGAATACATCAACAGAGAGAAGACTAGTGTAACATATTCAGTTTTGGGCTACTCAAGAGGTACACTAGTCTCACACAATCTGTTGAAAGAAGGTAGTGTCGTTCAACCTGTGTCAATAATCATGAACAAACCCAACTCCATTGCCTGTTCAGAAAAGCATCTAAACAATACTGCCCTAAGCACACCCATCAAGCAATAAGATAATATGAAGCTTAACGGGAAGGAAATTTTTTCCATAATGAAACCATCAGTATATGTATATAGCAGAGTTCAAGCATTAGACAAATTTAATCAACTAAAAATACATTCAGTCAAAACACTCATAATAGTTCAATAACATATAGAACTAGCATATTCAGGTACTAGTATGATGCAAGAAACACCGACGCTATTATTCAACCTCGATTCAATAAAAGGTATCCTATTTAAGAATTAGAAACTTTTGGAAAGCATTTTATATAATATGAACAAGAATACTTAACATACAGGACTGACAAAAAAAAGCATACCATAGTGTCATCTCCTTCCTTCTTCTCAAATGCTTTGTATAGCATTGGAGGCAGAGACATTGAATGAGACAATTCTTGCAGATCAACATCCTTCTGCACTAACCGTTTAGTTATTGCTAACCCAAGGTCACATATTGCATGAGAATTCTGAAAATTCATTGACCACAGATGTATGTTATAATCTATTACAATTTTCAATATGTAACTACTTATAAGTAATAACAAAATAATACTCAACCTTTGTCTTTGATGTATCAACTGTGTCTTCAGAAAGTTTGATACTCTGAAAGATAGAAGTGATAGTAGATATAATTTCCTTTTCTTTGTCAGTAGTTTCTTCTGACTTGGCACCTTCATCTCTTTGGAGTAATATTGACAGTATTAGGTGCAACTGCCTAAAAATTCAAAACAGAATACACAATCAGTAACAATGAGCATTCCCAACACATTCTATGTTTTGAGGTTTGATAAAAAGTAAATTTGTAGGTATTGGTGCAGTTGTAACCCTCATTCATACTTCAAATCAACAACATATAAGCAAGTATTTGTGAAGCACAACAAGTTGTTGACCAAAAAAACCTTCACAGACCATTACATGTGTTTGTACAGGGTATATTATCAACTATGCATTAGAAGGGAGACCCTTCAAAGCAAAAGCCTATACTAGACATACACTCACGTGCAGATTTTTAATGTGTGATTCCAAATTAATACTCCCTTCGGTCACTATTATAAGCAAAAAAAACTACTTTCCCGGGTATTAAGAAATGTAGCTAAGTGCAATTAATTTTCTAGATTTCATGTATATACAAGTTAAATTTACTAAATTGACCCTTTTTAATATCAAATACTTAACTATCAACATTAAATGTTTTGAAATAAATGAAGGGTGTATTGGGATTAATAGCAGTAAATGAGTCAAAAGGATTTAACTTTTGCTTATAATTGTGACCAATATTTAAGACTTTTTTTTTGCTTCTAATAGTGACCAGAGGGAGTACTTTATAAGCTTCCATAGCATGTGAAATAACAATGTGCAGCCCGGTATGCAAAAAGGCAAACTTTTTAGATATCTTCAATTTCATAAGCATGTGGCGTTCTTCACATCGTTCAAATTCTGACTAATGAGAACCAAATGTTAGCAATACATATGTTGATATAAGTCATAAAATCATTATACAGGACCCGATATTTATTGAATACCAAAAGTAAACTAAATCTCCATCCCTTCTATTCTTGGTTAATGTTTTTCATTATTTTGAGTCTTTTGTACCCTTTAGAGGAGTGTCTAAAAATGGATTCGGCATAGAGATATATCGTAAGTGGGTCATATAGTACCGGTAAGTATTATCATATGCTCCAACATCCTTGCACTCCTCAACGTTGGGACATGAGTGATGAGCAAGTGCATGAACTAGGTATGGAAGGATGTATTCTGGGTAAATGGTCAAGGAAATTGCATCTGATTGCACAGGAATTTGCCGTGCCTTTGCGTGATAGTGCATTTGAATAATGTCTGTCAGATTCTGTTTATCCTGCATTAACAAACAGGATTCATAACGAAATCTAAAAATTAATGTCAAAGAACGGGAAACTTGCAATTGTGAAAAAGACAACAGATCAACAACTTACCTCTGCAAATTCATGTGGCTTGGATCCAAATATGTTGAATAAGAAGGCACATGCATATTTGGTATCCAAAAGGCGGTCTTTAACATATTGGTGAACTTTGCTTAAGAAAACCTTCTTAGCTTGAGGAAAGCTAATCTACACACTCAAAAAAAAGACAATGAGAATCATTTGTTTCAACATTGAAACGAAAATTTCATCAAACTGATTTCTGCCGTAACATGAATAGAAGAAGCCTTATATCCTGCTAACAATATGGTGAAACTGAAAAGTTATAAATGCTCAACAAGCAATTAAATAAACAGAAGAAAAGCCCACCTCAGATAGCCTTAAAGTTAAGTGGAAAAGATCAACTGGTATCTTTTGATCCCAAAGCCTTGACAAACGAATAACAGCCTTTGCAGCAGCAAGCCTCAAATGGGCCTTATCAACTGGACTGCAAGAGAACATAAATGAGTACATAGTATTTGAACCTACCATCCAATTTTAAATTTATTTAAAAAATATAACTCTGAAGCTTATATACCTTGATTGCAAGTCCTCTGATATTTCACCGAAAGATAGTATATTCCTAAGGATATCCAGAAGACTTTCAATATCGGGACGAACATGAGCATCTTTGACAGGCAAGTAGCTATTTACTAAGGTTTTAATGCCATATATCTGCAGAAAAAATAAAAAGAAGGGGCGCATAGAGAAACATAGAATAAAATGTCAAATAAGAAGCCAACTCAAAGCATTTTCTAATGTCTATATAAAGAACAAAAAGTATATCCAAAATATATTAAACAGAAGAGACTATTTCCTACCAACCTTCAACATACAGAGATCGCTTTTATCATCCCAAGATGTTCTAGTGTGATCTTCTTTCTGAAACAGCAAAGCATACATTAAAATCAAATATTTCTATGTTTATTTTATAAACAAGCACACCATTCAGCGAGATTTGAAATGCTTACACCATCACTTTTTAGAATCTTGTTTGTTATAAATTCTTTAATCTCACTCTCTCTAGTTTCAAAAACAGGCATTGCAGTCTGCGCTATACACCCCAGAGACTGCAGTACAGTAGGCAGATGTGTTTTTTCTTCCAGCATATCTACAAGTTTCTGTATATGTGACAAAAATTAGAGTGGAAGAAAAAAAAGCAGTGTTTAAAATAAATGAATCAACTATATGAAACCTTGTATAGAACAGAAAGAGACTTGAGGCCATCATCCTTTGTAATTGCAGCCAATGCATAGACAGCATACTTCGCCTGTCTCCGACTGCCTTCTAAACATAACCTCTCCAATATAAGGTCTACTGAACTGTATAAACATGGAGATAGTAAGAAAAAATCTATACATGGGAATGGATTTAAAAGATTAACAAGATTAAAATCAGCACCTTGACGTTACTGAAAGTTGTTTACGAATGGTAGCACCGGCCTTAGCTAAAACATTCAGAATACCCACTTTAATCTTATCATTATTATCCTTCAGTAGATTCACCAGTTCCTCCTCACTACCACTAAGAAGCAATGGACAGAAACGAGCAATGATCTGCAGTTTATAACAAGTTAACTTTAAAATAAGAAAAGATTGTTCTCTCAAATTCTTAATTCTCATGTCCACAATGATCCAAACCACACCAGTGCTTCATAGCAGAAAAAAATAAGTTGTCAGAGAAATAAGGCAGAAAAAATTAAAAGCATCCAAAAGACAAACTCATATGACATGGCACTTACTAGAAAACTATTCTTTGACCTTCTCTTATCAGCTTTGACATTTAGGGCTCGTTTGGCGTGCATATTAGGCATAATAGTATAAATTCTTACGATACATTATTACTGTAACATCCCACTTTTTGGGACATTATCTCGAAATACTATGTCTAAAATGCAGTCCGTTTTTTTAATGAAAATATTTTAATTATTACTTTATTGGTTGTTTGATGTGAACAATGTAATATTTAATTAACAATTTACTATTTAAGTATATCCATCAAACCCCTCTTATACACCAAAATAATGGATAATTTAATCATTCATTGTGAGAGGGATTAGGATTGATAAAATTTTCATGAATAAGCTTATATAAAAACTTTCCTATTATAATCCTCAAGTACTCATCTAACAAATATTTGAACTTACAAGTACAAATTAAAAAATTAAATTTGTAAGTTTTAAGTTTTATTTTTAACAAGTACATAGTATCACCTTATTAAATATACTATTGTGTACAATGTCATACTACCAAACACTGTATAGTATTGAAAATTTTATCAGGTCTTGTATAATCATGTCTTATCCTATCATAATTCATACATATCAAACAGACCCTTACAACATCACAGCTTCTTTGACCAAATGATCAAGAGTTTGATCCATGTCAGATACCATTCTCAATTCAAATGCATTTCAGGCAGGCATGTGCTTTGTTCAGACTTTAAGCTTAAGGGCTTTCACTCAAGGGACTGTTTAGAGATATAAATCAAAATCATTCCTGCCCCTTCTGCCCTTTTCCTAACAGCTTAGTTTTGGGGATAAATCAGCACTTTGTATACACAGTCATCCTAATTAATCAGCATCATGCAAAGGCACAAAGCACTATTTGCAACATTACAAGCAAAAGCTAGGAACTATTTATTAATATGATTTGTGCCAGAATTCATGAATACATGAAGTGCAATAGTCCAAGACACATAAAAATGACATGTTCTTACCACCAATAAATTAATGCAAGTTTGTGTGCAGTGAGCATTCTCTGCAGAATTTTGAGCTACTGTTTCTGCAAGAATTGCTTTTACATGCTCCTTGTTGAAAAGCACATACGAGCACTTCACAGAGAAGTTATTCAGAAAATCATAGAGACGATGTTTCACACCAAGTATTTTAAGCAAATCATCCTGCAGACCAGAAACAAATAAATACAAAAATGACTGAAATCAGTAAATAACACAGTCCAAGGTACAGATTCTTTCTTTAACTACTACAAAATTGATTAAATAGTCATATTCACTTCAAATATTTCTAATTGTAAGTTATATATATCACAGGAATTGAGCATCAAAAGTTCAAGGATTTAGCTCTCATATAGTCATATTCACTTCAAAGACTAATGTCTACACAGTTTGTAGCCATGATTTTCCAAAATATGCATCCCTGAAAATATATCTATCAATCACTGATTATTATACCCGATAGGTGCGTGCTTGATGGAGGCTAGTATTTGGGTCCACAAGATTTGCCAAAATCATCCAGATATTAGCATCTTTTAACTGATCAAGAATCAGGAAACTCTCTTCGGCCTTTATGAAGTCAGAAAATGAATGGGACATTACTCTGAAACAGAAAAGAATCTTTTTTTGGACCTCAGGAACATCTTTATCCTGCATTTAAATATGAATCAAATCCATTTTGTCATCAAATTTCCTATGAGAAGTTCATCTTTCCAACTTCCAAAGTTACATACCTGATGCATCTGCCTCAGAGACAGATACTTCTGCATCTCTTGCTGTAACCTGTTACCAAAATACCATACAAATGAAACTTTTATTCGTTACTGATATTGAGAAACCAGAGAAGTCAAGCAGGCTTACCTTTGTTTCTGCTCCAATATCTTTTCAAGAGCCTTGACCTCCACTTTATCAAATCCAGAGAAAATTCCAACCCAATGTTTAACAATATCACTAATTGAAAACTCTACTGGAAATAAGGATCCACATAAAACAGATTCAATTATATCAGATCTGCACAATGAAATGAACAAGAAAATCACCTATGATTAGAACGCTTCTAACATGAAAAAATAGAACAGAAAACCAAACCAAAAAGGAAATATAATGAAACAAACTCATGAGAAAACAATTCTGTTGTTAAAACAATATTCACCCCCATTGTGTCCAACATCTCCCATTTTGATAGAAAAGTATGTGGAAACTGGAAAAAATTATGCTATTGAGAAAAAGATACAAGTCAAAGCAATAGACTACCACATATAAGCCATTGACCATATCAAACAGTAAAATAGACTGGCCAATCTTTAGGTGAAATTTTGAAAACAAAAAATATTTTTGAATCCAATACAAGTAATTTATTTTTAAATAGGTCCCTACACGAAAAAAGTTTTCAATTTAGGCCCTATATGAACAATGTTATCCCTGCAGTTTGTTGTTATAACACTGTAATGTTGGTATGGAGAAAATGTTAAGCATGTATAGACCAACTTGAAAATGATTATGTACATGATGTGATCCCTATATCGATTTGACACCTCATTTTCAATTTGATCCCTATACTCCGCAATATTATAACTTCAATATATATGGCATTATAACAACAGTATGTGGCAAGAATCAAATTGAAAATAAAGGGACTAAATTGAAAAAAAATGTATAAGGATCAAATTGAAAATGAGAGACATATATTTGTATCAAAAATATATTGTACCCACATACTGTATGAACTTATATTTTACCCTCCAAAAATAGAAAGTTGTGATTGGATAATTGTTAAAAAAAATAATAACTGTTTTATGCTATCTGCTTTCTCCAGATAACAATTTTCTCGTACAGGAAATAACGGATTATGTGTTATTACAAACATATACTAACATATATATAGCACATGGTATGAAAATGATTCCTAGATAAAAGCCTTGAATATAAGTAGTCATAGTCCGGACTCATGAGAACTTATTTCACATTGCAAAACTTCAAAAAAAATTCTACTAAAATCTAGGGGGACCAAACTGAATAGTATATGGATTAAGTTGGACTGGATAAATATCTGATTTCATTTTGAGACAAACAATTCAATTTTAGTAAATGGTAAAATCAATTGGCTAAACAAATGTTTCAGCTTGACTACTAAAAATAAGGTTTTAAGAAAAATTGAACTTTGAAGTGGTCCTTACTTTATTGCTAACACAAAAACCAATATCCAAAAATGTTGATAATAATGTTGCAAATTATGACAAAGATGTTAAAGAATTAAACACAATTGTATTCACCTGAAATCTTTGTCATAGAAACATCTAACAATCTTTCCAGGAATCCAGTCATACCCATGGAGATTGACTGTGTCACAGCTTTTCTCACAAAAAACTCTATACATTTCAGCCAATCTCTCCAATGTATACTTTTTAACAAGTAGCTGCAAAAGCAAAATGAAAATGGGAAATGAGATACCATAGTCAAAATCAACAAACAGTTAGCTAAGAAACACACAAATATCAAAATATGCATACAGATTTATCACGAAGCCGTTCTGCTACAAGTTTCACAGTTTCAAGTGGAATTGCATTTAGGGCATGACATGCCACATCACATATAACAGCCACAGCATGCTTTCGAACATTTTCATCAAAATCCAGCAGTCGTTCGCAAAGTGCAGCTAAGTTCAATTCAAATAAAATCAGCAGATACGATATATACAATATGAAGATAAAAAAATTATTGACTGGATGGTCGTGTTTAGTGCACTCACATAACATTTGCGAAGCTTCAGCTCTAAAAGGATTCAACAGCAGACAGTTCTTTACATGCTCAAGGGCAGACATTCGAACCTCAACAACTCTATCAGACAACCTTTTTAAGAATTCTGAAAATATGGGCTGAAATGCTTCAGGAATGGAAGTTCCAGGAAGAGAAATCATATCACCAACCAAGTTCATTGCTTTCAAGCGGGTTTCCAACTGGTCAGTCTACGTACGAATTTCCAGATTACAAGTTAGAAACCAGACATCAAAGGAGCACAAAAAGTATAATTTAACCAAACTCATGAACAAAATTAATGAGGGACAATATGCCAAAATGACTGATAGTACAACTTTATACATTTCAAAACTCAGAACCTCGACAAAGCATAACTATATTAAAGAAAACATTGTAGCAATAAGGTTATAACAGAGGAGATACATGACATTGCTCAAAGCCAATAAAACACCAATTACCAGTAGCTCTCCGGTCACATAAGGGAGAACTCCAAAAAGGATCTGAGGAGCACAGCAATACAGATCATAGATAATTCCATGGTATTCAATTTGTTTGTTCACTAGCTTGCTATCTCCAGACATCAACGATAGCAAAAGCTGTTTAATGCAGGGTTCAAGTTTTCCCATGCATTGCTGTATGACATTCATGGCAAGTCTTCTTGCAGCCATAGTAACACCCTGGAATTAAAATTCCACAGAATCGTATTTCTTTAATAATATTAGAATTTAGAGCAGAAGAGCATTAGCTATCTGTCTTCAACAGGAAAAATAATTTATAAAAGTACGTACTTTATTTCCGCGGCCTAATGTAGAAAGTAAAATAGATAACAGATCCTCGTGCACATCCTCGCTCTCTTCTAAGAGAACCACCATTATAGTTTGCATGGATGACAGGACACTTTCTGGGTGATCATCTCTAAGCATGAAACAAAATACATGGACAGCATTTATCATTCGCAAGAGGATTTTTTTACAAGAAAGAAGCATAGAAAATTTGGGCTACAAAAAAATGGATAGGACACGTCTTCTTTGCTCTCGTCTTATTGTCTAACAGCTTAAAGTTTCAAAGTGATAATCAAGCCTTGTCCCACTAGGTGGAGATTGTATATAAACATCACATTCCAAGTATACAAATTGCAAAGCTGTATAGTTTGTCTAACTATCTTTAATTCATTTCTCATTATTTTACGACCGGGTAGAAGAACATAAGCACTAGAAGAAAAAAATACAAGATACTGAGTTTGCTTGACGATTAACTATAAGATTTAATAATAAACAAACCTGGCAACCGTAACGAAAGTACTGAACATTTCATTCACAAGATCATAACATTCAAGATCCAACATCACAACACACGACCTATATTTTGCAAGAGTCTCCAATATAACAACTCTTCGTCCAAAGGATAGACCACTAGTATCACTTAGACCACTAAAAGTGTTTACAATCAACCGAAAGGTATCCTGCAGGGAGATCTAACATAGATTAGCACAAAGGATAACCATAAACAATGTTCCAACATTTTTAGGCACAAACTATAAGGGAAATAGTTTCCCTTTTGATTTGTGAATAAGAAAATAAACAACGAGTAGATAATTTAAGTAAAAGAACCGCACCTTTAGAATTTCATCATTATAAGGAGCTTCAGGTGCAGTGATCCGAGTTATCTCACAAATACACGTTGCAACTAGAAGCTTGACATCCCTATCTTGGTGCTTAAGCAATTCTGGCTTAACAATTGCATTAAAAAAGGGGTTCATTGAATCCCGCGTTGTAGTCAAAGGTGACTGATCCAACTCAGCAAGGCATGTGGTCGCTTGCTGCATGTGAAAAACATTTTGAGGGAATAGGAGAGCTAATAGCCGGTTTGGATAAACTTCTCCAAAAATAGATGCCAAATGAAAAACCCAATAGCTTTATAACAAACTAAATTCACAAGACTAAGGGCAATTTGGATAAACTTCTCCACAAATAATTATGGAAAAGGAAAAAATCTTAAATAACTACAAATATATTTTGGATAATAGATTCGCGTATATATAAATTAAAATTAGCTGCTGCATCTCAATTTTTTCAAAACTCTCATTTAACTACTCGATAAACACCTATAACCATTTATGGACTATTTGACAAGTGAAGATCATAATATTTTAATTGAAAAGCTCTCATTAACTAGTAGTTAATCCAAACAGGGCCTATTTCCATTCGAACAACAAATCCCTCATTAATAAACTACAGTTCAATTCCCTCCTAAATCCCTCATCCACAGTCAATCCTTTCTGCCTCGACTTCTTTCCCTCTACTTAACAACAGACAATACATACCAGTTACAATTTTCGGTATATGTATCAATTCCCGCTTATTTTTCTTAGTATCTAAAACATAAGCAAAAATTTAAACCACGGCACATGATAACTACAACACCCAATTTTACAACTTCTCCTATATCAGCACACACATAGATTCCACCTCCACTAAAAATCAAAAATTAACCTAACTCAAAGAATTATTCTCAGGCTTGCTCTAAATGAAAAAAGTCTCAGCTCATTACCTCAAGCATGGTAAATCTACTATAACACTAGTTCTTTCCAATTGCAGAAAGGTTTATTAACGTAACTCGCTTTTAAACCAACAACAACACCAAATTGAATGCATTAAAGCTAAATCCTAATTTTCTATGTGATAAAATTGGCGCATAATTGTCATTTTTTTCTCCTATGACCTTAGCTACAAAGTAACTGATACAATTAACCAATATAAAAGAAGAGTAAGAAAATAAAATTGTAACAGCGAGGAATTAATTGAAAGGAAAAAACGGAAAACCTTCAAGAGTTTGATGAGAGCGTCTTTGGAAGTGGGAACGATGTCGAGCTTGGATCCTAGCTCCTTCAGTTGTAGGTAAGCTTTCTCAGCCATAATTACTCTCTCTTTCGGTCAAACGATGCCGTTTCAGCGCTCTTTCATGAAGTGAATGAAAAGAGGTTTAGAACAGAGGAAGAGAATTAAAATTGAAATAAAATTAAAATTAAAATGACTAGAAGAAGAAGAAGAAGAAGAAGAAGAAGAAGAAAAAAAAAGAGGGTTTTGTTTTTGTTTCTGTCATACGCTGACGATGTTAAGTTTTGTTGTTTATTACTTCTCTCTTTCTCCTATTCACTCGACTTTCGTTTTTCGAACAACAAACCGAAATTTACTCCAAAATCCGATTATTAAATATTTCACGTGCTATACTACATTTATTTATTTTTTCATATAATAAATAATAAAAATACAAGATTAATTAATCTTTTGGTGTTACTGTTAATGCAGCTCATTTTGTGATATTTTCAGATCTTTGGAAGTGCACTTGCATCCGTTGATTTAGCCAGCTGTTAATTTGAATTATTTACTTGCATTGGATTGGATGGTGAAGATCATGTGAAGTGGGTTTGTAATGAAAGCGGATCCATTTTCCCATTGCACAAGCAGATTAAGCACGCAATTCTTATTTAATGAAGTAAACTATTTTAAATTTTAATTCCATTGAGTTACTGAGCAGATTTGTACTAGATGTATTCCTAAATCACTGAAATTCGTACTGTATCAGTGCTATATCCCTTAAATAAGTTTACCATATATAATATAATATACTCAAAAAAATATTGAATTTGGATTACCACGATGCAACGATAGATTTGTATATCCCTTAAATAATTTTTGTCTTTCGTATAAATGTTGTTTGTGACAAAGAGCAATAGTCTAATCGCCATTATCATGCAATGGCCGTAGGGGATTGTTGTTCGATAAATACTTTTTTTTTTGTGACAAATTGTTCAATAAATACTTAATAATGTATAAACAAGCAATTTTTTGCGCAATTTTGACACATTGTATTCCTATTTTTTTATGAAAATACTCTTATCAGTAAAAATTGCCAGATAAAATTACATTTAATTTATTAAATAACTTTTAACTGCAATTTTGGTATTTGTCAACAACAATAAAACACCACAATTTTGACATTTATATTTTGGTAAAAAAAAATTAACAACAACTCAATTTCAATTCATATTTTAATAAAATATAATATTTTGTTGTGTGTATGAGATAAACCAAATAATGATATACATTAAATTATTGTATTACTCGTATACCAAAATTTAATTTGTTAAATAAGTTTTAACTTCAATTAAAATCAATATTTTTATAATTTTCATTTTAAGTATTTTTATTTCAATATATTTTTCATTTTTAACATCAAAATAATTTATTTTTATTTAAAGACATATCTATATGTAATTACATTTCATAGTATTTTAAATTTTCATAAGTTATATAAAATAATAAAATTATCCTATT
Source organism: Cicer cuneatum (assembly GCA_037974295.1). Taxonomy (NCBI): domain Eukaryota; kingdom Viridiplantae; phylum Streptophyta; class Magnoliopsida; order Fabales; family Fabaceae; genus Cicer; species Cicer cuneatum. Next base: position 503,078 of record JBBPBO010001985.1, read on the forward strand.
TCAAAATTATTCATAACATCTTAAATATGAATACAAATTATAGAAATAAATTTTTAAGGAATATAAAATATCCATTAAAAATGCAATTTGTAATTTATCAAGTATTAAATATGGTAGTTTAACTATTTGTCAAAAGTATTGTATTTTTACTATATTTATTAGTTATTGAATTATAAATATAAATCGGTATATCAGAGATACTAACACCTAGTATGCCAAAAATAAAATATTGTTTTAATCGTGAATATTTCTCCTATCTCTTCAAATATAATTAATATGATAATAAGAGAACCAGTTTTTTTACAAATCATAATGATTATTATGTAATGTATTTACTGGCTTTCTTGATTAAGCATATCTTGTGCTTAAATCAGATTATTTTAATACGTTTTTGCAGTTTCAGAAAAATTAATTAATATGATAAACACAATATGATTTTAGAATAAATATTATTAATAAGTAGTAAATAAAATTTCTTATTCATTAATTATATAATAGTTAATCACATTGATTCTAAAAATAGTTAAATAAATTTATCGTCTCTATAAAATATTAATATTTTTTTAATCTCTATAAAAAAATATTTTTTTTTCATTTTTTGTCTTTGTTGTAAAATCAATTGTGTTTTACTAACAAAAACAAATATGACATGTGACATGTGACTATTAGGTAATAATTTTTTATCAAGTTGGCTCTACCACATGGCCAACTCTACTTTTATGATTCTATCTATTTAATTTTATCAATTTATATTTAGTTTTATTTACATTTCATTTGAATTAAAAACCCTAGACTATTGACCATATCGGAAACCCATAAACCCTAATGCATGTAACAAATCCAAATTATATAGAGTTTGTTTATTCTCCTTTCACATCATACGAAGAAAGTGAAGAAAACAACGGAGAACAAGACAATGAAGGTGATGAGAGAATAAATCGAAAAGAGATAAAGAAACGAAGAAGAATATATTACAAAAAATATAGAGGGATCGAAGAGAAGGAGAGTAATGGTTTGTTTGATTTTCCTCCTAAAAACTCTATTTTATTTTTTTTAAAATTAAAAAATTTGTTTGGATTGCTTGTTTTTAAAAACTGTTTTGTAAAACTATTTTTAATATTATACTTTTTAAAACTAAAAAAACAAAACAGTTAAATAGTGTTTTACTTCTCAATTTCCAGTTTTTTTAATTCTCTAGTAAAAAACTATTTTAAAAATTTATATTACCAAATAAGTTTTCTCTTTTTCTCACCTCTAAAACTGTTTTTAAAAACAAGCATATCAAACAAATTTTTTCTTTAATACTATTATTTAAAACAATTTTTAAAATCAAATTTATAAAATATTTTTTAAAACCTAAAATGCTAAAGTGTTTCAAAGAGAACTTAAATCCTTAGTTTTTTTTTTTTTTTGCCGTGGGAGCTTTCCTTTGGTTCTTTGCATGATTGACATTAATTAGAGAGCATCGCAAATTTCATTGGAAGGACAAAGGAGGAAGGAAATGACATTGTCACAAAAGAAAGGAGGTGAAGCACGAATATGATGATAAAGAATACATCATGTATGTTTGGAAAATGTACCATTTCTTATAGATTTTAGGGGGGTTTTTCTTCTTTTTTTTAATGAAAGTATTTTTCTCTTTAAAAATTAAATAGCAAATAACAAACAAATAAAGAAATTCATGAGAAAATAGAGTTATTCACGTGTCAATATCAAATTAATAAAAATTTATCACATGACAATATCCCGTTATCTTCTGTTAATTAAATACATTTGATTTTACAACATGGACAAAAAAACACTGACATTAATATTTTTGGGAATGAAAAGTAGGAATTTTTTTTATAAGAAACTAAAAATAATTTATATAGGATAAAACTTTATTTAATCGTTTAAAAATTAATTTAATTAATAAATAAAATATACATGTTATTTTATACCAAAAATGTATAAGCTTTTAAAATAATCTAAGAAAAAAAATAAATGGGTGTTCAACCACTTAACCAATTGTAGTTGCATAAATAATTTGAAACTTCGACACATTTAATTTGTCTTGTATTCCAATTCAAAATTGTTCATATTATACATAAATTTCATTGCAAATCATCAATGAATTTAACATATTATCTATGACCATGAATAAAATGTGTCTCTTCTAATCTAATTTTCTATAACAAAAACATTTTCAACTACATAAAGACATTCAGAAAATACTCATAGAATTTAATAAATATTAGGAAATTGAATGATTTTTTTGTAATTGTTTGCAAACTTGGCAAGGGGTTACTGTACAAAAAAATGAGTTATCAGCATTCGTGACGTAAGAGAATAAATAAATTGTGAGAAAAAAATTCCAACAAATTGGTAGCATTTCGCTTCCATAGCATAGTGGTATTGCGTTCGCTTCGTAAGCGAAAGGTCGCGAGTTCGATTCTCGCTGGGAGCTCTACTAGTTTGTAATATTATTTTTGTTCATTTAAAATCAAGGTAAAATTACACTTCTACTTCGATAATTTTTTTGATTAAAAAATAATTATATTATTCTATATATAATTTAAAATTTATCTTTTGTCTTTTTTAAAAATTACTATATTTTTTAGTCTTTGAAAATTTATCATATATAAATAATTTTAGTTTCTACTAAAATGTAACATAAACTTTTGAATATTTTTTTGTATATATATATTTAAAACATTAAAAAAAATTATTCACAGAAAATGAACTCAAGTCTAAATTGATGTTTTTGTTTCAATTTAATTCCTTAAATAATAAACATTAAATATTTTGGCCCCGAAAAATATACACCCTTAACACCAATAGAAACTTATAAAATCAAAATAACATTTAAAAATAACTTAAAAGACCAAACATATAATTTAATTTTAATTTAGTTGGTAAACTTTTTTTTTCTTAAATATTACTATATAAAAATAACACTCGGAATTTGGTCAGTTTAAATTTCTATTTTTTTTTAAAAAAAAAGATCGTATACAAATGAATTAATCCAGGAGGCAAAAAGCTGACAGAGAGCAAATAAAATTAAGGGACTAAAGTAAAAGCTTGCGACCAGATTGGAATAGAAGGTCTAAAAGAAAAGCAAATGAAGTCATTAATTTGAGTACTACATTGTTCTCCTTTGAATTTCACATCACAATCAATGAAAGAAAAGAAACTACTCATAGTTAAGCTAGTAATACTAGTAATTAAGTCTCTTAATTGTTGTTGTAGATAATAACATCATTTATATTGATGATGATGGTGATGATGACCATTGGCTTCAACATTTCCAATCCCACCAGCATGAGAAGAATGAGATGATCCTGCACCACCACCAGCATTTGTTGTGTTATTATTATTATTATTATGATTATGATTATAATTCCCCATAGTTGGTGCAGGATTACCATAATACCCTCCATTTGGATGAGCAATATGAAATTGTGGAACAAAACCCCCTAAACTTCCATATTCAATACCACTAGTCCTTTTTCCCAAAGGTTCAACTCTCATAGTGGTTCGATCACCTTCCAGCTCACGATAGCGATGAAGGTACATTGTAAGAGGTTCAATGTAATCATCAAAACCAAGTTTACTCATAGCCCAAAGCACATCCTCTGCAGTTATTGTCTTACGTTGCTCTCTCTGACAACGTTCATTGGCTTCACCAGTTATGAAGCTGATGTATTCGGATACACATTCTTGAATTGTTTCTTTTGCATCGTCTGATATTTTTGCATGTGGTGGAAGAATCTTGCGCATGATGCGTATCACGTTTGCAATTGGCATGAAACGGTCTTGTTCTCTTACGGTGCATTCGTTGTCTTGATCTGTTGTTGTGTGGTTGTTCTGTTCACCTACTTGTTGCCTCGTGTTCATCTCAGACATTGATAGCTTCAATGTCCCTGCATATGCATTCATTCATTAATTTCCTCCATCAACTTCTTTCAATTATCACAAGCTACCAATCAACAACTTGCTTAATTCATTAACTAGTTAATAAAATTAACACTAATATTAATTTTTTTACAATTGATACTAAGTAGAATAAAGAATAAGCAAAAATAATAGTTGAAAAGTTGATGTGAGGATACGATTAAAAAATTAAAACCACATACATCTAACTTTATAGTTACCTTTTTGGTTATATTTTATTGTAGAGTAGTATTAATTTACAAATTTACTCTTTATATTTTATTAATTCTACTTCTAATTATTGGTAGACACGCAATGCATGATAAAAAAAATTATTTTTTATTTCATTTATGAGCCTTACTTTTTTTTTTCTTAGAAAAAATAATAAATTTTATCATAATTAATTCATACAAATGTGGGATATCGAATTTGAACCCAAGACAAAGTGTCCAACCTAATATTATAGACATTTATAAATGAAATAAACTAGGACTTTAAGACATTTATGATCCTTCTTCTTTAATATGTGTGAAATAAGATAAAATAATACTTACTATGAAATGAATAAGGTGTTTAATATTTTTATTTAATATTTGTTACAATATGCATGAAAATATATAACATAATTAAAGATATATTTTGATGCAGTTAAATTTTTTTTTTTAAATCTCGTAGAAAAGGACCAAAAAAATATGGAAAGAATGTAAGAAGAGAGGTGTACTAATTGAAATGAAAATGAATGTAACAGTATAATAAGTTTAAGTACTATGAATAAAGGTAGCAAAGGGTAAATATAGAGGTCAGGTTGTAGTTTTAGAGAAATCCAAAGAGGCATTGACATGCAGGATGGATCGGTGATGAGGGCCCAATTAATGTGGTATGTGTGATAGAGTGGGGTGGCTCTTTGGGAGGGAGCGTGTGTCAGGTGTTTCTATAGCTTTCTCGATAACAGAGCAATCACAAGAAATAGACAAAAAGGGTTCTTAAGTCATGCCATTAAATTAAAGAGGACAAAAACAAACAAACGAATAAAAACGGTTTTTCTTTTTTTATGCCTTTTGTCTTACATGCATTCGTCACTCTAAAACGCATTTCAAAACACACAGGGGCTAAGTTACCTAGTAAATATCAAAACAAAAAAACATGGGTTTGCTTTTGCATGTAAGGGACCAGATTTTGAATTAACTGTGAGTTTAAGAACTACTTCACTATTTTTGTTTTAGCAAAAATTATATTTTGAATTTGCGGGATCTCAATCTTTATAAATTATTATTATTAAGTTATATATTTTTTATTAATTTAAGACTTCAGTTTTTTTTTTTTTAATACTTCTAAGTATTATTTCTTATCAATGTGAGATTCCTTAATACCGTCTCACACATGATATTATTGATTTTGCTGTATGTATATTTCACTATATGATCGCTCTGATACAATTTTAATTATGTTTTATATTAGATCAAACTCATTTAATATGTAAAATGAAGAAGATTACTCTTTATAAACTATTATTGAACTATATATCTGATGAACATGAGACTTAAATTTTTTCTAACAATTTCAACAAATCAATATGTCTAAAATTACCGTTAAATACATGCACTCAGATTTAGGCTTTTTGGCATGGGGAATTTAAGAAGAGTGTGAACAAACTTTTCATTAATTTCAAAACAAAACTACTACTTTTGAAATAAAGTATAAACAAAAAAAATATTTATAAAATTGATATATCTAACTTAATTTTTAACTAAATACATAAATTTTTCATATATCACTCTTGTTTATATTTTATGTTGGATGGAGTGGCTTGTTGAGTACTCTTACTTAAGTTTGGCCTTGTTCTTGTTCGTTTTATGTAATACTCAATACTCCATAGTAGTTCCAAAACACTAGTCTCTTGGTTGGCTTGGAATTCAGAGTAAAATTAAAAAAGAAATGCAGATTAAAAGGCGCAAAAACTGGTAATAGACATGATGTTGGAGAATGCATGGAAGCCACATGTAACTTTGAAGTCAATGGATGCATGCATGCATGCGTGACACATGTTCCATTCCAAAATATGCATACATACACAAACCATTTACTATGTCATCATCTTCTTTACCATGCCCATTACCTTGCTTTACTCATCAGAAAACAAAACACACTTACTCTTCCGTTTATATTTATAAACAAAATTCAATCAATAAAAATTGATGTATTTAAAACAACCTTGGATTTGGTTTTTTTAAGAATCAATAAAAGCACACTTAAAAACGCATGAAGTATACCGGGTGGTGATAGATGACTTGTAATCAAAATAAAAACAACCTTGGATTTGGTTTTTTTAAGAATCGTTAAAGATGTCTCAGCACAATATTATAATTTGAGTAGTGCATCATTGCCCTATAAGATATAAATATATATAAAGGAAACAGACGAGATGAATATCTTGCATGCATGTGGCAAAAATGTGTTGATATTTATTAATTAATGCATAGTCCTGCATGTGAGAAATCATGACGAAAATAAAAAAGAAATAAAAGACACAAACAAATGGCAAAGAGAGAAAGAAGCATATTGTACTGTTTTTAAGGATGATATATATATATATATATATATATATATATATATATATATATATATATATATATATATATATAGTTTATTACCTCCAGAGGTAGTAGTGTTGGGGAGCTTGCGGTAGCCATGAAAACCTCCACTACTTTCCATTGCTTATATGTTGTGATGTGAAGTAAGAGATGAGTGACAGTGGAGTAGTATTTGGCAAGTGTCGACATTTATTTATAGTGCTCAATTTTTGTGTGTCACTTGGGGCGATGTAAACGAGGAACCCGGTAATAGCCGGTCAGATATCCGTTAAAACTCGGATTTGGGACAATGACATGACCGACACCCGTAGGTTGTTCACTTACTCCGTCTCACTATCGTGCGCTCTGCATCTCAACCATTCATCTCAACTAGTTATTTGGACTTTATTTTTTATTTCGTTTAATTTATTTATTAAAAAAAAAAAAAGTTGCCATCTTTATGATATATTCATTACATGATATTTTTACGCTTATTAAGACGTTGTCTTTTATAATTTTAGTGGGTGTTTTGATACAGGATATAACATAATGTTTATGAAGTATTATTTTTTTTAGCGCTCTCACAATTTTGTCTTTCTTAAAAAATATGTGTCACCGAATTGAAAAGTATTAGAGTTTATAAATTATTTTTAATTTTGATTTTTAAGTAATGTGAGACTGTGTGGTGTATCCAAACAATAGTTTATCAGTCGATATTAAATAGAATTTTAAAATGGTCAGTTATTATTTATTGATTTAAGATAGTGAATTTTTTTATCAAATTATACTCGATAAATTACATAACCAATTACTATCATCGTTAACGTTATATTGAATATTTTTTAAAATAACTGTTGTATTAAAAGTTATTATTATATAAATTATATATATAAATTTTGACATTAATATATATCATTGGGATTAACTTAATTTGTCGATAATTATACCACAATTCAGCAAGTGGCATCTCCACAAGCTTTCACATATGTTAATTTACTTTATGTACTTCTATTATTTATTATTTACCATTTGAGGAATTAATGACCAAATCATGAATAAAAAGTGACCAACAAAAATAAAAGAGCAACGATACACTAATTTTAGGCACATAATTGTTATTGGGCTGAAGTTTCAAGAAACTATATAGGCCCAACTTCAACAAGCCGGAAAAAAACACATCTTAGAATATTTAAAATTTTATCCTACCCTCCACATTTTACCTTTATCTCCACAAATATAAGGAAATGACGTATTTATCTTCGTATAAAGTATAAAATCTGAAAATTTTCACCATTCTATCATTTAATATTTTCAAAAAAAGTAGGTGAAAATTTTGGAAAACTCAACCGGAAAACTTCATTCAAGTTTTTCGGTAGTCATGTCTTTTCCAAAAACTTTTTTTAAATTTTTTAGTAGTTCATATCTATTATGGAAAACTATTATGATTTTTTTAACTGATTTTTTCCGATTTAATTAATAGCAATAAGATTACAATAGAAACAAAATTACACATAATTATATTTTTTAACTGATTTTATTTAATTAATCACAATAATAGATTTTTACGATAGTAATTATAATTATTCATACCTGATATGTATTAAAAACGTTGGTAGTATCGATGCATGTTTTATTATATAATACAAACAGTTTATTCATATCTGTCAAAATTTAAAATAAATAAATAAAAATTAAAAAAAAATTAAAAATTTTTTTTGAATACTATCGGAAACTTCCTCACAAGTTTTTTGGTAGTGTTAATTTTATGCTTCTTTACTGAAAAACTTAAAAAAAGTTTTTCGATAGAAACCTTCTATACCGAAAAACTTTTACGTTCTTAATTTTTTTTTTACCCGAAAATCTTTAAAAGGTAAAAGAAAAAAGTAAATTTGAGTTAGTAAAATAGTAAAAAAAAATCAAAAGTATATTTGATATTTTTAAAATTTTATAGGCTATAGATATAATTGTGGGAGTAAGAGGTAAATTGTTCTAGAATATTTATCTTGTACCCAAAAATCAAAATCCTACCTCCTATTGATCAAAATCCCGTTTTATTGCCTTTAATTGATTATGTCTATTGTTGATGACATGTTAATTTTAAAACAAAAACAAGAATTACAAAATCTATTTTTTTGTTTTTAAGTTTAAAAAAAAAACTTTTTTGAAATTAAGTAAAAAGTAACTCAACCCCATTTTCCTTGAACAAGTTTTAGTTTTTAAATTAACTTTCAAAATAAAAAATCAGAAACTCACAACCACCCCGAATGAATCCTAAACTCTTAAAGTTTTAAAAAATTCTTGAATTTTTTGAAATACTTTTGTGTTCCGATTAACTTAAATTGAGTTTTTTAAAATAAAAAAAATAAAAAAATTGAATTTTCTAAAACACAAATTGAATCAGTTGAGATAATTTTTTATTCAAAAAAAAAAAGTTAAAATGTGGGGTAAAGGATATGGATGAAACTTTCAACATGTTAATCATAGCAATGTATCTCTTTCTATTTTTGTTTTTTCCTTTCCTAGACGTATAGTATATTCTCTTTCCACAATAGGAATGTATATATAGTGATTGTAACTCTATTAACTCAAGTTTTATTCATTCTACTTCATGAAACCTTAGAAATGCTGTTTCTCTTCTTCCTCTCTTCTTCTTCCTCCTCCTTTCTACGTTTCTCATTGTTAACAACCACTACCTTAGACCACGATACTTTGTCAGCCAATATTGTCCCTTTAAATCTCCTCTCCATATATTTTCATTAGGGGTGAAAATATATTATGTTAGAGTTAAATTTTTTTAATCCAAGTCTGACATGATACAACAAATTAAAATTTAAGTTTTGTCTATTACTTGTTAAATATTTTTTTTAAGTATAAGTCTAACATTTGTGAAAGTGTGATATAGTTATCGGTCTAGATATATAAAGGTCTATTTTATATTAATTTTTTGAAATAAATAATTTAATTTATTATTAGATAAATTAAAAGATTTATTTTATATTAATTTCTTTAAATAAATAATTTAATTTATTATTAGATAAATTAATCAGTTAATAGACAATAAAATTGAGTTATATTTTAATATTTAATATTAAATTTTAATATAATTAAACTTTAATTTATAATAATATATTTAAATATATTAAAAATTAATATAGACTAACATGCTTAAATTACATAACAATTAAAAAATTAACGATTTAACACAAAATACGCATTTAATATAACAAGAGGAAAAAATGCACATGTTTTAAGTTTATGGAGAGGAGTCCCTTGAAGTTGTTGCCTAACATAGTCATTTAAGTTGCATTTCATTTGCAACGTTCGTCTTTTTAACAAATTCTGTTAAAATCTCACATGATAATCATATACCGATACGTGTTTAATTAAATTTTCAATCTCCATAAAAATATAATTAAATTTTCAATCCAAATGCACAAATTAAGCACATATTTGTTTTTATGGAATTTCAGCTATAATTACCATAACAATTATCTATTAATATATAATTTACTTTAATATTAATATTAAAATTAATTATTTGATTATTAAAATTTAATTATTATTTTTTTAATTGTTAATATTTTAGATAATTATTTTAATAAATTTAATATAAAGATTTTAATGTACAGATATGGACTAAAATATTTATCAAAATACAACTAATTTCATATTATTTAATGCTATCATTATTAAATTACTCTTAATGAAAAAATTTCCACACAAAATTAATTGGAAGAAATGGTAGTTTGAAAAAATGCAATTATTTTTTTATTACATAGAAAAAAAAACTAAATAAGGTCAACAACTATTTTTACTACGTAGATAACTAGTTAATTTTGTTTATAATGGAGTTGGAAGAGATTCATCTAAAAAGAAGTGAAAAAATATGCATTTAATGTTTGTAACCTTTCCTTTTGTGTTTTACTATTTTTAAGGGTTAAATATATATTTTTCATAGGTAAGTAGTTAATTTATTAGGGGGCGTAAATATTAGTAATAAGGTCCAACTCTATATTTCATACATGTAGCTCTTTGAATGTCTCAACTTATACTATTCAGATAAATATATTTTTATCTCCATAAAACTAAAAATATTTACTCTTAGTTACGATGAAATTTTTCATTGTTTTTGTCCTATGTCAAAACAATGGTGTGTTTTTAATCTTAATTGACGGATTAGAAATATAATTTTAATTGTAATTTTAGTCAATTTATTATTATCAATTAACAAAATTTGTTATCTTATTTTAAAAGTCGATAATTTTAGTTTCTCTCTTATATTTTTGAACTAAAAAAATAACAATTTGATGTATTTATAATGACATGACATATTTATATGATATAGAACAATCTATATGCGATAAAATATAAACTATGGTTATTATCATGTTATATTGGATGGATAAAAATGATATCCACGCTTTAGTTATATACATGTGAATATCTCTTTAATGAATATTTGATAGACTTTTTTCCGTTACATTAGATAAAAATTAATGATATAAGTATTTTACATGTATCTGATTAATAGGTATTTGACATATTTCTCTTCTTTATCTTTGTTTAGTACAAGTATTAGTAAATATGTAAATATAATATTTTAAATTAAAAAAATTATTTATGTAAAAAAATAAATATTTTTTGTTGCTTTATGTATAATATTTCCTCCTAATATATAGAAAAAAAATAGTAACACATAAAAACATGAATACACTAAACATATAACAAAATTCCATAGTAAAAACTATTAATATATAAACAAAAAAAATTATAATATATCAATTTTATTAATTTACTATCAAGTACGAATATCCGCAAATATAAATAATGTTACATTTGCATACATATTCATTAACTAACACGTAGTTCAAATATTTATTCTGTTTATTTTATTTGCAGATACTTGTTAACCTATTTGCTCGTACCTGTCACAGATATCTGCATGTATATCTGGACCTTTTATTTTAATCAGACATTTATTATTCAACCCTCTCATCTTTCCCAATAAAACACTCCTCCCATTCGATATGACCCTATATATAAATATATTTAAACAGTAAATGCTACTAATTAGTTGTTAATTTGTTAGAGAAATAAATTGAACTCGTGATCTCCTTATCACTCAAACTCCTTCAAACTACCTCGTCAGCTTATGACTCCTAAACACAAAAAATATATACTACAATTTAAATAATATCAACGACAACTTTTACGATATATTTGTTTATTTCGTGGTACTTTCATTTTACAGACATTTTATTTATCAATTTAAATGTGAATATCTCATATATTATATTTGAGGCACTCTTGATCACTAAATTTAAAGAGCTCTTTCAAGTTATATTCAACCCGTGGTTCACCATCTTATAAAAGACTAACACTTTTTAGAAGACCTAACTATTGATAATTTGCTATTTTACTTTGATGAATGATTGTTTTGTTAATTTATATTTTTATTTGACTTAGACAGTAAAAGAATAACATATAAAGAGGCATTTTAAATGAGAGGACTTTTGAATGTGAAATATATATTATATATATTTATTTATCTGTATATTATATACAAAGTTATTTTTAATTTTGTTCAAAATTATTTTAATTTTACAGTTTAAAGTAAAATCAAATTTAGTATGCCAACTCTTCTAATAATAATATTTAATAAGTTACAAATTATGTATCAATTTATAATAATATTTATTTTATATATAAATATATAATGAACAAGAAGAATCTTAAGAGCAATATTTTATTAGTCTCATTATCCCTAACTCAAAGAGTAGATATTCATACTCCAACAACTATTTGTTCTGGGGGTAAAAAAATAGGAATTATATTCGATATATTAAGAGTTTATTTTCTGTTGATGTCGTTGAAAAAAGATAAATTATTTTGTAAGTATATAATAAATTTAATTTAAAGTATTATCTGTCATGAGACATCATCCACTTATCTTAAATTTTTAAAAACTAAATAAATACTCAAATTCTTTTTTTAAATTGTTGAATTATATCGATATTTTAAAATGGTGTTGAAATTACAAAATTATTTTAGACTAAGAATACAATGAATTGATAAGATAAAAAATAATTTGAAACTACGTAAATAATATAAATAATCTATTTGATAAAAAGATCCTTACAAATAGATAAACTCAATTGACAAGCAGCTCGTTGGAATTTTAATGAACAAGTTGAGTATTTAATTCTAACATAAAACTTAAAACTAATTTATATTTAAAAAAAACTTAAAACAGTCTATTTAAAGAAATTATATATTTTCAACACGCATTATTTTATATTCTCTTCTAAATAAAATATAAACAAAAAATATATAAATAACTAGATTAAATATATCAAGTAATCAAATTAATTTAACATATATTTACTTATATCTCATTTTATAAAACATCATAAAATAACATTATGTTGGTAGAAATTATTATTTTTTTGACTAATTGGTAGAACAATATTTTTTTTTATAAAAATCAATATCAAGATTTTAATAGAAATATAAAATAATTAATAATTACATTTTTTTTTATAAAAATCAATAATTACTTACATCCTGTCCTCGTTGGCATCGTGAATAACCGATAACTATCGAAGGCAGACAAATAATTTATGCATATTAAAAGCTTTTCAACAAAAATAGTAAATTGTTCCTTATAAATAAAATAATATAGTAAATTGTATTTTCCTTTTCATTTATAAATAAAAATTTAGGTGAATTGAATTCTAGAATATTTACACCAAAGTTCTTATATTATATCAACTGAATTTTTATCAATTAAACCGATATTCATATAAATAAATTAGATTATTCTCCATACAACTTCTAAAAAAATAATTAGACGAAGTATATTACGTTTTGTGAAAGCGAGTTGAATTTTGAAAAAGGGAAAATTTAGAGGACAAAATCTATAATTTATCTATTTTTTAAATTAAAAAAACAACATGATAAATCATGGTATAATACAAATCCCACAATTAGTTCATTTTTTAAAAGTATTTTATAGTGTCTTTAATTTGAAAAAGAAAAGTAAGTTCTTTCCTCCATTCTCTTTCAAAAATATGCATCAAACATATCTTTAGTGTTTGGTTGAGTATGGTAAGCAAACAACTAAACTAATATTATTTGAAGTCACGGCATATTTTTTTATTGATTTATTTGTAAGTAATTTAATTTTTATATTTATTACTTCTTAAATACAACTCAATTGTTAGCCCATAGGTAATTGATATGCATTTGCTCAAATTCAAGTTTGGAATTCTCTAATACTAAAATAAAAATTACATTTATTTATCATACCTACAAAAAAGTCTCTTTTTTTCCTCATGAAAATAATAGTTTAAAAATATGGGCAATTCATTTCCTAAAATAATAAAACCCAATTAGTTACAAATTTAAAAATTTCCTTATACAAATGATATCATGCCTATAAATCCAGGCACACTAAGGTTGTGTGTAATAGTGGTGCCTCTTTAATTAATTTGAGAAAATGGGAAATGTGAGTTTCAACAAAAAGAAAGATATGGCAACATTGCTGATAATTATACTTTTAGTGACAGCAATTTGTGTGTTACCGTTCTTCTTAAAGATAACATCACCAATTTTCTTGCTTCTCTGGTTTTGCAGTATCCCTCTTTGTATCATCCTTTATTCTGTTTATCTTGCGATTTACTTTTGGTGAAATCGCAAACAAGCCTCTACAACAGCTGGTAATGATGATTACATCAAGTTCCAATGGTGGATTGATGTCGCAAATAATACATAGGAGGTTTTATTTTTATTTTTATTTAATTCCTAGCTTGTTCAAAGCTTGGGAATAAATTACAATGTAATATCGTCTATTCAACTCCTTCATTTGTATGTTGAGAAACATTTTTTTATTGGAGGACTTTATAATATCAATTACATCTAAATTGCTCCTGTTTTTCTTGTGTTTTTTTGCTTTACTTTTAATTTTATATTGCCGATGTTGATTTTCCGTCTATCTCATCGAGGTTTACTACTCAAATATATAATTATATATAAAAAAAGTACTCTATATAATTTGAGTGATTTAATTTTATGCATAGTTCGATATGCATATTAAAGGTGTAAAATGAGTATATTCTATTAAAAAAAAATTGTAAAATAATCGTTCTATCAACTATTGATTAATAAATTTTAAAAGTAAAATATTAATTATATGTGTACGGTAATAAATTATAAATTCGTTGAAATAACAATTCTTTCTTTATCAATTGATAATAGTCGTCGACACAAACAAAATAATATAAAATTTCATATTCTATGCTTAGTATTATATTATAATATTTATAATTTGATTTTTATAATGTACATTTGATATTATATTTTCACAAAAAAAGATATAATATTAATATTATATTTAAAGTATATAATATAATATACTTTTATATACAATCATTATATAATTTACATAATAATATTGCATATTTAACATACAATAGTTGTATATTTAATGCACAATAATGGAATTTACAAGTGTCACCAAAACGAGGTTGTGAAGTACTCTATGAGATGAAAAAACGGATGGAGTAGTTAAGGAAATTAATGGATATAAGGTAGCCACAATCACATTCTCTCAAAGCAGTGACTACACACAGACTGTTGTATTTCATGCATTACAAAAAATGGCTGCAGAAGAAGAAGATCAACTTCAACTACTAACATCAACTAATGATGATTATGGTGGTGTTATTGTCGAAATGGATCACCCTATGGATTCAACAACCTTTCTATCCATTCTCAGATCTTCAATTTCAAACTGGAGACAACAGGTACTCCCTTTAATTCTTTTTAATTACTTCATTTATTAGTTACCATCATTTTTGCTTCACCCACGCCTTCCAAAGTAAAACAATTTCACCAAATAGATCTCATTCTTAATGGGCTCTTACTGCCCTTTTTATGCTAATATACTGATGTTGTAGCAAATAGATCTCATTCTTAATGGGCTCTTACTGTCTTGTAGGGCAAGAAGGGAGTTTGGATCAAATTACCTATTCATCTTGCCAACCTTGTTGAAGCTTTAATTAAGGTGAATTTATTGGTCACTCTTATTGATTCTTGATAATTTTTTTAATAGCTGATGAAAAGATGAATTTAATCCTTGTCCTTGTGTACTAACTTATAATTTTAATCATATTACTTATTTGTCACAATTCTATGCAGGAAGGTTTTTGGTATCATCATGCAGAACCTAAATATTTGATGCTTGTACATTGGATTGCAGACAGTGCAAACACCATTCCAGCAAATGCCACACACCGAGTGGGTGTTGGAGCGCTTGTGGTGAATGAAAAACGAGAGGTATTTAGCTATTAATTAATAATAATCACAATGCAACATGATCAGGCTTCTGGGTAGTTTGGCTGCACAATCACTCCCATATGGTTAGAGGGCTGTCACCAATATTGTTACATATACCATTCCTTTATCATGGAGAACAGAAGTAGAAATTTGACACTTAATTCTAGGGAAAACTATAATTCGATCATTCAAAAAAAAAAAAAAAAAAGTAAAAGGGAAGAAACACTTTGCATCTATTGATTCATAGAAACAACATTGATGAATGGAGTTAGTTATTCAAAATCCTATCTTCATCCTTTAACATATGGGGTCTAATCAAATCAAACTTCTCTTCATGTTTGTTCCTACTCATTTGTGTGAGGCTGTAGATCCACCCTTTTTCCGATGTGATCCGATATCAGTATTTTAGTGATAATGAATGTGTCTCTCACAGAAAAATAATTCTTTAGAATTCTGAATTGGTATTTTGTATTGATGTCTCATTTCCTAGTTATTGAATGATATTAGGTTCTAGTGGTCCAAGAAAAAACTGGACATTTTCAGGGAACTGGATCATGGAAATTCCCTACAGGAGTTGCTGATCAGGTAAATCATAAATGTATCAATTATCTTTTGCTAATTTGTTAAAGAAGCTATTCATGGTTTATAATCTACTTGTTCTGCCGCAGGGAGAAGACATTTGTGCAGCAGCAGTAAGAGAGGTCAAAGAAGAAACCGGAGTAAGTAATCTCTTTGTGGTACCTATTGAATGTGGACTAGACATGAAATTTGCTATTTGATCAATCACAAGAGAACTAATAGTTCCAAGCTCTTTCAATTTTCAGGTAGACGCAGAATTTGTGGAAGTATTAGCATTCAGGTAGTACGTTTCCATATAAATATTTTATTTTATATGTTGGAAAAGAAACTTGCTAATGTTGCTACATGCACCAATAGAAATATCATGGTTTATGAGTGGGAGATAATAAGTGCTGGAAAGTGTTCCTATTGCTGATTTTATTGCTAGTTTCTGGAAAAATTTAGGAACTTCTTTTTATTTATTTGTTTTCGTGAGTTTACAATTTTGATAACGAGGCATTGCTTTCTTCTTTCATCTGAATAACAGACAAAGTCACATGTCATTCTTTGATAAGTCAGATCTATTCTTTGTGTGCTTGTTGCGCCCTGTTTCTTTTGACATTCAAATCCAGGAGATAGAGATAGAGGCTGCAAAGGTACGTATAATGTAATTGAATGCATTAATTGATGTATGTTATCCATTTTAATTTTAACATGTTCAACCTTATGGATCACTAAAATACCATAATTTCTCATATTCTTTTCATTTAAAGCTTTTTTTTCTTTCCGGAATTTAATTGTTTTACTTTAATGCATACTGTCTGACAGTAAATTCTAAATTGTATCACGAGGAAATAGAAATTCATTATATTATACTTCATCTGGAATGAAGTATAAACAAAAATAATTTTTGAAAAATTGATGTATCTAATTTATAATTTAGATAAGATATATCAACTTTGTAAATACTTTATTTATATTTCATATTGAAGAGAGTTTATGGCTAAAGGCTTGATATTATTCTGTGCTGCAGTGGATGTCATTTGATGAATATGCAGCTCAGCCCTTTATGGAAAAGTATGAGATTTTGAGGAAAATTAACGAGATATACTTGGCAAAGATTGATGGACATTATTCTGGATTTACTCCAGTAGCTACAAATTCAAACTTCTATTTTTACTTGAATGCTGGAGGCCTGAAGAGGTGTAATTCTGTATAAAGCATTAGCGATAGTTTACACACTTAGCGACTTAGCTTTATTTTATTCATTGTGGGAACAATCTCAAAATTTTACCATTATTATTTATTGTATTGTTTCAAATTATTATACAACATGGTTACTTTAAATATTTTTAAGTAAGAAAATGAAATAAACGATATTAATGCTTTCTTTAAACATAAGAAAATGAAGTTGTTTAAATATAAGTTTGCAAACTTTCTTTAAACAAAAAGTTTCAAACTTTGATTAAAATAAAGTTATGTGATTTCTTGAATCTTTTCGACCACATTTTATGCTTTGGAATTCTGAAAAGATGATGCATTTTATTGATGTAGAATCAATTCTTTTAAGTCATTACCAATTGTGCAAACTCATACCTGCATAGTCTTAGGATTTCTCTTATTTTGGTGTATTCAATTGATTTGTTCGTGTGTCTCTCGCTAGAAGACTTCTTCGAACTGCTCATTGACCGAGTTGGCTTTGTGTTAATTTTATATTTGATAAAAAAGTGGATGTTGAGAAGCATACGAGTGAGAAGAACTGTATAACCAATATCTTATTCTGCAGTATTTGCTTCCATTACACCATTGACCAATGTTTCTTCTGCCACTTTTACCTCACCAAAGGTAAACAACAATGCAAAAGATGTGAAAAAGGATCCCAAGTGGAAGGTTCCTGATGTGTTACTTTGTCATTGCCTTGTTGACACTTTTTAATTCTCTATTCAAGACATCCTTAAATTAAAAAAAAAAAAGTTTTGGAAATTAAGAGACTTTTAATTTAAGGAGACTTTAAAAGGTGTTTTTAAAGAGACTTTAAATTAAAAAAAGATGACCCATGACTTGAATTTATTAAAAGAGACTTAATTTAAATTAAAAAAAGATGACTTAAAGTCAAACTTACTTAATCAATCAATATAATTAAGCCAGCTAGAGGCCATCCTATTGGCATATGGACGAGGAGGACAGACAAACAGGTTATGTCTCAAACCAGCTTGAATTGAATCTCTATTGGGTTTGCCATATTATTATCATCGTCTTTTATGTTAATAATGTTTATTTTTTTTCTCATGCTTACTTTTCAGTTAAGAATTAATATCAGAATGGTGAGTGAACAAATGGCAGCAGAAGATCATGTCCAACAGATTGAACTACTAACTTCAACCAATGATGATTATGATGGTGTTGTTGTGGAAATGGATCAGCCTATGGATTCTACAACCTTTGTAATCATTCTCAGAGCTTCAATTTCAAATTGGAAACAACAGGTAGTCCCTCTAATTGGTTGTTTCTTTTGAATTTTATTCATATTAATGGATGCATACTGCTACAACTGTAAACTGGGTGAAAGGCTTTTTTTAATAATATTATTGATTTAAAAAAAAACTTTTACAAAAAAACAACTCCTTTCATACCCTTCACTACTTTTGAATGAATATTCAAATTGGTCATTGAAATTGTAGAAATGTATCAATATAGTCTTTTAAAATGATCTCTGAAATTACAAAATTTTAATCAAATTTGTCCCTCCATTGGTATTTGCATAGACTAAAATGACATTAAGTTGATAATATTGAGAACGAATATGAAACTAATTGAATAATGTTAGGGATGTATTTGATAACACATTGAGACATAGTAACAAACTTGATTAACATTTTGTGAATCAAGGAATCATTTATCATTATGAAGTTCATGTAATTAGTTAGTTGCAGTATGGCATATCCATATACAGTTTCATGTAATTAGTTGGCCTTCATTTTTACTTCATGTTGTCTGTCAAAGGGAAACAAATTAAGCAAATAGATTTGATTCTTTCTTTCCTTTTTTATGGTAAAATATAGTGATGCTGTATTCGCTTAATTGATGTAAACACATATAAATGTAGTTTTAATGACTCAGGTTTGTTATTCAATCAACATTGTCTTGTAGGGCAAGAAGGGTGTTTGGATCAAATTATCTATTCATCTGGCCAACCTTGTTGAAGCTTTAATTAAGGTGAATTTATTGCTCACTCTTGTTGATTCTTGACAAATTTTTCTTGTATGCTAATTTTTCATTTTAATTACTATTATATTACTTTTGTGTCATAATTCTATCATGCAGGAAGGTTTTTGGTATCACCATACAGAAACAAAATATTTGATGCTTGTACATTGGATTGCAGACAGTGCAAACACCATTCCAGCAAATACCACACACCTAGTAGGTGTAGGTGCACTTGTGGTGAATGAAAAAAAAGAGGTATTTATTCAGAATTTTGAATTGGTATTTACTGTTTAGTATTGATTTCTCATTTCCTAGTTATTGAATGATCTTAGGTTCTAGTGGTTCAAGAAAGTAGTGGCCGTTTTCAGGGAACTGGATCTTGGAAATACCCTACTGGACTTGTTAATAAGGTAATCTCTTGCTAATTAGTTTAAGAAACTATTCTTGGTTTATAATATTTTCATTTTGCTGCAGGGAGAAGACATTTGTGTAACAGCAGTAAGAGAGGTCAAAGAAGAAACAGGAGTAAGTAATCTCTGTGGTACTGGCAAGTTCTACAGCGGACCAACTTGATAGATAGTCCACAATGTGGACTAATACTTGGAAATTGTTTGAATTACCAAATGACAATTGACGCCGTTCTCTAGAAATAGAAGCACACAATTCTTCTTGTTGTTACGACTAAGATGATGATATGATTGTTGTCTGTACGACAAAAACAAGATAAAACCAATATGAATTAAGCTTTACGGCACATATATTTTCTTTTGCAATACTCACATCAATCAGGTCACTGACTCAGACGTTACATTAATTTGGAGGACTGTGAACTTCTACTTATGAGGGTCAATGTTGGTTATTGTTGAAATTGCAGACGATTTTTAAAAACTGATCACTGGTATACGTAGTCCACCGTAGAGCTTGCCAAGTGATACCTATTGAATGTGACTAGACTTGAAATTGTCTATTTGATCAACCACAAAAGAACCACTGTGATTCTGAGCCTAATAGTTTGAAACTCTTACAATTTTCAGGTTGACTCAGAATTTGTGGAAGTATTAGCATTCAGGTATCATGTTTACATATAAATATTTCATTTTGTATAAAGTTCCAAAGGCTGAATATAAACATTTCATTTGAATAATAGTCAAAGTCACAAGACATTCTTTGAGAAGTCAGATATATTCTTTGTATGCTTGTTGCGCCCTCTTTCTTTTGACATTCAAATCCAGGAGTCAGAGATAGAAGCTGCAAAGGTATGTAAAATTTATAAAAGTTCAATCTTATGGATCATCCAAAATGCCATAATTTCTGAGGAAATGTTCTCATATTCTTTTCATTACTTAACATTTAAAGCTTTATTTTTTTGGAATTAATTGTTTTACTTCAATGCATGCTGTGTCTGACAGCATATTGTATCATGAGGAAATGTAAACTCATAGCTATATTATTTTGTGGTACAGTGGATGCCATTTGATGAATATGCAGCTCAGCCATTAATGGAAAAGAATGAGTTTTTGAGGTACATAAATGAGATATATTTGGCAAAGATTGATGGACATTATTCTGGATTTACTCCTGTATCTACAAAATCAAACTTCACTAACCACCAAAATAGCTTTCTTTACTTGAATGCTGGAGCCCTCAAGAGGTGTAATTCTTTATGAAGCATCACCCAAAGTTTACAATCTCGGCGACTTACATGTTTGGATAAACAACTCAATAATATAAATTATTTTTGTATTAAAAAGATAAAAATATAAAATTAAATTGTTTTTATATAAGTATATAAACAGTTATAAATCATTTTCATAAATTATCATAGATAATTTATTAAAAAAAAAAGCTGAAAACAGTTTAGACATATCACAGGATGTTTAATTATTTCCAACTCTTTCAAATACTACCTACCAGCACTACAAGTGTTTATACTAATAAATAAATAAATTAATGAGTTTGAATCTCAACTGTTTTCTTTTTTTTTTTTGGACAATAATATTGATTGACTAATCTGGAAGAAGAAACCAATGTATCAGATGTGAGGTTGAAATTAGAACGAATTAAATTGAAGTATATAATAAATTCTACATCTCATTTCACACCTGCACATATAAATATCAAGAATATGCACATACGTGTAGGCAATTAAACAGTTTGGCAGCATATACACTAAACTCCAGACAGCACGAAACTATTATCCTATCTCTTCTGTCCACGTGTAATATCGTCCCACAATGTCTTATCCTACACGATTATTACCTTTGATTGAATTGTTGTTTAAATACCTAGATTAATGCACCAATATTTTTAGTATAAAATTATTTTATATTTTATACAGTTAATATTTTATAACTATAAAAAATGCATTGATATATCAAAATTAATAGTTCTAATTTATACTGTTAATCTAGTTTCTCTTAAATATAATATACAACTTCAATCTAAATTGACTTTCAAAATTAAATTAATCTTTAAAGCAAAAACTAAATGAAAAACACATTAAATAGGTTTTGATCATGATATTTTTCGAGAAAATACATTGCCCTGCCTACACCCACCAGGGGTATAAAATTAAATCATCTCAAAGTCAAATGTAATGAAAAGATGTGCATTAGTTATAATGCTCTATCTTATCCATCCATTTACAGTATTAAACTAGGAAATCTAATCACTCAATTATTTGGAATCTTTCAAGACAAATTTGGTAGAATAACGATGATACAACAATTTTTACAAAAACTACACTATATAATTTATATAAATTATTTTGATTTTGTTAAATTCACCGTAAATCAATAAACATATATGCTAGTATATTTACTGGAATCGAAACAAACTATTTCCCATTTTTTCTTCTTCCTCTCACAACAAATATATATTCCAAATATTATCAAAATTAATGTATGTGTATTCTTAATCTCAGCAACAAAAAATACAAATACAAATCATCACTATAAATAATGTATATATTTCAATCTCAACAACAAAACCAAAATACAGACAACAACAAACTGGTGTATACTAAGTACATAACAAAATATAAAATAAAATAAAATAAAAACATTTATCTAAATCAAATTTAGTCAAGATACATATAGTTTTATAGTTCTATAATCAAACATGCCCATGATTAAAAACCTGATATTAATTGTTGCAAATATAATCTATGACCGTTGGAAGAATGTATGAGTAGTAGTACCATGTTGTTCTTTAGCAATCATAGTAACAGAAACATTCTTGTCTCCTTCAATCTCCCTATACTTATGAAGATAACATTTAAGAGACTCTGCATATTCTTCAAAGCCAAGTGTAGTCATAGCCCAAACAAGATCATCACCATTAATTGTCTTTCTCTTCTCTTTTTGACACTTTTCAGATGCTTCCCCTGTTATGAAACTTATGAACTCTGATACACACTCTTGCATAGTTTCTTTAGATTCCTTCGAAATCTTTGCTTTCGAAGGTAAAGCTTTCTTCATGATCCTTCCAACGTTTGCTATAGGAAGGAGCCTTTCTTGTAGTGCTTCTCTGTATCCTGCAGAACCTTGTCCACCTGATTCATCATCTGATTCAGCCATAGCTATCTAGCTTCACTAAGTTATATAAATAAATCAACATAAACCAAACTCAAACTTAATATATATTTACTTCTGTTTATGTTTATTCAAAAATCTTAACTATCGGAGGACGTGGATTTTATTTTACTTTATAGTGGCTACAACAAATCCTATTGTTTTTTAAAATCCACCTTCTCTTTGGTCTGAATATAAATAATAATAAAGAAAACTATTTGTTGTGGTATTTTAAAAAAAAAATATTAGAGAAAATAAATTATTTTTAATAACATTAATCTAAATGGTCATTTTACAATTATTTTATATGAAATTTAAATTTTACTTTTTAAGATTATAACATCAAACTCTTGTTATTAAACCGATGCATTATAGACATTTGTGATTTTGAATAAAAACAAAAATTAATTAATTCTACCATATATTTAACCTGTTACCGCAAGCTTCTAGATACAAACTCTCGTGTCTGGTTGTCAGATTTTTTAATTGTGTATAAATATTATATTATAATTTTGTGTAGACACGTGTTAAGAAATCAACTGTAGAAATTATATTTCGAAAATTGTGTATTCAAGTTATTGAAGTTTTTTTTTTTAAAGTTTAATTGTAAAGTTTCTACTTAAACTCCAATTTCATATTTATAATTTTTTAATTTAAATTTGGATGTAAATTAAAAACTCATTATTTAACTAGTAAAAATTTAATCAAATATACTTGACTTATCGATAATAATAATAGTTTAAAACAATAAAAGTATTAAATATAATTTCATTATTTATGTCAATGTTTAATATTGACGTATATTAGACAAAGAATAAATATTAAATCTAATGTGTGGGTGCAATATTGTATATAACAATATTATTATATTATAGCAATATTTTATAGTAAATATAGTAAATAATTGAATCTCTTAATATTATTGGTTAACTCTTCAAATAATTCTTAATTATCTTCAATGATGATCTCTATAATTGTGCTCTTTATTTTTCCAAAATAAAACATTCATTTTGAAATTTGTACTAAAATGTTTCAAATTTCTGATCAATACAATCTGTTTGATATATGCAGTGCAGTGCTGTTGTTGATCTGGGCCGTGAGAGCAACTTTGGTTAGTGGACATTTTATCTGGGTAAGTGCGTGGGCCTTGCGTTAATAGTCCATAATTAATCTTTAATTATATTCACTCCATTCCCACTAATTGGATGCCTATTATGTCAAAGTATCAAACCATTATTTGTCAAACCATCCTCACTACTTCAATCAACCACTGCCACCTGCCAAACCACTCTCAATTTGATGCTTAGTGCTCATCGAAGAAAGATGGAACACCACACTCAATCACTTATTAATATGAGACTATAATATTGTTGAAAAAAAAACACTACAACGGATAATTTATTCACCTCATAAAAAATTAGTTTATAACGGATAATTTATAATGTATAAGTTTATATGATCAAAATAAAGATGTCATTTGATGCTTAATTGAATAGTTATATTGTTAGTTGATTAATTGTTTGCTTGTTTGGTTCATCGTTTATTAAATTGATAAGATTATATCTCGGACAATACATATTAAATGACAATGATTCCATTTTTTATTCGATGATTATATTGAGAAAACAACTATTTCTCAATTGTTGATTCACATAATTAACACTCTACAAACGTCTAATTATTATGTGGGTTATTGTCTAAATGTATACATCTAGAAGTATATACATTAAGAGAAGAGCAATTTCGCTAAAATAATAAAGGTTTAATTGCAGTTTTAGTTTTCCTATTTTTAATAATTCATGAAATTGATTCTTACTTTAAAGTTTGATAGTTTTGGTTCATTGTTATGATTTTTTAACTAAAAAATGACGATGTGATATGCTTTAAATAACGTTATATATGATAAGACGATGTATAATGATTAACACTCATAAAATCGCAATAAAAATTTCCAAAAAACTTAACTTTCAACTTAAGAAATTTTTCATTTTTGTAATTTCATTAATGACATATGAATAACGAATGCATCTAGATTGTTGTATATCATTAAATTGTATCTCACATTATTTGAAATATGTCAAATTGTTATTTAAATTTTTTTTGAATAAAAAATAAAAATTGTCAACTTTTAAAATAGAGGAATCAATTCTATAAATTGGTAAAAATAGAACGATTAAAACTGCAATTAAGCAAATAATATAAACAGGAGTTTTAACAACAAGGGAGGTAAAAGATGCTCGCTTGAAATGAAGTGGAAAAATGCATTATTATTTCAGAATTTATTTAAAGCCCACAAGTATAGGTATTGGGCCAGACCTGGTGTTCCCCTAAATCCATACCTTTCTCAATTGAAAGTTTTACCCCATACCCTCACAATATTACCTATACCCCTACAAATTTTTTAAAATGTCAAAATTATCCTCATTTTTTTTTATTATTTTATCTAATTAAATTTTATTTTATTTTTACCTTCTACCGAAAAACTTGAAAAATGTTTTTTGGAAAAGACGCGAACATTTCACACTAACGGAAAACTTTTTCGCAAGTTTTCCGGAAAATGCGTAAATTTAACACTACGGAAAAATTGCCAAAAAGTTTTCCGATAGTTTTTTTTTTTCAAATTTTTTTTAAATTCTTTTTTAAAAAAAAATTTAAAAAAACAAAACTACCGAAAAACTTCATGGCAAGTTTTTTAGTGTTAAATGGTATGTCTTTTCCGAAAAACTTCCTCCCAAGTTTTTCGGTAACTACTGGAAAACTTCATGGCAAGTTTTCCGGTAATGTTAGATGGTACGCCTTTTCCAGAAAACTTGCCAAAAAATTTTCCGGTAGTGTTAAATGTTCTCGTCTTTTCTGGAAAACTTTTTTCAAGTTTTCCGATAGAAGGTAAAAAAAATATAATTTGATAAAATAATAAAAAAAAAGTGAAGGGTAATTTTGACATTTTGAAAATTTTGTGGGGGTATAAGTATAATTGTTGGGGTATGGGATAAAACTTTGTTCTCAATTTTGGATAGACTAAAGGAATTTTATCCAATAATATCATAATTTGTTTAAAATAATATTTTTTTATGAATGTTTATTTAAAATTTCAACTAAATCATTATGCCAAAAAAGAGGTGTTTGACGAGTTTTGAAAATTGGATCTAAGTGTTAATCAAAATGATTTTTGCTAGTCAAATGTAAGTTCATATATAATTAATTTATTTTTGACGTTTGGGGGAAGTTGGGGTAGGGGACTGACTATGGAACAATGGAAAATTAATTAGCTAAGACAATGAAGATATAGTTGAGACAGGCTTGAAAAAAGAGATCATAGTAAAAGAGACTCAAATTTTGCTGCCATGCAAAATCATGCTATATTATTTTGTGAATTACTACATTTTATTATTATTGTGTGTATGCGAAACGTGTCCGTGATTATAACTTAACTTCCCCAATATGTCTTGCTGGTCTTAAATTAGAATTATTAAAGAAATAATTTGATATACGTATAAGATAAGAGTTGGCTACCAACCTAATAACTTAACTTCCCTTTCTAACTTCCAACTTCTTCTTTCCCTTCCTTGCACCCCTCTAACACCCATTTCACCCTCACACTTCTCGTATACTAATCTTATTTGAGGTGCATCGAATATTAATATAAGCATTTGTTCCAACAAATATTCGAATTTAAGTTTACTATTTTGTAGAAGTCTAGCTCCTTACATTAGACCCAAACTCCAGTAGAGATTCGAATCTATTTGTGTCTCTTTTGCAAAACTCAACATTCATTGGTTACTCATGTTGTCCTTTAATATTATTTTAAATCAATTTCGAAGACGCATAAATATTGATCGATAATAAAAATTAAGAAATATTCAATTCAAATGAAATATAAACAAAATTAACTCATATTTTTGAATTAAATATAAGCAAATTTTATCAACTTATTTAATTTAACTTTTATATTTTCAATTACTCAATTTATTAGCGACGAAAAGTAAATTAGGTAATTTTTTAATTCTTTTTGGGATTTAATAAATTAGAAGTGATCAATTTTTTTTAATACGCTTAATTTGATCAATTTTGTCCAAAGGGAGTATTAATTAGGACAGGCAAGTTTTAATGTTATCACTCTTTATAATAATTAATTGATTAATATTTAACAGCAACCACTATTATTATTATTATTTATAGCTAGTTTTATTGACAAATTCAGCCTTATTAATTGTCAAAAACTCTTACACTAGAGCATGACATGCATGTTGGGCAAAGTTGTTATTTCACACATGGATATGTAAATTTGATCAACCAATATAAAGCAAAAATGAATATTTAGAGTGCAAAGTCAAACCTAATTAAGAAAGCACAAAATGTAGTATGCAAGATTTGTGGCACATCGAAGGAATGCAATGTGGCTTATATAAAAAGCAGAGGAATGAATAGCGACTCATTCATTCATTCATTATATAAATGTGTTTGTTGTTTTGATGAGTTTGAGGGGTTCAATTGATCAATTACTATAAAGTTGACAAACAAACACAAACATAAATTTCACAACGTAAAGATGATGAGCTACTTTTGCGGCTACAACGTTGTTGTGATGTTGTTTTTCATGTGTTTATTATTATTGCTTAATAATAAAAATAATATTGTGCTTGGTTTAGGAGTTGAAGATGATCACCAATTGTTGGATTTATCGAACAGAGATGAAGTGGTGGAAATTGCTGGCTATGGAGAAGAGAAGCTATCAACTGTTCTCATTATTGGCTCACTTCATTGTGGAGGAGATCATCATCATCATCATCCACATGCAATGCCAATGCAAGGTATATTTGGGATTAATTCTATATATGTTAGCTAGTACCTTATTTAACCAAGTTTAATTACTCGTTATAAGGATTATGCTCTACATTTATAACTTAATTATAAATTTAAGTTTTCATTTTTACACTTGAATTCACCCTTGTATATGTCACAGGTGATTTCCATACTAATTATCATATTAATATAATTCTTTACAATAATTATGTATTGTCCTTACAAAAACAAACATTAATCAACAAGAACCTCACACTCATATTTTGAATTTTGCAATATATGTTAAAAGAGATATTCTTGGCCAAATATCAAGTTATTAAAGCTTGTTTTTTCACATTTTGGTGAAATTTCTACTTCGCAAAACAACAGAACGTTGTTTCAAACATACTACTACTAAATCGGATTTTCGATCAGCTGTCGTACTTTATAAATGAAAAAGAAAGCTGGCCCAAATAAAAATTGAATGACAATGATTCCCAACCCTCCTGTCAAATGCATGGTAGGGGGAAGGAAATAGGAATAAATCACATTCTATAAGTGATTTATTATGGGAGCTAATTAATTAAACCCCAAAAAAGTAATTTCACACACACATAATTACAATTTGTTATTTTTGACATTCAATATTGTAGTTAATGATGTTTAATATTGTGGTTAATTGCTACTAACTTAATGACATTTACCGTACGTAATTAGCCACGTATTAAAACTGCGATAATCATTTAAATATGAATTATCATTTAAGTTATTGCACCTTAAATCCTTGAAAAAACCATATGGCATATTTAAGTGGACAACAACAATGTTTGGTTTGGTCCCCTACATTGGGGAACCACCTTGCACTGGGTTCACTTATTGTGCAGAAATAGAGTACGCCACTAGAGTAAAATTTCCAATCATTAAATTTTAGGGATTTGAGTTTTTATTTATTTAATTTCAGGAACATTATATTGGAGATTTTATTTGTTTAATTTCAGGAACATTATATTGGAGATTTTATTTATTTAATTTCAGGAACATTAAATACATTCTACAATAATAGAGGTCCAATTGGATATTCACCCACAAAAATATTGTATTTCTCTCTGGTCATATTTCATTGTTTCTCAATGAAAATGAGAGGATTCAAATCCATCCAAATTTCTAAATGAATATACGAAATTTCAGCGTTTCATTTTAATATTTTCATCAGTTTCCAAAAGAATATAAGAAATTACATTTGCCTGCAAATTTGGCTAATTTAAGATTAACTAATGCAGGAGCTTTGGTTGCTGTCAACTGCCAAAGCCATGCCAAGGAGAGAAAAGGCAAATCAATGGTGGCACGAGGTGTAACCGATGAATTTGGAGATTTTATGGTCGACCTCCCTTCCTACCTTCATGCTATTCCAAACTTGGAAAAGATATGCAGAGTGAAAGTTCATCAAATTCCAAAGGGATCACCTTGTAGACCAGCTCGCCATGTCAACAAACACAAGGGACTTTTTAATCTCTCTTCCATTGGGAACGGCATTCGCACTTATGATGCTGGAAACATAAGAATCCAACATTCAGTGATTGAACCCAGAAAGATATAGCAGGAATCAAGGCGTAGATTTGAAACAAGAGCACCATGACTCACTTGGATGGCGCTTAAGTCACAGAATTGGGTTGCATGGGTTTACATCTCTAAAGTAGATACAACATATACGGTATACGTGACAGCCGTTACTTTGTAAAGATTACAGTGGCTCCAGTTTCAGAGCTGCTTGTGTGAGATTGTTAAATACTGTAAGTTGTGTGTAACAACATCTAGTATTTGTTCATGAGTTGTGTGTTACTTTTCATCTTTTTTTTGTTTTGGGGTGCAACGTTATTTTTCATCTTTTCCATTTATCAGTTTCACGTAAATTTGATTTTGTAAGCAAAAAAAGTAATTGCTTATGCTTAGCATGTTAGAAGTAATGTTACCATTCATCAGTTATCAACCCCTTGCAAACATATGTTTAAAAAAATAATTGCTTTTAACTTAAATAAATCATCTATCTCGCTCATTTTTCATCAGTCCATTCTCCAATAAAGCTTAATTTGAAGGAAATAAAATTTAACAACTAAAGGGGAAATTTATTTTTAAAAGCAAGAGATTTTTTCAATGAGGTGTCTTTCACTTTTATTGGGTTGGGGTGACACAGAAAGAAACAAGAAAAGAAGACGGCAATTTCAATTATTTTCAACCAAGATGAGTTGGCAGAGATCCATACAGCTCAATCACAAAAACATTGCATGCCACAATCTAAATAATAACAGAATAACAATTGAGAAGTCAGGGCTTGCCTAAATTTTTTTATCAGCTCCAGAGGCTATGTACTTTGCGACATCGGTACAGCTAGTAAGCTTATCTGCTTTCTCATCAGGAATTTCTATGGAAAATTCTTCTTCAAGAGCCATAATAAGCTCAACCCTATCCAAGCTGTCCAGATTCAAGTCCTTTTGAAAATCAGCCGTTTCAGTAACCTACACAAAAGTAACCTACTAATATTTGGTCTACACATTTGAATAGTGAAAACAGAATCATGGACTGTCCAACACTAATAAAGATAGCCATATAAAACAAAATGAAAAATTGATTTTTGACCAATACTTGAATACCTTTGCTGCATCAATTTTATCATACTTCTTGACGAGCCTAATTACTTGGTCAAGTATTAGATCAGAGCTGGCACCTGTTGAAGAGCACCAACACTTCAAATGCACAAGCACATTATTATCCTTGGCCAAAAACCATCTTTCAGTTGACCTTCGCAAATTCACATGACTTAGTATAGATTTCTTTATGCTTTGCATCTTCGAGAAATCTGTAAATGATCCAAGTACAATTTCAAAGTTGAATGACATTTTTAGTTTGAAATCAACAAGTAAAAGTGAAAATAATATAGGACCTTTCCTCCTTTCCCTCAATCAAAACAGTGCATAGATACTTCCAGACAATTAGAAACAAAAATGGTTGAAGCAAAAAAAAATCATTCTAAGGGTAAAAGTTTTGCATCGAAGAAAAATAACAAAGTCAAGTGCCCTTCATATCTATAAATATGCAAGTGCAAATAAAATAAAAATAAAAGTCGTAGGAACAGGACTTGAGTGTAACAAAAATTATGAATTTAAGCTAGTCTCGGTTATGAGCAGTAAATATTGTAGCTCAATTTATGACCAAAAATAATTGAGACTAGAAATGTCTGAAACGCTTGCATCACTTTATGATCTCTTGTCAAACAAAACATTATCTGTAAAACCTATAAAGGATTCGTGTCTTCTAGAAATGAGTCAAAAGAATGGTGCTTGTTCCTTGGTGCTCGAAATTGTATTACATTTGATTTGATCAAGGAAAATGAGACACTTGCAAAATGAAAAAAAAAATATTGATCATTACAGAGGCAACTAACCAGAATACAACCAGCAAATCACAAGATACAATCATATAAATACCGAGCAAGATCCAACCATTTTCTTTTGTTGTTGATTTAAGTCATGCTATTTATATATAAATCTATATAGCCACAACAAAGACACACCCCTTTATATACTATCAGGAGTCAGTTTCTTTTCATTCAACAATTCACACATTCATTGAATCTGAGTTCTTGAATGAAGATCAAATCCAGGTTCTTGTTTTGAAATCTGATTTACTTATTAAATAAATGGGTGAAAATCTGGGGAAAGCCGTGTCAGTCAGCGACAGAAAACACATTTCTTTACAAATCCAAATACAATTAGCCTATGTTTTATTCTACGTCAATACCTCCGGTAATCATGTAGTTATGTATGGCTTCCGACTTCAAATTTTGATTCCAACCCAAAATCAATTCTACCTAAAAGCTAAGATTTTTTTGCTTTTGCGGTAACAAAAATTAATTTTGAATGAATTAATTTTATAAAATTGATTTTTGTTCAAAATTAGTTGAATGTAAAGTAGTTTATGTTTGGATGGATTCACCTAAAAGTGGTTTGAACAATGAATATGAGTGTGTAAAATCACGATTTTAGTCAAAAACTAAAAATCTTAGCTTAAAGTCAAAATCAAATTTACAAGGCAAAATCAATTACGATCAACATCACTCAAACATGTCAACATGAATTTTATGTGTCCGACATTACTTTTGCATCTTCCTATCGTGAAACCTAACACACATTAAAAAGTGTAGACATAAACACATACACAAAAGCAATTCTGATTCATAGTATCCAAACATGAATTGATAAAATTCATTTTTTCAGTAAATGTATCCAAGTGTAAATCACTTCATGTTCAACACACTTTCAACCAAATCAATTTATGTCACCGCATAATCAAACAAATGGATGGGCACTCTGCTAATGCTCTAATGTGTACCTATGGTTTGCTTATGTAGCATGCCTCTATGCACCTCACATCCAATATATACATTCCAAACTTAAATGAATAAACATTGTAGCATACAGTGGAATTATTTGTTCAATTCTAAACGAGTGTAGAATGTAATGTCAGTGCCACGTTGGCATAATCAGCAAGTAATATTACTGCCAAGTGTCAACGAGAAGAACAAAACCAGGAATCTAAAACCAATGTCCAAAAAGTCAGAACCAATTGGTTAAAAGCAAAACATAAAACCAGAAAACCAACTCAAAGCACAAAATAGTTAGTTAGTACAAGACATAAAGAAAGACAAAGAGTCATTCACGAAGTGACTGATCGAAATTCGTTTCGTTCCGATATGACGACAAAATGGGACTAGTCTGTTACCTGTTTGATGTTTTGCTTAACAGCGACTCCAACGTTTCTTCCCAAATTTGTTAAAACTTGAAATCCCTTTCTCTCCTTTTTGTGTTGTGTAAAGTGTTATGTTTGTGTATTATTACTTTTTAATTCTTCAATTCTTCTATTGTCATCTCCGCGGAATTGGAAAGGACGATCGGGCATTTAGCCCAATATAGCATCAATCATTAAACTATGGGCCCACTGGACTGGGCCCGTAGCCCATCATAGATAGTGGATCCAGAAAGGACCTTCTATTATTTGAAAGACTGACTTTTCGCACCCACATTTTTTTCACTATGCTTTTAAGGTGGTGGGTGATATACTAAGGTGGTACACTGCAAACTCATGATTAAAAATCATTTGGAACTTCCATGATTATCGATTATACTTTTCAAAAATATAAATTAATGGTTAATATGTATAACTAATTCAATAAGTGTCAGTTTAATAAAAATTAAAAATATATTCTTAAACTAAATATTAATTAAATAATTGTTACAGCTATAAAAACAATAGACAAGAAGAGTAATTAAAATATGTTTTCTAAAAATGTCGACGGCGTCTAAAAAAAAATAAAAATAGCAACACTTAAAAAAAAAACCTCTCACACCCACGCCATCATCTCCTTTTAGTTTCATGGTATCCTTTTTCAACTTAAAATGTGTTTGAATTATATCATTTATTTTTATTCAAGGATATTTGTGTTATTTCATAAATAGGTCTCTTTCTTTCACCACATTTTTATTTTCTATTTTTTTTTTTTCTCTTCTCACTCTCTTTTCTGTTACTTTCTTTTATATATCTTTCTTTTATAAATCAAATAACATTTAAGTTTAATAATGACAAAATTGCAAATAAATGATAAATGCGTTATTTTTTAATTTAATTGGTGTGGTTGATATATATGTCAACATAATCAAGCAGAAATTAAATGATATTTAGATAAGCCACAGTTTTAATCCCTTAAAACATAGGACACTATTATTTTGATCTTTAACTTGATAAAAAATTCACATTAATACTCATATCATCTAAATAATATATGATTGTTATAATGTTAAAGATTATTTTGACCGATATTTTAATGATTAGATGACAAAAATTGAATTTTTTTTTCTTCTGAATTAAAGACCAAATTTATAATGTTCTATATTTTCAGATATTAAAATAGATTTTTACAAAATTTTAAATGATGTGACAACAATGCATTTATTGATATTCCCTCAACCAAAAAATTCTTAAAATTTTACATAAATAGGATAAGTCACCCGGTTTCACTGCTTTTTTCTTTAAAAAGAATAAAACAATTTAAAAATGAATATCATTAAGAACACTCTTAACAAGGATATTGTTGTTTTTTCCTTATATAAAATGCCTCTTAACATATATTTTATATCAACTGATACTGTTTTAAAACTTTCTAAACTATAAGGATTTCAAAAAATACCGAATTTGGATATTTATTTAAAAATTTAATAAAACTATATAGAGCAATTAATAGAATAATTTAATCAATAAATAATGCCAACAATACTATAAAATTAGAGGTAGAAAAATGGTAAACCATTATTTTAGTAAGTGTGACACTCTCACTTTGATATTTAACTCAGTCAAAAATTTAAATTAGTTATAGAATCATTAAATAGTCAATCAATATATAGTCTTTGAAGTTATAATGATCAAAAACTATTTTGACAATAAATTGTATATTTCAAATACTATTATAATAATAAGTTACATCTTTCAAAAATAATTTTGACGATTTAATGACTAATTTAAAGTTTTAATCGAGTTAGAGACCAAGATGATAATTCTCATTAATTTCAAAGATTAAAATATAATTTATTTAATAAGAAAATTATTCATGATTTTAAAATTGTATCATATAATCCTTTCATTCATCATGGATTTAAGTGGTCGGCTACTATTTTTTATTTTATTGCGGTTTTCATAACAGATCTGACATTCTTAACTAATATCCGTAGATTTACATAATGTTTCAATATTGTATGGGTTAGGCCTTAATTTCCTCCCTCTATGCCACTCTTGCATTTGTAAATAAAAACAATTAATTTTATATTTATTAAGAAAACTAATTAAGTATAACTAATTCTTTAGATTTTATTTAAAATATAATTTAAAGTTATTATATTTGTCTATTTAAATGTCAAATATTTAACAACCAATATTAAATATTTTTATTAAATTAAATATATATTAAAATACTAATATTAAAGGAATTAAAAATAATTTATTTTTATCTACAATAGTGACCAAATATTAAAATTGTTTTTTATTTATAATAGTAACCAGACGGTATTTCACATTAAAAAAATAAATGTTTTAAATTGGAGATTAGAGTGTAACAAAAAAAATTTGATACAATTATATGAATTTAACTTTAATAAAAAACTTACTTCAGAAACTTTGATACAAGATGTATTTAACTTATGTTTATATTTATTTATTAATTAACTTTTATTAAATATATTATGACATTTTCTATTACTTTGGAAGGAGATAAATTTTACTTTCTGTCACTGTTTTATATTTTGTAGATGATGTACCCTTAATAATAAAAATATTTTAATATACTATATAGTTATCATACATTGTTAATATAATATACATTGCTATATTATATATAATGATTGTGATATTTTTTACGTTAAATTTGAATATAAATCAATATTCATAAATATCTATTACCCACATAAAATATTTATAAACAGATAGAGATAGAGAGAAATAAAACATTGTTTACTTCTATTAAAAGGAAAGAGATGGATTTTTATATAATTTAAATATGAAAATAATGAACTTTATATATATTTTAAAAGAATATTTATTAGTATTTTTATATATTTAAAGATTAAATTGAATTTTGTAAAAATAAAATTGAATAGAGAGTAGTAGTATTGTTGTTCTTGAGAAATTAAATTAAGGGTTTTATTGTATGGGAGTGAGACATCAGTAGTAGTGGTTGTTCTTCTCAAAAGAAATGGGAAATGTGAACGGAAATCCATCTCCTTCTGAAGAAGAAGACGATGAAGAAGAAGCACCACCTTCTGCCGCCACTGTTCCGTTAAACGGTGACGGAATCGATAACTCCATGATGATGATGATGGCTCACTCTCCCCCTACAAGCCCTAGAGCTACCCATTCTCCACTCAGCTTCACTCCTCAAGTATCTCTCTCTTTCCATTATTCACAATTCTTGTCTTCTGTTATTCACATGTGTTATTGTTTACTCTCTTATGCTAAACTTGCTTCTCAATTTTATTATTCATTACATGGAATCTCTGTTTTCAATTTCATCACTTGTTAATTATATATATTATATATATATATTAATAGGTTCCTGTGGTTCCTTTACAAAGACCTGATGAGATGCATGCTATTTCTCCAACTTCTCATTCATGGACTCAAACTACTTCTGGTTATGAAGACATGTGCAATGAACACAGAATTCCAACTATGATTACTTGGAGTCATGGTGGTAAAGAAATCATGGTCGAGGGATCGTGGGATAATTGGAAATCAAGGTTTCATTTTTCTTTTTTCTTTTTTTTTCTTCATAGACTGACTGCATTAGCTGTTTTTTTAGATTCTAATGTTTTTTGTTTATCAGAATTCTCTTGCAGAGATCGGGTAAAGATTTTACGATAATGAAGGTACTGCCATCTGGTGTTTATCAGTACAGATTTATTGTCGATGGAAGATGCAGTTACTCACCGGATTTGCCTTGGTCTCAAGATGAGGCTGGGAATGCTTACAACATTTTGGACTTACAGGTACTGATTTACTGTTGACAGATTTAATTTAACATGCAAACAAAATTGATTTGTGACTGTTAATATATGCTTGTTAATCTGATAAATTGTTTTCATGTTGAGAAATGGGTGGTGCTTTTTATATCAAACATATATGGTAAGCAACATTCATTTAGCTACATCCTACATAATAAGGGACTTGTGTTGTGCATAATCCAGTTAAGAAAAAAGACTCGTGCACAGAATGGATTAGTTGTTGATGGCCAGCGTTATTACTTTTCAGTACATTGCAATTCAATGCACTTTTTTCTCCTTTGAAACATGAAAGTATGGGGCAATTGTTCATTTTCAAATTTTGTTGGAGCTGATGCTGTTTTTCTTTTTTGGTTTAGTGCACACCTATCATTTAATTCGATACCAAGGATATCTTTTTCTCTACATATTTCACACTCTTTGACCAACTATTCCTTACTCTCTCTGATCTTGCATAAAGAGTTTGGACATTTCGAATTTCCTTTTCTAGTAAACACTGGTGGACTACTGGAGTCATTAGCATGCTGAATATTTCACAAGCTTTTAAATTCAGCAGTCGTGTTTATTTATCCATTTGAACATAGTAATCACTTTATTATGTGAAACACGTGCTGCAGACAGTGACTGGGTCTTAATTTTCTGGGTGGTAACAAAATTCAGCTTCGAGATAAAAGACGGGGGAGTAAGAGAAAAAGTAAATACTGAACTTTTGATGCTGCATCACAAACAGTATTCTTTAGCAAAGATGCAGTTAGAGTTAGTTTCAATATTCCAATTATATAAATGTGTCTGCGTATGTTAGCTAGTGTAGTTAAAGGTGAAAGATGCTGGAGATGAGAGGCACCAAAAGGCACATCCATTACAAAAGAAAGTTTTTAACCTTAGAAAAATAAAACAGTAAAAGATTTTACCCTTTTGCCTTGATTCTCCATAAGGAACACCCATTTACTACTTGAGCATAACATGTAAAAGGCCAATATAGTGCTATAAAGCTCTTGCTCTGACATGGTCAAGGGAAGGGTTGGATCCATTGTGAGTCTATTGTTGGCAGGCTTACTTTGCATTTTTAAAATACTATTTTCGCAGTTTGATCTTGTAATCTTCTAGTGACGTAGTAACAACTAGCAACTTGAACCATTAGGCTCCCCTTCTACTACAAATGAACTACTGTGATTTTCAATTTGCAAAACCCTAAGTTCTGTGCCGGTAAAAGTTCTGAAGTTTCACAGCAACTCATTCTTTTAACATTCTGACTATTTTACCCCTTTTAGTATCACAGTTGACAAGTTAGAGGACCGATCTTTTAGATTATTGTTTCCCTTGCAATCCAGAAAGGTGCTCCTAAAGTGCCTGTGAGGCACCGGTCTCTTCTACTTCTAGCCTCATCTTAGCAGTGCCTTTCATTATACCACTGTTTGTACCTCGCCACGTTGTCTTGGTACCTTTGCTTCACTTTGAAGCTAGATAACTATCAAAATGAAATATTTGATTATTGGACATCCCCCTTAATGTGCAATGGTCGATTTTCGCAATAGTTATCACTTTTGTTGCGATTGAATTTTTAAGTAGCTGCATATATATTTCAATTAGTCTGATGACACTTGGTAACAGATTAGTGGTGGCCAGTACGTCTGCATTCTTTTACTGCTAGAAGGCATTGACATCTAAACTGACACTAATGTGTAGGATTATGTTCCCGAAGACATTGGAAGCATTTCTAGTTTTGAACCTCCTCAATCACCAACCTCAAGTTATGACAATATACAACTTAGTTCTGAAGATTATGCAAAGGAGCCACCATTAGTTCCTCCACACTTTGCAATGACACTGCTGAATGTACGTACAACAAATATGGAAATCCAACCTCCTATGCCAAGACCTCAACATGGAGTGCTCAATCATCTTTACATGCAGAAAGGAAAGAGCAGTCCTTCAGTGGTTGCCCTTGGTACAACTCATCGGTACATGGCCAAATACGTCACTGTGGTGCTTTACAAGTCTTTGCAGAGGTAGATCGTCAACAGAAATGAGATGGACCACAGTCATTAACATCGAGATCACTGCCTGAAAGTCAAGATTGTATTACGTATAATGAAATTACTTAATGGCCAATTATCAGATGATTTAGTTCCAATTCTTACATATTTGGTCATACTTCTATCTAGGAATTTGGATTGAGTGATCAAAAGGATAAAATAATTTACATGTTCTTCTTATCACTTATAGCTAGTACAGCAATTTGGTGATTAAGCTATTTTGCAGTTCATATCTACCATATTTGCATTTTCATTGTTAGCGTCTCTTGTACTACTTCCCTATCTTATTTTTTCAGTTTTCTTGTGCGTCCTGGTGGTTGGGTTCGAGTTTTTGTTGCGGGTTTAATCACGTGTTAGAGATGTTTGTGATTCATTCTCCTGTAAATTGACTTTGGCTGGTATAAAGAAGTCTTTTTATTTTGCTGGGAGAAAGTTTTTTAAAGAAACTGCCTGCATAATTTTTCATGTGCATCTATTTACGTCTGCATCTTTGACATAACTCATTCAAATATGTTTACTAAGGGCTTTAATATTTATTAAAGCCATTATTCATATTCCAACACTTCCATGGTTTGATATGCATGCGCACAGAATATATATTTGTTTTTTGGTACATGCTTGAGATCGCTTAATCTATTTAAAGGAGTCAAATCCGAAATATTCAGATGGAATTTTTGGAAAATGAAAATCGAAGGTGAAAAATTTGCATAATTTGAAAGGTGTTGAAAGTGTGGTGTCTACTTTCTACATATGCATCCCTCCTTGAAGGGTTAGAAAGCATTGGAAATTTGGAGAGAGATCAAACTCTCTCCGTTTTTCACAAAATTCCCTCAGTTTTTAACCAATTGAGGTTCACATCGAGACACCAGCGCTGATATCTTGAACGTCCTTTATTTGTGTCATAGATGCATCCTGATCCTTTTGGTATTAGATTCCGCCCCGCTACAAAGTACAAGTGTCTTTCAGCAAAAACCATGAATTTGCAATTCGATGTCCATTTTTTAGTTTATAAAGATGTGTTCAACGTCCATTTTCAAGTCCTAAAATGTATCAAAAATCATTGTAACAAACTGTTTGGCTAGCAGAGTTCAAATTTGTTGTTGATGAATATAATAGATGACAAAACTCATTAACTATTGATTAAATATAAATAACCACACATCTAAACATAATTAACTATGATTTTAAAGCGTTCAATTACATATTAAATTAAAGCATTTAGTAATTGTGGTTAATCACGTTCAAATTTGTGATTGATTACATTTAATAGATAATTAATAAATTTTAACATTTGTTGTATCTATTAACTATTTACTGAACATAATTAATTGCACACTTAAACTACGTTAACCAACTCTTTTGTCAATTTTTTATGTCAGATTTACGAGTCAAACGAGTCAAAATATCATGTCCAACGTCCATTTTCAAGTCCTAAAACGTATCAGAAAATCACACTTTGTTCTATTACCAATTAACTGCATATCTATTAAATAAGTCAGGTAAAAAAGACAAAAAGGAAAACCCTCCATGATAACAAGCAAGAAGCATGTACATAATAATTGCTAAGCAACTTTGGTTATTCAGTCCCTTCACCTATATTCCAAGCCTAACATAACTTGGTCTCCACTCCCAAAAACAAAAACAACTAAAAAAAGAGAAGCTAAGCCCCTTAGGCTTCTTTCTCTATTAGAATACTGGACAGCCATCAACCACAATTCCTGGTGCAGTTGGGCAAGTAGCCAATGGGCAATGGTCCAATTCAGTTCCCCACCATTTCAGACTATGTCCTGCATTTTGCAGGGCAAAGAAAATCAAAACACCCATAAAAGCTGTTCCTGCATCAAGTGCTGCCGATAGAACATAGTTATATTTCTGCCACCAACGTTTGTGGAAGCGGAAAACAAAGTAGTTGAAGATCATTCCGGTCAATAGCCAGCTTGCAATATTGGTTGGAGTTGCAGGTGGCATTCCAGCAAAACCATAAGATATAACTGGTATGTTTATCAGAGGAATCCATTTCTTGTCAGGGTAGATTTTGCTAAACACCCAAACGGGAACTGGCAACACAGCTCCAATCAAGAACAACCATACAAGGTTTCGGTACAATCCGCCTGGTCCAAATAGCCGCTTCGGTCCAATCAAACCCCATATAACAGATGCATCAAAAGTTACTCTGTATTTAGGGCAAGTCCATGGACTGTCATGGTGAGCTTTATCATCCATGCATATGTCCTTAATGCTATCCAACATCCACCAAGCCACTGCAAGGTTCACCACTCCAGCAACAAGAGTTCCTACCAGCTGTTTGGAAATATCAAAATAAATAATTAAATAACAACGAAGAAGAAGAAAGCAATGATAAGAAACAGAGCTTAAATTGTGAGATTTTGAGCTGAAAAGACCTGTGCTGTATACATGCATCGTGGGGGAATCTTCATGTAGTGCCCGAGTTTGAGATCTGACAAGAAAGAGAGCGCATGGACAGTGCTGATTCTTCCATAAATCTTAAAGAGCAAGTTTGCAATTGGTTTTCCAGGAAGGACATACCCAATCATGAATTGTGCTATAATGTCATATCCAGGTTGCTGCATCAAAGGATTATGTTACGATCGAGATTCGAGAGGAAAGTAGAAGACTAGAGATGATGAATATTGATTGGAGTTAGTACCTGGTTGGTAGTAGCTTGGATGACACCAATTGGGAGGGTTACAACAAAAGCTAAGCCAAAAGCAAAGAGCATACCCCACCATGGCAGTTGAACTTCGGTTTTCCATACAAAAGCCATTACTATGGATAGTGCCATGCTCCCAAATAATAAAATGAGGAACCACCATTCTGGTACTTGCTTATAAGCCTTCATGAGTCTACCATGCACATCCAATTTTGCATTACTCATTGCTGATCTGCTCTGTCTCAATATGTCTCTGGGAATAGCAAACTATGTCAGTCTCAACCCAAAAAAAAAATCCCATCCTATATAAATTTGAAGAAACTACATATGGAAGAAAAAGATTAGCACTGTAGTATCAAAATCTACTAATCCATTTCCATATCTAGTAACATATGGAAATACTAGCATATATCATGCATTCGGATATACAACTAGCATTAAGAATCAGTGTTGTCAAATAGCGGCTATAGCGTAGCAAAATTTGAACAAATCGCTCAAAAACACTAAAACACTATTTAGTACATAGTGTTAAAGTAGTGATTAGGCGCTATGACACTGTAGCATAGCGTAATTTAAACAAACCACTATTTTCTACAATTTGCTATTGACAACACTGTTCATAATTCACTACAAACTGCTTATTATCAATTTTATCATGTCTCTAACTGATTGTGATTCGTTCAGATAGGTATAATATAAGAGATAAATTTATTATAAATGTTTTTGAGAGCAGCCTACCTGCCATGAAACAGTGCTACATGAGTGAGGGTTGCCGTAAATCTTGCAAAACCTGATCCGATAGATAATGCGAATAGAGGACTAAGGTATAACTTGCCATATTTGTTGTATGCATCAATGTTGAGATCATAGTCCTTTGTTAAGATCTTAGTAGTGTCATACTTTTGTCCACTGGAAGTGAACAACTGATTAGAAAATATAGGAAACTTCCTAGCATCAAACGTGTTAAACTTCCAATAACATATAGGTAGAATTATATAAATGAACATGATAAATCCAATCCCAACATTAACAATGGAAGACCATGGTGCAACAAGGGGGCTTCCATGATAAGCTGAAATCCCAGCCCAATCAAGTGTGAATGCACCAATTCCAAGTCCATGGTAACCTGATCCAACTTGCTGTGCTGTGATATTATGTGGCCATGCCCAGCATATCCATGAGAAGAATGTTAAGATGGTTAACAAATAGCCAGGGAGTGCATAATACAAGAAGCTTAGACCCATAGCAATGAGGAAAAACTGCATCCTTGTAAAGCCTTTTGACTTATTCTCTTTTTCATGGAGTGCCCTGTAGCATAAGGTTAATGATGTAATCAAACTAATGTAACAGAATATAATAAACAGGCAAAAAGTAATAATATAACTTTCACTAAGAAATTGGTTTTTACTGTGGCATAAGTACTTTTGGTCAATATTCTATCTTTGCCTATTTGTCAATTATACAGCCAAAGAAACATTAGAGAATATTTGTTTTTTTCTTTCTTTCTATTTCAGTGTTATTATCTCTTCTTGTCAAAGAGAATCTAACAGCAACCGAACAACACAGATTGTGTGATATGGGCCTTTCAGCAGTGAAGAAGATGCGTTTAGTCCACAGCATAATTACAACTGTCAATTG
This sequence comes from Cicer cuneatum, assembly GCA_037974295.1. Lineage (NCBI taxonomy): Eukaryota > Viridiplantae > Streptophyta > Magnoliopsida > Fabales > Fabaceae > Cicer > Cicer cuneatum. Next base: position 545,957 of record JBBPBO010001985.1, read on the forward strand.
ATTGTAATGGTTGTTGTTGTGCGCACTGAAAAGTTAAACAAAACGTCTTTTTCAATTTGCATATTTCAAACTACTAGTAATTACTACTCAATGACAAACTTGATTGGCTTCATCTTTATTGATTTAATAATAAATCCATACAAGTTCTCTTTGCAGTAACAACACCCTTGTGTTTATAAAATAAAGTTCCTTTTTCAGTTAAAGTGAACTGTAGTATACCAATAGGCCCAATAGTTCAATGGAAAGTTTGGATTCAGTTAACACTTTGCAGAATGAAACATCACTAACTATATCAATTATGCAGATATCAAATTGAAAATAAATACAAACAAATAAAAGTATTTTACTAATTTTGTAGTACTAATAATAACTCAACAAAACGTAATATATAAGAAAGGAACAAAGAATGAACCTAAAGAGAGAGACTTGTGCAAGGTTTGATGGCCACCACATTTCAACAGGGTCTACCAAATACCTCCTCAGAATCCCAGCCCATCCATACCCCAATATCTGCAACTCAATTTACAACAATAAATTTAAATTTTTTCCATTAAAAAAAAAAATTAAATGAAATTTTACTAACAACTAGAAAGCATATTGATCACATAATATTTGTTCCAAAGAAATAAAGGGGAAAAATATATATTCCAAATTCAACTCATCTTCTATACTTTATTATTTGTTATCAAGCAAAAACAAAAAATGGAACAGATTACAGATAGACTTGTAGATAACAAAACAAATACAAACATAATATTTTTTTTAATCCAGAAAATAAAGTAGAGTAGAGACCACTTTCAACCTTCACGGGTCCTCAAAGACAAAATTCATCACCATCATTTAATAATGATACTAAACTACATATAAAGATTTGGAGTATACACCCAACCCAATTATAAATTAATTATATCCTGCACCTTTCAGTTTAATCCAAAATACCTTTTCCGTTAATAATAATAATCTAACGATTATCTTTTGCTTTTTAAATTAAGATAAAATAAAATAATTTTCATGATTGGAATGTCGTGTATAAAAAGAAAGCAAGAAAAAAAAAAGACAGAATTGTTTCCTTGTCCAAAAAATCTTTATCTAAAAACTGCGATTCATTTAATTTTCTGGTAAATAAAGAAATAATATAAATATAAAATGAATACATAATTTGCAGTATAACTCCAAATATTTTTTTTTGACTAACCAAATATAAAAATAAAAATAAAATGATAAAATGCAGAAAAAGGGGAAAACAGAAATAAAAGTGATTCTGTATTAAAAAAAAAGTGATTATTAACCTGTGTAGTTAAGACGATGAAGAGAGCACATAGAAAACTTATGGTTTGTTTATAATAAGCTTTCATAACAGTAATGGCACCAATGGAGTAAGCATCACCGCCACCAAAAGAAACACCGCAATTAGCAAATATAGTTATGATAACATGTTCCTTCATGTTAAACGGTCCAGGATTCAAGCTAAATCGCCACCCTAAAACACTGTACTCCTTCGTCGGAAGAGTAGACGCCATGAATTTTCCGATTGGAAGAACAGCGATTTGCATAAGAATGGCTGAGATTGTGAGAGGTTGAGTTCTGAATGTGAAGAAAGTGTTGAGAAAGATTAGAAGGATGCATGAAGCAATTCCAAGAAACCATGACCGGAAAGTCATTACCGGAAGGGTAGGGTCGTCGGTTTCAGGGACGACGAGAGCGACTTCCTCGATTGGACACCTGTCGTCCGGAGGTGCGCCGTTTGCCGCTTTTTCTGTGTCTGTGGTTTGATTCTTTGGCGCCATTAATTCGAGAGTGAAGAAGAAGAAAAATGAAAAAAATAAAATGATAATAATAAGATGAAGAATAAGAAAGATAAGTGCGTGTTTGTGTGTGTGAGAGAGTGAGAGTGAGAGTGTTATTTATTTCTTTCTTGTTCTGTGTATGAAACTAGGACAGGTTGGACGAGCGTACTTGTTGCTTCACAATGCGTCCTCTCCGCGGTGTTTATAAAAGCCTCGCGGGATTTACTTTCATATCCCTAAAATGCCCTTAATTCACCCTGCCTGTATGTAGATTCCAAAAATGCTCACTCCTATCTATTATATTCACTTGATTTTTTTTAAAATTATTTTTATAATATTTTATTTTTATAGTATTTTAAAATTAAAATTTTAAATAAAAAATTAGTTTATCTTAAAATTTAATTTTAAGTATTTTATATATTTTTATAATAAAATTTTAAAAAAATGATTAAAATAAAAAGTTATTTTGATAAACTTTTCATAAATTTTTTTTTAATTTATAAAAAATATTATTTTTATTGTATTAAAATCTTTAATTATGAATATTTAAGTTATTTGATGTCAAACTTACTTTTTTAAATTGGTAACAAAATAATTTAAAAAAATACTATTACTTTTAAGTAAATTTTAATAAAAATTACTTTTAAAAATATAAAATCAAAATCACTTTTTAAAATTTTTAAACAAAGTTGACTCTTCTAATCCATTAGTTTATGCATTATCGCAGTGAACAAATTTTTTTTACAGCAATAACTAACACAAGTCCTTGATTGTAATTATTTTACGATCATAATTATAATTAATTATTTTTATTTATTGTCGTTGTAAATTTAGTTTATATTAATAGTATATGATATTTTTCTTTTAAACAATTCAAGCGTTGAAAAAAACAATTGAAGGTACATTATAAAGACCCAAATTGGTTGTATTATTTTTATGCATTCATGTTTTGAATTAAATATATTTTAACTTTTATATTTATGATAAGAGAAAGTATACATAGAGAAATGAGTTTTTTAGTCTTATAAAAAAAAAAATAGGTAAAAAAAAAATGAGTTGAGCTATTTTGATTTGTGAACATGTGAGATAAACTATAAATTAAATTTATAAATGTAGTTTTTTTATAGTTATTTTAGTCTTTAAATATCTTTAATTAATTATTTTAATCCTCAAATATATTTATCTTATATCAATTTATTGTATAAAATTATTAACAAATAAAATATTGATGATGTATTTGTTATTTAGATATTATATATAGAGAGAGAAACTGGTTTCTTTTTTATTTTGATACATATATATATATATATATATAACATTCATACTATATATTATTAATAGAATTTAATTTAATTTGTATGTATTATCGGTCTAAAATAATGGTAAAAAATTGTCTGATTAAATCTCGTTATTTAAGTGTGTCGTGGTATTATTTTTTAAAATGTATATATAAAAATTTAAATGTTGATATATGATTTTATTTTTTTGAAAAAGTGATGTGTGATTATAAATATGCGTAAAATTATTTTATATTATCGATAATTATAAATTAAATTTTTTAATTAATATATATTTATTACAGTAGAATTTTATGTAATATTTAATAATTATTTTTGTCAGCCCCTATTTAATTGGTTTCTGTATCAGCTATACTACCAATACAATATATTTTTCAATGCATTTATTACATTAGATAATATAGCAATAGCTAATAAGTATAATTTGATTAGAGTAATAATTTATTTTTTAGTTATAAATATTTCTTAATATGTCTAAAATGTTAAAATAATTCAATTATTGTAAGACTCTTTAGTGTATATTTGTCATAGTATTTAATTCCAAATCTGTTTTTCAAAACCTTAAAAATATAAATAAAATCCAATGATGCAATATTAATTGCAGGTGATTGATTCATTGTGGCCCATGTGTATCAGTGTGGATTAAACACACTTTTGTCTCTTAATCTCACGCCGTCAGGCGGAGAACATGACCTTGGGTCCATTGTGCTTAGGTGGCATTAGAACCGTTCCTTCGTTGACGCGAGTTTTGCCATGTCAGTCACCGGTGTGACGTGGCAAGGAAATTAGAAGGAGAAGCGTGTGATACTCTTCTCATAAGCACTTGTACTCGCACGCCGGAACACCCTTTAATTGGAATTAATTGGTGGCGACATTTATTTCACAATGCGTTGAATTTTTCTTTTTTGACCTCGCTACTTGAAGTAACTGGCAGGTAATTCAAGGATGCATTGACATAAGTCCATTTGCATTTAACATCTCTAATTAGAAGACCGATTTGATACATTTATTTATTTCTCTCTAAAATATAATATTATTTACATATTTCTAAATATATTTATTAATATTAATAATAAAATTATCTTTAAACTATAACTCAACTAATAAATATCGATATTATTATGTTAGACACTTGTGTGTCAGTTAATTACGATTTTATCGTCTCTTATAAAATAAAAATAATAATAAATTATCTTAAAATGTAAAAAGTTAATCTTAAATACATCTTTATACAAAAAATAATTTAACAATAGTCATACATAAATTATATTTATATTATTACAATGCCAACTTTTTTTAACATAGGTAAAAAATATCATAAAGTCTTATAAATAGGAATAACGAGAACAATAATTATCAATCTCGTGATAATTATCTCATTAATACTATTCATGTGTCGCTATATATAATATACAACACTCTATTATAAATTTTGTGTGTTCTATTTTACAAGACAATTTACAAATTACAAAAGTACACTAATTATTATTTTTCACGAAACTACCCCTAACTAGATGAATAAATAAACGGTAATTCCACCATAAAAAAACTGAACAAGTGTGATCTGAATACTATATTTTTTTTTTATTTGTCTACATTCAAAAGGTTTGTCATGATAAAATTGTCACTCTCTAACGAAATGATGATTCTTGAGTCTATGATGAGAAGGACATGGACTCTAGTGTTTAATTACTACTATAAATATATTCTAAGTTGACTATGAACTATGAATAATTTTGTTATCATATCTAAATATCCAACTATTGAATCTCGATATATGAGTATTTTAATTGATTTAATTTATAACGGTGAGATCCGATAAGCTCTCTTAAGTATGGGTGATTACAAAGTCCTAGATACCATCTTATTTTCTTCAAATAAACGTGGACACATTATGACATTCTATGCAAATTGGTGAAGAATTGTCTTACCAATCATAGTAACATTAGTGATATTAACCATTCAATTAATACATTACAGTTTACATTTGTGGTAATTCATAGTTTCAAAATTCAACTATAAGATAAATAAAGTATGATTCAAAATTGTTCTAACAAATACTTTAAGATTTAATAACATTGGTTTATGAATCATATAAGGAAAATTTGTGTTTAAAAAAAATGTTTGATACTCGGGAGACCATGAAAACTTTGTTATTTTAAATAGCTTAAAAACAAGACATAAGAATTTTTGAGAAAAATAAATTCAATGTTAAATGTAAAAATTGATTACTTAAAAGAAAAAAAAAAACCAAAATTTCATTGAATTATTAAAATTGAATATTTATAGACTCGGTTCTTCCAACTAGTAAAAACAATAGTGTATTTATTAAAATTCAAAATTATAAAAATTAAGGATGAAGTTATCACGAGTCTTTAAAATATATTTTAGTATATCAAAATTAAAATTTTTTAATTGAAAAGAAACTTTTAACAATTAAAAATAAAAAAGACAAATTTAAATATAAAATCTCTACATTTCAACTATTAACAAATATTTTTACAACACATGAAACCATTTTAAAAAATAAAGTAATAAATAAGTTGAAGGTCCATCCAAGCGTGTGATTTCACGTGCTGGAAAGCGTTTGACACGTTGGGAACAAAAGCTGAGGTGGTGTGGTACGACACGTCGGAAGATGTATTCCTAGTCTTTCTTAGACGTCGTTGCTACGTAGGATAAAAGGCTCGTGTGACATAATATACGTGGCGAGGCACCACTAATATTGTTTTTATTTTCAAACTTTATGCTTCAATTTAATAATAATTAGGATAATAGGTCAATAGATAAAATAGCTACACGTAAGTGGCTCATGTTAGGGCGAACAGAGAGCTATTATTACTCGCTGATTCAACGGTGCAATTTAAATATCGACCCAACGATGCAATTTAAATATCGACCGATCATTGAATTTAGACTATAATTTTTGGCTCCTCCCCTATATGAGGGATTAAGTTTCACAATTTTTTTAGTTTTTTTAAATTTCCACAGTTATTATAAAAATAATAATGGATTGACATCACCGTAAACCCGCTATAAATTGGAGCATATAACTAATTGTATTTGCATATATCATTATTGATTATTGTGTCGGAAACTTTTTTTTCTCTGTAATAGCTGAAACTCGTTTTACCATGTGGAAAAAATTGATTTTTATTTTTTACATTCAAATTTTTTGGACTATTATAAATTTGAACTAAATTTATACACATCGTGTGGTTGTAAATATTTTTTATATTATTATTTTATTACAGCACTAAATATATTTTATATTTTTTTAATTATTTATATAATTAGTCATAATTTATTAAATGTATACATTTTTCTACACTATCAATATACATAAGTTAAATTTTTATAATTTATAAAAAATATAAAATTAACTATATCATAACATAAAATTATACATATTTTTATGAATGAATGTAAATTATTGGGCGACACAAACAAATACACCACTTGTATTTAACATTTGTATAAATAGATATTTCATTGGGATCTTGAGAAATATGATATTTATTTAGATGATAGTTCAGTAAAAAACATTGTTTCTTTATATTTTTGTGAGTTTTATTTAATAAATTATCTTAAAATAAATAGATAATAGTAAAATATAGTAATATAAAATTATTTATGAAATTTATTTAATATTATTTTTTGTGCTATTAAATTGAAGGAATTGAATGCTTGTTAGATATTACGACTAAAATGTGATATATATTTGCAAACTCCGTTTAAACACCAAAACAAGAGGAACTCCATCATGGAAGGTCTTGTTGTTAAACAATTAAAGCCATCATCTAGAAATGGGAATGACAAATAAAACAATATTTTTCACATAAATAGAGGAGAAAAAAGAGAAAAGGAAAAGGAAAAGGAAGGTGTTTGAAAAGGAAGAAACAGAAGAGATTGAAGAGGACCAATGTTTGGTAAAGTGGAGGGTCCCATTCCACAAGTAACTTTCTCCGCAGATGTTAACGGAAATACTTAAAAGTCGTGAAGTAAATTAACATGCATCACTATAGGTGCTAATTTTCAATTCACCGTTTAAGTCACACCTTTCTCACCCCAACACTTGGCTTCCTTCTATTATATTTTCCTTTTCAACGTAGGGAAACGCTATCAAGTATTTTTTAATGTTTTAAATGTAGAATTATTTTATTAAATATTGTGTTTTAAAATTTTAACTTTTTTTTTTATAAATAAAATTGCTGTTTTTGATTTAAAGACACTTATTAACATTACGTTTTAATATTTAGAAGGTTCTAAAGCAACTCTATCTCACTTTATTCTTCCTAAAAAAAGAAAAAAAACTCAAGTTGGAAGAACATAACATAAATACGGTTTCAAATCGAAAAGTGGAGAGATTGCATTGACGTATAAGAGAGGAGGGTAACTCCAAAGTCCAACCATGTTCCGTAGGTTTTATCCATAAACTTTTGGTCGCCCCTCTATTATAACTAAGTGTCCGGTGTCCCTACGTCCCTTTGTCTGTTTTTATTACGATAAAGTGCGATCGTTTTTTTTGATTTTCTTTATATATCATTTAGTGTATTTTTTAAAATAATTCCTCGTTGCTAGTATGTTTTGGTTTGTAGTTGTGACTTAATATTTTTAATTGCAACGAAAAAATTAAAAAAAAAGTTAACAATGTAAAGAAAAAAAATGGTAGAAGGATAACTTAAATGAAATAGTTTTTAGAATTTAAAAAATAAATAGTTTTTAGAAGTTATTAAGAGTTGAGAAGTCAAGATTACAGAAATATATATCAATAAAATCCAAATATGAATTAAATATATCTCCATTAAAACTCAAAAATTAATAATTATTTATAAATAATATATATATATATACATATATATATATATATATAATTGATACATGAAAAAAGTGTATATTGTAAATTGAAAACAAAATAAGACTAATCACATTCCACATTTTATCTATTTTATTAAAATTAAAGTTTGAATTTCTAATAATAAAAATAAAATTTAAAATTGAGTAAATAAAAATATCCAAACCGGCAAAATACTGGCACATTTGTATGGGTCACACAAATAATTGGGATAATGTATTTAATTAGAAAAGATTAAATTAAATTAAATTAATATAAATAGTTGAAGTAATTTTCAAAATCAGTGAAAAAAGTTCGTAAAAGAAGAATTATTTTATCAACTTAGTTGTTTAGTTGTCGTGTATTAAATATTACAATCATTACAATGTTGTATTACTATCTTGTTGAGTTTCAAACAAATTTTCTTATTTCGTAGTTTGTTCAATAAATTTATAAATATTACTAGTATTATTTATAAATTTTTCACGAGACACTAAAAATTGAATTAATATTTATTTTTTGAAAGTAATTGCTTTACAAATAACAATATTTTAACCTACGATCTCAAGTGTCTCAACAGTCAGGTGCAGCGCCGAATGATTAGATTGTGACGTCAACAATAGAATGATTACAATAATAATAATAATAATAATAATATTATTATTATTATTATTATTATTATTATTATTATTATGGGGATTCATTATTTTTCAAGTGTAACTATAATAATAATTAATAAGACGAGTGATGTTGTATATAATTCCAGTAACCTAAGCGAACAAAATACATATTACCCCACTGAAACAAAAAAAGCGTACATATTTTCTATAAGAAAATCACAAAACATAGCGAAATGGCTTGATCATGAGATATTGGTTGACTCAAACCTCCCTGGAAATTTTGTTGTACATATATGGATAAGAATTGTGAATATCAGGTTCAATCATTCAAAGAAAAAAGTTTTGGTTTCACACCAAATCAATGGCCAAAAATATATAAGTCCCAATCCGTAAGAACATATATGACATCGCACCAAACCAACCACGCCGATGGACAACTTGTGGCGTGTCAATTTCGTTCGCACACACTTTTACCGGACGCAACAAATTATTCTAATATAAATATTATCTTAATATTATACCGTTTAACAATTTCTTTTAATACATATTTAAAACATTTGATTGTTAGATTGAAACATCGTGTTATATAAGTTATTTAGATAAATTTTTATATAAATTTGAAATTAATTGATATATTATTGAAATATATCAAAATTAATGGTTTATACATTTTTTTTATCATAAAAATATTAATTTTAATTCACCTCAATAATCAAGGATTTTGATATCTCCTTATATAAAGTTTTTTTGACGTTATTTTTTTATCCAAAATATTAAAGCCTAAATATCCTCTAATATGATTTGTTGCAGACATGGTACCATCTCTAAGATAATCATATAAAACAATGCAAGTAGCTAGTCTCCATGCCCATTTTACCACAAATATAAAGGTCTTGAAAAAGAAATAAATATTTTGCAGAAACAAGGATAAAACTTTTGTCAACTAATATGATACACCCTACCAAATGAAGTATGTACTCGTTGCACAATCGAATCTTCTTTCACGAAGTTTCTTAAAGAATATATCTTTCAACCATTCAAAATTATATATAGCACATCTATTGACCCTAGTTTCATTCACAACTTCATCATGATCAACTCCCAATAACTCAACGACAACAGCAATGGCAAAATCTTCATTCACATCAGTGGGAGGTGTGAAAAACTTTCCATAACACAATATGCTCAAATGACCCATAACATCGTCAAGAGTAATCGTCATTTCACCAAATGACAGGTGAAATGAGCTAGTCTCTGTGAGTCATCTCTCATCAAAGGTAGATATGAGATTATTGTCAACCATGTGCAAACTACATCGTTGCAGATGATGTAACCCAAATATAGTAATTCATTGATCTATCTGAGTAGGTAATACATATCTGATATCAATGAATTTATTTTATTTTTTGCCATTTGAAAAAACTTTCAAGACACGTATATCCTGTTTAATTAAAATAACACACAATAACTTGTACGATTATTTAATTTACTATATATACACTAAGAAATTTTACTATTGAAATAATTTTTTTAAAAACTGCTTTTTTCTTAGTACATTTTATCAGTAAATTAAATTAAATTATAACGAGTTCCTAAAACAAGTGAATAAGTAAATCAACTATTTTAAATAATTTGAGTTCCTAAAATCAACTTTGAAATAAACTATACTATAAATATACTAAGCTATACATATTACACTATATTATACTATGTAATAAAATGAATTATGTACTAACATGTTCATTCCATGCTCTAACTGCAATGTGATGCTCATAGTCCTTAAGGATGGAAAGATCGTAAGAACATCCAGAAAATAGAGGTTGTTCAAGCTGCTGATGCATGTTATCCTGGTGCTACTGATGCTCCTCTTGGTCATCAAACGTAGGATCTTGTTGCTCCTCTTGCTCAAACTTAGACCGAATATAATAATCTCCTCTTGTTGCATCTCTTCGTTCCTCTTTCTCATTTTTTTTCAACAACAACTCTCCTATTAGATTGTGTATGAGGTCGAACTCGAGAAAGTTGCATAGTATTTTTCGCTCCTCACTGAAAAAAATTGAATGAAAAAATGTAAAAAAAAAAACATCTACCGGAAATTTCAGGAACGAATGAAATTTCTCGGAGTTTCATCTAAAAAATGAAATTTCCGGGAGTGTCAATTAGAAATTTGAAATTTCCGATAGTTAATTTTCAATACTGTAAATTTCAAAAATAAAATTTTAAGTGGAGAATTACTACCGAATTTTCAAATTTTCGGATTAGACACTCTCATAAATTTCATTTTTAAAATTTCCGGTATTGAAAAATAACTTTCGAAAATTTCTGAAATATTCGATAATAGAATTTCAAAGAAAAAAAAATTCTGAAAATTTCAGATTATGAGGTAGGACCAAATATCCGAATTTGTTTTATTTTTTACCATAATCTTAAGGGTGTTTTAGTAAATTTAGGGATAAATTTTTTTAATGAAAATATAAGTTGAAATAGGGGTACAAAATCCCATTTTTCCATTCCTAAGATCAACAAACTCCCAAAGTAACTTTGTTATAAAATCAAGTAGTTTTCATTAAATAGATTAAAGACATAAATTTTTATAAATTGTTAGAAATGTTTAATATTTAATTAAATAAATTCAATTCAACGAATAATGTTCTTTTTATAATAATAAAAAAAATATTACAAGAATATATAGCTATACACATTTTCAATTTATACAACTTCTTGTATGCTCTCATTTGTTAAGATCGGTTAAAGCAATATTAAACACAATAAATTAAAGTGGAAATCAATTTACTAAAAATAATGTCAAAATATAATTAAAAAAACCACAAAATTTTGAGCAACTCAACTTAACTTAATATATGTATAGTATGACAATAAATTTATTAAAATTATAGTAGATTACTATAATTTTGTAAAACTACAAGTTAAAATTTACGTAAAATTACGATAATTTTAACAAATTTACCGTGATATTAAACTTACGTTTAGATTCCACAAATAAGGGAGATGTATAAGAAAAAATAGTCACCATCTTTTTACTATTGCAAAGGAAAAATCAAAGAGCTTCTATTCTTTTTTCTCATGGAAGACCCATCCCCACTAAAATGGTCTTTGCTTTTTAAAACGAAACCTATTGTGTCACCTTGGGCGTATTGAGAGATGCACATCTGGCCTATGACTATGAAACAACATATATTCTAAGACTAGTATTTTAATTCCCATGTTGTATAAGTTTCCTTGAGTTGATTTACTATTATTGCATAATGTTTTGCGATCCTTTAAGTAGTTTTATGAGAGATAACCACTAGTATATAGTCTATAGGGGACAATGAATTATTCTAAAAGGAGCAAAAAGTTATTTATTTATATCATTAGTAGATGCATTTCCAGCGGAATAATAGAATGTTGAAAAAGGCTTATTAGATCATCATTCGGATTTTGGCCCATTTTAAAGATATGATCCACACACATATATATATATCATCTAATGTTCTCGTAGAATTATTATTATTTTTAAAACAATTCTTTAGGTCATATCATATTTACATTGGGGGAGAATTCAGCAAGAATTGCCAAAATTTAGAGGGCACCCACGTCACAAAATTAAAGGTTTGGTAATCAACATGCAACCGCATTTCCTAATTATCACTTTTGAGTTGAATGGTGTAAATTATTCCCCTTCCTTTTTAGTTTGTTTGATATTCCATTATTCCCACCATGGGTTGTAGAAGTGGTGTTGACAACAATGGTAGTAGATGCATTAAGAAGGAAGCTATTTAACCTTTTGGAATGCGTGGGTTCAATGGAAATATACTTTATAGGCTGGACAAACCAAACTCATAACAAACATTCAATTAATTACATAAGGAAAACGACTTTTTTTTTTTTATGTGGTATAGAATATTAGGAGTGTGAGAAGTAGGTATAAAAACACGACCTATATTGACAGATATCAACTCGAATCTATATCAACTTTAATAGAAAATTCTACGTTTACTAGATAAAAGTGCGACTTTTTTCGAAATTAAAATTTAGAGATAAATGTGAATTTTGGGGTGTTGATACTCACTCATAAATCCGACTTGTTAGTAAAATTATTATTATTTCATTTTTTGGGTACTTATACTCATTTATTTTATTTAATATTTTTTTTATATATTATAGATTTTAATAACCTCTTTACCAAAAAATATGATTTTTAATATTTATTTTATTTTATTAGTGTATACTAATTATTACTTTATTATATTAATTGTAATAAATATGAATTTTAAATTTATATATTTGAAGAATGCAGATGTAGGGCGTGGAAATCTGACTCTGTCAAAAACATGAGTGAAGATCTAAATTTTAAATCCGACAAAAAACTAGGATGAGAATAGTTTTTTTTTTAACTAGTTAAATGCAGATGAGGAAGAGGCAAAACCAACCTCCAACATATCCCGTACTCGAATTTGGTTTTTCAAAATTGAGAAATTGGTGAATTAATGATTGATGTTATAATCACTCATGATTTGGTCATACAAGTGCATATAATATCAATAATTGATATTTTTCACTTTATTTTTTAAAGTGAATTATTTACTTTAGACGAGACAAATCTTCCTAACCGTACCTATTAAGAAGGTAAAATTCTTGGTCCACCAAGTTATATGGTAATCCAGCTCGAAAGAGCCTGGAGTAAGATGCAAATGGAAAAGAGAGGTCTATGGTAATTTGGTGGAAATATATGCAAATACTCCAACATTTAATTTGGAAACACCAAATTCTTGATGGACCAGAGAATTGAGTTTTTGCTTGTGTTAGTCCAGTTTGAGTCTAACTCAATCCACAAGACTGTATTAAATATATTATATATATATTTAATTATCGGAATAAAATAAATGTGATGTCTCAAATAAATTTATAAAGATTTTGCACATAATCTTACAAAATTTTATAAAAATGAGTTACATCAAATATACAAATTTAAATAATAACAGATTTATTGATTCGGGTCATCCACCATTTTATATCTACACACAAAATCTACCAATTTTGTATAGAACGGGTTGCACCAAATATACAATCGTAATATTCAAATGCAACATATATAGAATGTTGAGTTCAATACATGGGAAGTACATATACATGATAAGATGGAGAGAGTATCTTGGATTATCCTCCAATTCAACCAAAAGTGTATAACCTTTCACATATGCGATTTGTTTCTCCAAAATTTAATAAAATTTGTAACAGTGGACATGTCTAGGAATTTAAAAAGGACAGTGGATTTCTTTTTAATTAGTGGAAGATTTTGAATATTAAGAGATGTATTCTAAAGAGGGTCAAACCTTTTGCTTCAAGTTGGGACGCACATAAAGATGTGCATATAGCGCCTAGTCTACATATGACATTATTGAGTTTTTAGTGACGGACGGTACCACAACTCCAATATCTGTGTGATGAGGACCTCAACACCTTTTTTGGGTACACTTGTGCTTGTTTTGAACTTCATTTTCCACTCCGTAAGTAATGTAGTTCACCAATTGATGTTTCATGGTCTAAGTATATTTGTATTGGCACAATTAATAAAACTTGAAACCAAGAGATACTTAAGGTGCGCTAGATTCATTTGATGTTATCAACTCATTTGTTTTGTTCTGTTGTACTACAAATCATTAAATTCACTACATATACACACACGTCTTTTGCATATATATATATATATATATATATTACAAACATAGTGTATATATATGTGTTAATAAGTCTAATGTAACAGAAATCTGTAATGTGGCAGATCAAAATTTTGATCACATAAACTATGATCAAAATTTTTAGACTTAATTAATTTTTACAATATTAAACAATATATAAGTAAATATTAAATCTATTTGTAGGGTTGATTAATTTTAAAATGTATTAATTAATAATAAAATTGTTAGTGAAATTAATATTTTTGGACTTAAAAATATTAATAACATTAATACTATTTTTTTAATTAAAAATTAATTTGAGGTTTAAACCAGTTGTTTTGTTGTACCGTAAGGAAAAACAACTTATGAGTTTTCTTAAGTCGATCTTGTGATTTTTGGTTTTTTTTAAGGTTATGATTTATAGCTTGTTTGCTTGAAATTGTATATGCCTCCAAATGGAAAAACAAGAATCCCTAAACATTTTTGTTAAGCATCTCAATTCTCAAGGCTTGCTTCTTCTGAAATTGTTATTGGAGAAATTTAAAATAAAATGTGATATAAACATGCTTATACCAATTACGAACCGATGAGTTACTCGATGAATGGATTGCTTTATACCAATTACGATTTCTAGGCCCACTGGGCTATCACAGTCCATAATGTGACTGCCCGTTTACGGGCTATCACAGTCAATAACAATTTCTAGGCCCACTGGGCAAACTGCTAGTTAAGGGTTTGTTTGATTATCCTCTTAAAAACTCTATTTTAGTTTTTTAAAATTTAAAAACTAAAAAATTTGTTTTGATTACTTGTTTTTAAAAACTGTTTTGTAAAACTATTTTTAATATTATACTTTTTAAAACTAAAAAAGCAAAACATTTAAATGGTGTTTTACTTCTCAATTTTCAGTTTTTTTAATTCTCTAGTCAAAACTGTTTTAAAAATTTAGATTACCAAATAAGCTTTTTTTTTTCTCATCTCTAAAACTGTTTTTAAAAACAAGTATCTCAAACAAATTTTTTCTTTAATTCTATTCTTTAAAACAATTTTTAAAATCAAATTTATAAAACATTTTTTAAAAACTAAAATGCAAAAGTGTTTCAAACAAGTCCTTATTAAGTAATTATCAAAAGAACTTCTTAACGGCTGCAACTGTTCTTTTATTTGAATAAGTAGTCTTCGTGTATATTTAATTTTTCTTTGATACTTTGTCTGTTATATTGTTGTTTGAGTGCGATGTTATATAACTCGTCATCTTGTTGCAGTGTTCACTTAGTTTAATGTTACAAATCTGAAAACATAAGTATTATAAACATTTGATATATATTTTTGCCAGATCATAATTTGTTTCATAAAAATTCCTTTGTATTATTTAACATTTTAATTTTAAAATAAATGACAAGTGAACATTGAAGACAAACACTCTACTAACTCAATTGATAGTGAAACCAGTGGAATTGGGGTAATTATCTCTTATGTACCGGATTTAAGCCATTTAAAAGTTAAAAACACGTTAATTTGCAATGGAGACAAAAGGGTTAGATGTTCGTAAATAAGTATTGGTTGTTGGGGCCAGATTATTATATGTTTTGAAAGTAAGTGTTGTTTCGAATTTTGAAAAACTATTTAAAAACAATTAATGCCATCGATTAAAGCCCAGTCAAACGGTTTATTTTGCATGCGTTTTCACCCATTTACAAAAATATCTAGGCACATTGTTTCCAATACCTATCTTCTTACAATTAGACACAAGAAAAACTTATTTTGAATATCACTTACTTAGTTAACCAAATTGACATTCACATGCTCACTGATGCGTTCAAACTCTCGATTGTATCTAGATGCTGTTGCTCGAAAATTTTAAATTTAGAGCTTGATTGAAACACTTTTGCATTTTAGTTTTTAAAAAATGTTTTATAAATTTGATTTTAAAAATTGTTTTAAAAAATAGAATTAAAGAAAAAACTTGTTTGAGATACTTGTTTTTAAAAACAGTTTTAGAGATGAAAAAAACAGAAAACTTATTTGGTAATATAAATTTTTAAAACAGTTTTTGACTAGAGAATTAAAAAAACTGAAAATTAAAAAGTAAAACATCATTTAACTGTTTTGTTTTTTTTATTTTAAAAAGTATAATATTAAAAATAGTTTACAAAACAGTCTTTAAAAACAAATAATCCAAACTAACTTTTTTAGTTTTTAATTTTAGTTTTTAATTTTACTCTGCACTTCCACATATCTTTGGTGCAATATTTAAGCTTGTATAGGGTATCTCATGAGGGACATCTTGACCAGTTCTCACTAACAAAATTAATGAAATTAGGATCAAGTCACAAGAGTTCTCAAAACGAAATTGCTATTTGATGTAATATAATGAGTTTGATCGAGCTTAAGGAGGAGAGGAGAATGTTTAGATATTGACTGATTATATATATCCCGTAAAAAAATTGTGATTATATAACTTTATGAGATATGAGTGTGTCATATATCCTATAAAAATTTTAGGTTTTCTTTTCTTTTTATTTTTCATTCATTAACGATCATATAAGTTGTTTTATTTTTTTATACACAAATTTAATTTTTTTTTCTTCGTTTTTTCTTTCTTTTGTGATTTTTTTTTGAGTGCGATATTATTTTATTTGTTGTTTTATTACGATACTGATAAAAAAATTTATTTTATTATGTTTGTTTGGTTCAAATTGACAGAATAGTTTTGATGTAACATAAATTTTAATAAATAACTTTAATATCGTTAATGTTACGTATATAAATATTATGAACACTAAAATTTTATTTGATTTATAGAGATGTTATTGTTTTGTGCTATTAATCTTGTTTTTTTAATTTGTTTGCTGATTTTTTTTTTAGATTTAACTACTTTAAATTTATATTGTAGTAATTTATTCTATCAGTTTAAATCAAACCTTATATTTTAAAGTTAAATAAATAAAGATTTTATCGATCATATACTTTATTTTAATTATAATAGAATCAAGTGCAGTTATTTAAGATTAGTATAAAAGTAGTTTAGTTGAGAATGCAGGACGCATTTTGTTATAAACCAAAAGAAAGGGGAAGTGTATGAATGAAGCGACAGATGCGGTGCAGCTGCAGTGCAGGGTCGGCAATCTATCATTGTAAGCATTGATCACTCACTCTACATGTAGCGACAACAACTTTTGCGTGATCCAACGTCGTATCCCATTACGTGTAACCTTCTTATTCGTCGCACTCTTTCAGCTGTTGCCTTCTTAAGCTTCCACGGTCTCCTTTTTTTGCCCCCTTTTCCTCTATTTCAGTACTTCATTATGTGACACATCTTTTTCTTATTCTTATTAATTAATTCTCCATCATCAGATCTCACCTCTAAGCTCTACTAGTATATTCCACACTCATGGCAGAAAAGGTTAAGGTACGAGCTAGGATGCTAATTTTATAATCTGATTCATATTTTCCTTTTTTATCTCCAATCAATAAAATACTCATCTTTATAAATACACTTAGTAATTTTTTTGGTCATAATTAACAAATTAAAAGGTGACTTTCGTAGTTTTGATGGATCCTTCTCTTGATGATCATGTTGATTCAGGTTACTATAATGAAGCTCAAGGTTGATCTTCAGTGTGACAAATGCTACAAAAAGGTCAAGAAAGTTCTCTGCAAATTCCCTCGTGAGTCTCTCTCATCACTTAACCTTTTGCTTAATTTTGAATCACACTCAAAATTTTGCATGCCTGTATAACAGAGATTACCAAATTAAATTAAATAATTATCTATAGTAAAGAAGATATCAAATTGAGTTGATTTTTTTTTTTGTGTGTGTTGAAATATTTGTTGTGAACAAGAGAAATTCGAGACCAAGTGTACGATGAGAAGAACAACATCGTAACAATCACAGTCGTATGCTGTAGTCCTGAGAAGGTCAGAGACAAGCTTTGCTGCAAAGGTTGTGGTGCCATCAAAAGCATTGAAATTGTCGAACCTCCTCCACCTCCCCAACCCAAACAACCAGAGAAGCCCAAGGAACCAGAAAAGCCCAAAGAACCAGAAAAACCAAAACAGCCCGAAAAGCCCAAAGAACCCGAGAAGCCCAAAGAGCCCGAGAAGCCCAAAGAGCCCGAGAAACCGAAGGAACCTGAGAAGCCTCCACCACCGCCGCAACCCAAGCCCGAACCACCAAAAGAAAAGCCCCCGCCGGCGCCGGAGCCCATGCCTGTACCACCACATCCGATTATGCCGGTGTGTCCACCGCCGATGGCAGTTCCAATAGGAATTTGTTGTGGGCCATGCTATGAAGGCAGGCCTGGTGGGCCATGTTTTGACGGTTATGGTGGGCCACCACAAAGTTGCTATGATGGGTATTATGGAAGACCAGTTTATGATAGTTACGGAGGGGGCAGGCCTTGTTATGTGAGTCGTTGTGATGAATATTTATGTGAAGACAATGCCACTGCTTGCACGATTATGTGATCTTGTTATCAAATTCGTCATCAATTTATCTTTGATAATCAATCATGGAGTACTAATATTTGTTTTTGAAATTACAAATTAATAATAACGGGTGTTTGATTGGAAGCAATCTTATACACGAGGTAGGCGATATAGAATAAATGTATGTCATATAGTATTTGATGTAATTAGTATACTATGATACCATATATAAAAACAATTTGGGTAAAGTTTGTATTGACGTGCAAAATTGATTCAAAATTGGATTTATTTGATTTGCTCAAAAGAACATTTGCTTGGGTGGGGACTTCAAAATGGATTTATTCTGGCAAGGTTAGGGCTTCGAGATTCATTTTTTTGTTGCAGTGCAGAAGTTAATTTCCATTAAAATTTTGTGTTTTGCATGAAACATTGTTGTGGGTTTCATTGTTCGAGCATCTAATTTTTTGTTATATTTTTCTTATAAATATTTTTAAAGTACTCAATCTTTTTGTTATAGTATTTTATAAAAGTTTCAAATGAAAAATCGTTTTAAATATTTCATCTTTTTATTATAATTTTTTTTATAGTGAAATTTTAAGAAGTATTTAAAATGTTAATCTATTTTGAATGGCTATGCATAAAAAATATAATTTATATTATGTTAAAATCTTTAATAATAAATATTTAAGTTATTAAATATTAAAATTACTTTTTTAGTATATACAAATGAATTTGAAATAATTTTTATTATTTTTAAATAACTTCTCAAAATTATTATTTTTTAAAAAAATATAGTTAAATTATTTTTTTAATAATCTAAAACAAACGGTCTTTAGAGTGTATTTCGCTGTTTTTTTTGGTCTTGTAAATTGGTTTGGTGCAAGTGATATATTTTATGCAGTTATGCCTATTAAATAATATTTAAAGTTGGTGAATTAATAAAAGTCGAAGAAAATTTAAGAAGAAAATTCTGTATTTAAATAAAAAAAACTAACGAAATAATTTATTTACTAATATTTGATTATAAAAAAGTAATGTTTTAAATATATATTCTTACCTTATTTAAAAAAAAATTAGCAAGAGGGACCTTACAAAAGACTTGCTAGCTGAGTCATAAATTTAAATAATTTGTTGGAAAAAAAAAAGAATTTTGTGACCGCAAGTCCACAATATCCCCACTAATGAATTAATATTCTTTAATTATATCAGTGTCATGACAATGACAATTATGTAGGAGTAGTGTTTGGTTCCACAAAGTTCCTAATAATTAACAACACTTTAGGATATATTGCAAGTTATAATCTAGCAAATCTACCAAATTTGTATTTACAATACAATATTTTTCTTTTATTACGACGCGTGGGAATTTTCAGTTAGGAATCAGACATATAAATGATATTAATTATTATAACAGAAGTATGAATAAGCTTTGGTGTGACCTCATTAGACAATGACAAGTTGACAACCGTGATCCTTTTCTTTCCTTACCAACAGCTACCTTGGCTTTTTATATTCATCAACCTAGCTACTAAATAATTTAAAAGAATAAAGGGACAATTATATATATACGTCATTGGGAATGAAAAAAATAAATAATGTATTTTCTTTAAATTTTAAATATTCTAATTTTGTCAAGATTTTAGATTAGAAACTTAAAACTTTTTATTTTGAATGGAGTATAATTTAACTGTCCCCAAAATTAAGCTTAATGGGAAAATAAATTCAGCTAGTTCAATATTGTATGAGATGGTTTGCATATATAAATAATTTTGCGTTTTGCCTCTTCAAACAGAGACTACAAAAAGTAAAACTTGAAGGAAGTGTTTCTTATGGCAGAAGTGAAAGAGACTTAACAGTCACCATCCAGAGGAAAAAGTTGCTTTCATCTAAAGATAATGTTTGGTTTATGTTTTATTCATGAAAAAAATGTTTAGTTTATGTTATTCATTAGGTCATATAACTATTCAACTATTGTTCCTTCTAATAGTTAGATATATCATAATTTGTTTACAATCTCAACTTAAACTTTAAATTTGGTGTTTAAATTTAAACCAATCCAAAAAATTTAAGTGTAAAGCAATCCATAATATAGAAAATAGAACAAACCCTATTCTTATTAGTATGAGATATTGTAGTTATTTGTTTGTTGTTTTCGTAATATTAGATATTTTTTTATTAGATTTTAATAATACTTATTAAGTAAATATAGTCTTTTCTTTTTATTACTCTCAAAAAGTATTTTCTTTTTATTACTTCATGTATTTTAAATATAGTTATTTTGTGTGAATTTAACGGATATACATCGTCAATGTAAACAATTTTATATTAATAATTAATATAAGTCGTTGATTGTATGATTATTGATTGATAGAAGTTTGTTCTTATTAATTGACAATATAAAACTGATTTATATTATCGGTGCATAATATTTTTCTTTTTTGCGACAAATATTTCAAATATAGTTGATACTTATTTTTTGGGTACAAAATCTTAAAATCATAATGTTATATGTTACATAAATTGATATTATTTAATTTTTATTATATATATATATATTATGTAATATATGCATGGATAAAAGCAAAATTAACAGATCCAATCCAACCAAACAAATAATTAACATTTGAAAAAATAAAGAAGTTCTACATAGGAGAGATTGACACAATGTTTATAAGGTGAATGTATGAAATTTGATGTGTATTCAAGTGATATCCAATTTTGTAAATAGATGAGAAAATAGACTGCTACACATGTGTGCCGCCGTCCAGCACAGTCAGTTGCAGAATTCCTTTATAAATAGAAGTGGAAAAGCACATAAAAACTCTCTGAAATCGATAGAAGGATGTGCTATTTTAATCTTTACATCATATGTCTTACTTGATCCAAATTGAATCACAGAAAGTCCTAATTCGAACCTCATCTCAATGGCAACAACCCAAAATGTAATGAACATAAAAAGAAAAAAAAATGGAAACCGTCACTGTGTGGAAGTCTTTTTTTTTCTTCCTTTTATTTCTCTTTTTTAAAGATACCGTGAATTATATGCTTTCGACAAAGCCAAAAAAGCAAAGCATAATTATGAAAACTTTTAAGTCTATATCTATTTTACTTTATTTCTCTTTTTTCATTCATATCCTCTAAAAGTTTTTTTTTACTTAAAAAATATATTAATCTTTTAAATTGAAAGAATACATTGATACAAAATTAAACGACAAAATAATAGTATAAAACAGTAAAATGCATGTAAATATAAAAAAATTAAAATATCCATATTTCTATATCAATAGTGTTAAAACGACACAAAAATTATTGATTAAATTTACAATAGATCGAATCTAATATGTTAATCTTAACTAAACAAACATAACAACAAGACGAGAAACCAAACAATGCTGTACAAAGACAACAAACAAATCGACAATGTACTTAGACGAAAAAATCACAAGCAAAACACAAGAAAAACTAAATATATATAAAAACTAATTATTTAAATAGAAGGAGAGGAAATATGATTAAGAGGTTGATACTAAAAAATACTCTAAACCACTTCTCTATAATAAACAGCAAAGAAGAGAGATGTTGTGATTTTCTAACCTATTTCTGAGTCCATATTCTCTCAGTTATATCTCATTTTACTTGTTTTTAAGAATGGATTCAAATCAAAACAATCCCTTTTATAATTTCAGGAAAATTATCAACCTTCTACTAATTCATGTTTTAAATTTTACTTTATTGATTAATTCATCTTTTTATTTATTATATATATATATATCATATTTCTATAATAATTCAATATTATACTTTACAAATAATTATATTAATACTTTTGAGGCCAATTGCGTAGCATTTTTTAGAACACGGATTCAAATCTACAATGTGTTTAATCCCCATTTTCTAAATATAGCAACGTGCGGATTGGTTTTGCCTCTTGGGTGCTCTGACTCCTTTAAAAAAACTTGCGTTTCAAAGTCCTACCCCACATTTAATAGAAATTCCATTTTACTTTTATTTAAAAAAAAAAACTCAAAAATCACAATTTATTTAAAAAAAAATAAAAATTGAATTTTTTTAAAAAAATTTCTCAGTATATTAAATTATTTTAAAAAAATATATAAATTGTTAAGTTCTGTATAAAAAACTTTAAGTTTGAGTTTTTCATAAAAAAAATATTTCTTAAAATATACACTTTAATTTTTTTTTAAACATTTCGAAAAGTTTAATTTTAAATTTTTGAAACAATAACAATTGTTTTTAAGAAAAAAACAAAAAGAATTGCATCACCGAAAAAAATTTTAAAAAATTAATCGGTGCACAATTTATTTTTCTCAAAATATAAATATTATAAAAATATTTCTTGAAAAAAATTAATTTAAATTTTTTAAAACATATTCTTGTTGATTCTTGAAATGTAACATATTCTTGTTCATATTCTTCAATGTCTAGACTATTCTTGTTTTCCAAGTGTTCCTCATGTTTAATTTCGTTCTGATGCATTTGAAAAACTTGAACACTGAAATGTTTAAAACTCACATTTACATAAATTATTCTTTATCCAAATTTACAGGTACACATTGAACACTTTTGTTTTTACATAATCAAATTCCCGAACCCCCTTTTAATAGTGGTAATTTATTTCAAGATAATAACCTCAACAAATATTTTTTGTTTTTTTGTTTTTTGTATTTACAATGAACCATCACAAGATATATCCGAATAAAGATGCATCAACGTTCTTTCATCACCCTGCAGCAATTTTATAACAATGTTATAGTATAGTTTTAAGATAAACAGAACAAGTGTGTAAGTAAACATTATTTTTCGGTGTACTACCCCAACATATGGTCCACCGTGAATGAGTATTGAAATATCACTTAAATTCTAACAATAATAAGAGAATGATCTAATTAATGTCAGTTTAACAAATTGAGTTTTGAGAGATTCATATTCATTGAGCGAATATCAATCAATCACTTTCTTTCTCAGTCCTGAGAACGAACAGTACCATAAATTTATACTTTTATGGAACAACATTTGTCGTCCTTAGATATTTGAAGGGTTTTCAAGTATCAATTTACCATAGACTACTTAGAATTTGACACTAGAAAAGAAGTTTTAAAACCTTTTGGAGGAGTTTGTGTTTCTGATTTTCCTGCTATCATCTGGCTTAATTGATGAAACCACTTTTTCTCTTGCAGCTGCTTCTCTTTTTGTTTTCTTCCACTCTACTTCCATGGACTTGGTAAGTGCATCAACTTTCTTCATGAGCATCTGAAAGAGAAATAATTATATCCTTAGTTCAATGCGAGAAGGGATGAAGTGAAAGTTGAGTAGCGATCCTCTTCATTTGTACACAAAAAACTATCGTAGTAAGAAATGAAGAGAATCGCTACTCGTGGAAGTATTACCTTAATTTCTTCATCTTTAGCTTGCAAGCTACTGTCTTTGTTTTCACAAGAGGTCCTCAAATTGATGACCTCTTTTTGCAGCCTATCATATAGAAAACTCGACACCACATCGTCTCTGCCTGAATCATTTGGTTTCTTGCTTTGCAAGTCTTCATCCACATCAACAATGGTTTTGATTTCTGCTGCTTCTCTTTCATCATTGAAGTTGTTTAAGTCCATGTCAGTGTTCACCTGCATCTCATTTTCCTTTTCACCACTATCAGCAACTTTTCTTCTTGAGACCCACATCCCTTTCTTCAACATGTTTTCTGCAGAAGTATAATTCTTTTTAGTAGGGCTTCCCTGTTTTGAATTCGCACCGACAATATCTGTGTTGTTTTTTTTAATATTTGTCTGTTGGAACAAAGAGATTCCAACAGAAGATGCTCTTGGTTGTGATGTGGATCTCTTTCTTGGTCCACCACTTGTTAGAAAACCTTTAATGTTAGACTTTTCTGCTTTTGGAGACCAAGAAAACACATTTGAATTGGCTGAGTAACTTGAAAAATGTTTTAAACCTTCTTCCAGTGTTTTTAGCCTCACTTTTAGTTTTTCCTGAAGTAAACAACACCAAATTATACGTTTAAAATTGATTTAGATGCTTACATGGAAGACAAATAGGTCAGAGAAAAATACCTTCAGTTGTGACTCTGCCTTAGCTGTTCTCTCTGATATAGTTAGCTTGTCTTTCAACCGTTGCATCTCTGCCTACATATGCAAGGACATAATGGATTATATTTCATTGAGATGTCTTGATTGTCTTTTGTAAAATTGTCTCACTGAAGTTAGTGCATTAGTATTTCTTTAATCTTAAATCCTCCGGTATTCAGGGGAAGGGAGTCCTGATAATACAGGATTCAGCCGGGAGGTAAGTACACCCGTTGTTAGTGTATGAAGAATGTTGGACAGACTCTCTTGATTTATTTCAGTATATTGCTATTGTAGCTATTAGGAACAACAACACTTTATGAGTAACAAAAATTGATCTCATTACTTCGTAGGATTAGCCTCCGTAGTCGCGCGGGGTTACTTTGATTTATCCAAAAAATGGATAATATGATGAAGTATTCAGTAAAAACTCTCTCTTCTCTAAACTGATAGGGCATGGAAGCAAGATCATATAATCTTCATGGAAAGATATTCATACATACCTGCATAATCCTTTTTTCTTCCAGCCATTGCTTGACAGGCATGACCTTATCACTTTCATCCTTCCACTCATTAGCCACCACAACATTTGCAATTCTATTGGCTGAGACTTTTACTCTTGCTAGCTCCCTCTCCAATGTCCTCTTCTCCTCCTGAAGTATTGTATGCAAACAACCAAGTTACCATAAACAGTTAATATATCCAACATTACGTTCAGAATGCCAGTAGCTATAATATATCCTTACTTGCAATTCAGAAATCTGTCTCTGGTAATCGCGAACAACGTTAGCCACGGCACCGTTGGCTAAGATGACTTCCTCAAGTTCATGAATGGTTTGGCCAAGCTTTTCAACTTCAAGAATCTTTTGGCGGCGGGATTTCTCTAAAATTTTGTGCTCCTCCTGTTTATGTTAGTTGTAAATTGGCTAAAACATTTTCACTTTCACTTCAAAATCCAAATATAAAAAATGGAAACACAGAAAATCCTACCTGGTATATATCAATCTGTCTCTTTAAATCAAAGTTTTGATTTTGAACTTCTTCAACTCTTAGAGCCCTCTCTAGTGCACTTTGCAAAATCTTTTCTGCTTCTAACAATGCTGTTTCTTTTGACTTTTTGAGTCGTTCCAAAGCTTTCTTATCTTCATGAAGTGTTGTAATCTATGAAGCCAAATTGGATGTTAGTGTTGTCAGTCCACAAATTTAACTTCCATTTTGTTCTTTCCTTGCAAATGGTTAATCTTTGTTGAAAACTGTACTATTTCTAATATACCTCTTTCCTATACATTTTAATCTCAGCTTCAAGAGGGGCAATGACATTATCAATTGGAACAGAATCTTCATCCTTTTGATTTGCATGCACCCTTCTAAGTGTTGCTTCTGCTGCATATTGTGCAGCCAATGCCTCTTTCTTTTCATCTGTCAGTTTCTTGATTTCTAGATTCTGCATACCAATAGATTTTGAAAAACATCCATTTTAGATTCTAACAATTTTGGATATGGTTCTTGCTTCAAAAGAAATACTATAATAGTATATCAAATCAGTGCACCTTTTGCTTAAAATGATCATCTGCAGCTCTAAGTTTCTCATCCAATTTACCAACTTCATTTCTCAACTGGAATTGGTGAAAGAGGTTTACAGCCAAAATTAGTACTGAATACTGAAAAATTCATATATTTTATACTATACTGAAAATTAGGTAGTTTCATACTTTTCTATTTTAACATGCATGAAATAATGTTCCCTAAAGCATCAAGGAGATTATGATATGCCATGTAAGATGACCAATTTTCCCTCCCAATTCCAAGACAATAAAATGTTTGTACAGATTAATTTAATAAACATACCTCTTCTATGGCTTTATCCTTCAGAGCTTCAGTTGTCCTTAATGCTTTGACTTCACCCTGACAAGTTGATAGCTCCTTGACTTTTTCTGCAACAATGATTACATTGAGTTATAACTTACAAGGTTTATTCTGTCACCATGCTTTTGGCAAAAACTATACTTTGGAGCTTCAATAAAATTACAGTGCTATCATGATTTTGTCAAACTTACCGCAATTTCAAATATGTACTAAGGAAATCAATGAAAAGAAAGCATGTAAATATTCAGTATGTTACAGAAACAGTGGAAGTCAAACAGTTGACTGTGACACAAACTGATCCTGATGATGGAAACAAAAACACATAGAAGAATGAAAGAGAGATAAGAAAGAACCTTTGATTTGGTTATGCAAACGATTAATCTCCAATACTATAGGGTCTGACATAACAAGTGGAAGCTCCTCTCCATATTGCTCTTCACACCTCCCCATTTCCCTTCCCTCAGTTTGAGCACTGGAAATGCTCACACAGATACATACACAAATGGAAGAACTCTCTGACTTATATATATATAATATGCACAATATTTTGATTTGGTTTTGTTTTTAGGTGGTGCTAAATGACAAAGTAGGGCTGAGTCCAAAAACACTAACAACAAATGGAGTCTCTTAGGTTAAGGTTACATATAATAAATAATAAGTAATAAACAATTAGATTATGAGATGAGTTTTCCCTTTGCTCAAGCAATCTTCACAAATGCATAACAGGCCGGCCAAGCCGGCTACTCCTATTTCTACCTTCATACTTGCCACTCTCTCATTTCATATACTTATTTATAAACTAAAATATATGTTTTCACATTTATTAATCTATTGAGATACCATAGAAGTTGAATTTTCTTATGAAATATGATTGAACTTGATGATTTAATTTCTTAAATATAATTTCGCTGTTACTAGCCATTGTTTGATAGTGATGTAATGAAAGTGGGATAAAGCTAAAACTTCATGTGGTCCTCTCTTTATGTTGGTTATGAGTTGTTACATTAAAAATAAACAATGCTCCGGTAGAAAAATGAAATTAAAACTAAGTATATAAGTTAAAATGTGTTATTTTTTTTATATACATGATGGGGAGGTTGAAATGCACGCGGATGACATTGAATTGAATTTGTAGAAAATCCCAACAATACTCAGACCAATTATCAGGTACAACAGACATGTTTAATATTTTATATGTCCAAGAAATTAAATAACCATTTGAATTTTATATTTCGTATATGTCATGTATATGTCCATGCTACAACAAAATATCATTGTAAAAGGGAGCTAACCATTTGATAGTTAGAAGACTAATATTTTGTAGAACAAGAAACTAATTAACCTAGTAATTAAATCATGTGATTTATGTATCATTTATATCCATTTTTATAAAATTCTGATTTTTTTTTGAAGCAATAATTTAGAGATTTACAGTACCTAACATTGAAAGTATATTTATATGTTAAATAATATATCATAAATAAAAACATTATAGTGTAATGTTGAAAGCTTTTGATCTGTCAGTAGCTTATCTCGCCCCAAAATCACCTATGCCCAACTTTTTCCACCACTTGTTTAAAAAAAAAAAACACATTTTAAGATCGGAGAACCCCATCCATCCCTCGTGTCTGTCCATCCGCCTTTAATATATTATCGAAAGTTAAGATCTAGTAAAAATGAACAAATACGACGGATTGAATGAGTATCTATCTATAGGATTTTGAAAATACACATTCATTTAGATAATCATTTTTAATAATAAACGTAGTTAGGTCTAATTTATTTTCTCATCTTAACTTACTTTAATTAAAAACGGTCTTGTCTTATGTATTAATAATATAAATATGAAAATTAAAATTATACGATGTATTAATAATATAAATATGAAAATTAAAATTATACGATTACTTTAGGATAATTTATATTATCTAAAGAAGTAGTTGATAATATAAAGTTTATACACTATTAATTGATCAATTGTTATTTTTTCGAGCGTATGATCTTAATCAACTATCGAAATTGCCACCCACGTGTGTAATTGTGATTTCCCTATAGCAGAAAATCTTGATCCATTTTTTTCACCCTCTCCACGTCTCACATATTTTTTTCTCTTTATTCTTTCTATTCTCAACCAAACTTACCCTCAACCAAGCAAGAGTAAGAATAATATTAGCCTATACGACTATTGTAAAACGTTCATCAGTTAATATTATTTGGGAGAACTGAATTCAAACTCTAACCAAAATAATATTAATATTTGATACACTTTATTTACTTTACGATTAAATTTTTTAAGACAAAAAAAGTGCATTGATTAATGATAATAAATTCATGTGTTTTTGTGCCTTAACAGGAAAAGGAAATCACCACAAAGAAGAATAAGAATATGTGCCTTTCCTCTAAACTTAGTCTCCATTCCCAATTTCGAAACTAATTAATAAAGCTCAACACCAAAAAGGACACCACTAATCGACCTTTGAATTAAAATGGCAAAGTATCTATACCATACCAAAGGAAAGCTTGTTAATTAATGAAGATACTTGTATAAATAACCATACTCTTATTTCCTCCATCTCACAAATTACCAAGAGGTCATCATGGATGTACTAGAAAAGCTTCTCCGTTATAAATACCAAATCTCTATAGCAATAGCAATTTCACTAACCATTTCTTCTGTGTTATATGCAGCCCCAAGAATTATGACCATTCTCACATATTTTTGGCCCTTGTTTGCTTCCACTACTGTGTTCTTTGTTGCAATAATAGCCTTTGGAGGTGTTTCCAAATTCTCCACTGAAGATCGCAACAAAAAAGCTGGTGAAGGGCTCTTGGATTATGTAGCAGGAATGCCAGAATATACATAGGATGTTCAAAACTTCTAAATGCATCAAAGGTGGTTCAAGTTTCACTGTTTCATTTAGATAGAAACCAAAACAATTATATATTGTTCTTTGTATTCAAATCCATGCTCAAATGATAATTGCGGCAATCCTATGTGTATAAGAATGTCATAAACATGAATGAAAGTATAAATACAAATATAAATATAAATGCTCAAATGTTTATTCGAATTCATTAAATCTAGTGTTTTTGCATTTAAGAACATCTACAATGACAATTGCTTTACCAGAAGATTTAGAATAACAAAAACAAATTGAAGCAAAAACTTTAACAACTTATATTTGGATAACTTTCATTCAAATGATATTTACAAATATATAGAAAAAAACTAGCGGTTGAAGCTAATTCCATCTTGCTGTTAAATTTATTTATCTGGTAGTATTAAGTTTCAATTAATTTAAAAAATTAACAAAGACAAAATGTTAAAAATCTAAACTGAAATTCATGATTTATATAGTAGGTAGTCATAATGTTAAGATGGTTCAGAATTCAGAATTTCTGATATCGGTTTCAGTCAGAGTTCCTGAGTGATCACAATCTAGTTTCTTAAAAATCTCCATCACAACTGAAATATCTTCTTGGTTGATCTTTCCCATTTCTTTCAACTTGTATACAACAAACTCTGCAGCACTGGAAAAACAAACAAAAAGATGTTGAATATGATCATTTAATGGCTTAGTGTATATATAGCCAAATATTGGAGCTATCTATCAATGCAATACAAGTAATGAGGTGTTATAATTATAAATATGAACTTACTACATCTCTCAGCACCAAAAAGATACACATATATAATTTGGATTGACTGCAGTCACAATTTCACGAATAGACGCAGTCAGCACGCATAAATGCATGAGATTTGTGATTGCAGGCAAAACAAGTCCATATGATTAAGCTTAGCAGTGTCTTTTTTTATTGTCCTACCTGACAGCTTTGTCTCCATCAAGATCTGCTGCCTCGAGATCAAGGGGCGAAAATTTTCGGGTAAGAACCATTTTCGCAAGTGATCTTTGTCTATCATCAGTATAGAGTTCAGCAAGATAAGCAAAAGACTGAGCCAAGCAAATGGTGCTGCTCCATATCCAAAACACAGCAAAAGTTCGACCTATAGTAGTTGAGAAGCTCTTGTCTCCATAACCTAAAGTAGTCACTGTGGAACAAACACAATAGAGTGCATCCACAAAATCTAGATTCTCAATAAAACACAGAAAAACAGTTCCTACAATCATGTGGACACAAAAAGTGGATGCTGCAAGCACAAACTTGTATTTGCTTTTGTTAGTTCCAAGCTCTCTAGAAATCTCTTCTAGACCAAATTTTTCAGCCTTGCATATGGCTTCAACAATAAATATTTCCTGTTTTTCAACAATGTAATCTGCTGCTTTGCTAAGAATTAAGCCACCAAGAGCCATGCCAGTGAAGACATAAATGCAAGCAAGTAGTTTTGCTAAAGGGCTATTAGGAACAAGATCACCATATCCAACAGTTGTCATTGTCACAACACAGAAATAAAGGGCATCAAGAAATCCATTGGTTTTTATACCCTCAATTTGGTAACTTGTGAGAAAGAAACATAAGGTGCCTGTTCCTAAGTAAGCTGCTAAATATAAGAAAACTGGCCTGAAATGGAATTCTGCTTCTTGTTTTTCAGTCATACATTGATGATGTAAAGGGTTTTGGGCACCATTCTGCTCTTGAAGATTGATCTCTGTCTCTGAAGCACCGCCGCGCCGCGGTCTTCTTCTCTGAAGGTCACTCTTCTCATTGATGATTTGAGAATGATCCCTTGACTCTGAAAGCAATAACTGTTGAGCCTCATCACTGCCCATCAACTTACTTACAAATGTTTCATTTGTTACCTGAATTGTCATAAGGTACTTAGTTTTCTTCTGCCATGTTCTGAAGCTTGAAGTTGTTTATGAAAATAGCAGTGTTATCAATTGCAAATTGCAAAAAATAGTGGTTTGTTCAAACTCCGCAAAAACTATAGTGCCGCAATAGCGGCTATTCGACAATACTTTGTACTAGATAGCATATTGTATCAATTTCCGCTATACTACAACAACTATTTGACAACACTAAAAAATAGTAGTAGAAATCAAAGAACTAACAAGTAGTAGAGTTTCTTTCAATAATGGAGTGAATTTTTTCCTACAACAAGTGCATCTTTTTCTAAAGTAATTTATCTTGACATATTAGTGCTTTTCCTTACTACTACTATATTAGTTAGGGAAACTTTGGAAATTTTCTCCATTAAATTCGTAGATCATGATAATCAGATTTACCAAAAGTTATCATATAATTCAATACTTCAATATAGTAGAAACTAATGTGATTAATATTAATTTGAAAAATAATAATAATACTCATAGGCTATAATGCTATATATAAACCATGAATAAAAAAATGGTATAGAAATTAATACATTCCTGATTGTTCTTAAGATACCATAAGATTGAAAATAATAATCGCACTTGGAGGATCATTGATATTTTAAAAGGCATACAAAGAAGTAGTGTAAAAAGGTTAAAGACCAATAAGCATAAGAGCTAAAACAAGGTTAGGTACCTGAGAAAGTTGATTCAACTAGATCAACTTGTTCTATAAAAGAAATCGATTATCTCACTTGTTCAAATTTCATTTAATTAACCAGGAAGAATAATTATTTTTTTAAAAAAATAAATCATTTCTCCTTTGGAAAGTCTAGAAATCATGAAAACAGCCAATAATGTCTCCAATGCTTCCAAATGGACATTTTTAAAACCTTGAAATTTTTACCTTTTGTATTTACCCTTTTTGCCATAAAAACCAAACTTGACGTGGCCCTTCAGATCCACTACACTAGAATGCCAATTTTTTTTTTTTAGGGATACCCAAATTATTTTATTAGTAAGAGGAAATTGTTAAATCCTATTTTTAAAACAGCTCATTGGAGTTTTCAATAGTTTCATTTTTTTTATTTGTCACAAAAAGTAGTTCTAAAAAAAAAATCATGTAAGCTGCATAATGTAGAAATACAATATTATACAGATACAACACCAAGAATTAACAACCGAAACACATTATGAATACAGTGATTAAACCTACACAATCACAATTATGCATACACCACACAGAAAGAATAAAATTGCATAAATTACATACACTATTAAGGGATGAGAAGAACGCACAATAATTGATTAGGGAATTCTTTACGTATCTGAGAAAGAACAGGTAGGTCCAGTATCAATCAAAAAATTAGGGAACTCTTTGGTTCTTTCCCCTTTCAATTTTTAAGATGAACAATCAATAAAGTCTCTCATTATGATTTTCACTCAGTTTTTTTTCTTCTTCTCAAGAATGGTGTTTCCCGAATTTTTCACTTATCTGGTTCACACTATTTTTTTCTGGTTTTCCTGTAACCTTCTTTTCTTTATTATTGTGACGTTTTGTTTTTCTGCTATTAAAAGAGCTTGAGTCAAATTGACTTTTTTTTTGGTTCAATAAAATTGACTTTATAATATAATTTTTGGTAACAAAAATAAATGTTTTGAATTGACTTGACTTCATAATATGCTAACTTCAAAGTGTTTTTTTTTATACCTCAAGGTTATCAAATATACAAAAATACATTAGTTGATGCAGATAAAATTAAAAGACTTTTGAAAAAATTGAGAAAAGAAAATTTCAATTACAAAGGGAGAGAAAAGAGACTCAAAATGTTGAAAAAAAAAAAAAAAAGCCCAACAAGGGAATGGGCTAATTTATTATTGGTGAATCTAGGAATGACAATGGATAGGGTATGGGTAGGGTAGTATAGTACCCGTTCCCGGAGTTTAAAAAAATACTTGTGCCTGTGCCCGTACCTTTGTGGGTATCAACTTCGTACCCTTGCCCTTTGGGTACTTAAGTGCCCGTACCCATACCCATTACCCGCACTTTAACAAAAATATATCGATAAATAATTTGTGATTAAATTTAAAAAAATTCTCAAATATTTTAAATTCAAATCATAATAAATATTACAAACCAAAATATTGTCTAACTCAAAACTTCCAAAATATATCATGATCCAACATTAGTACATTACTACAATAAATATCAAAACATCAAAAATAATGTTTTCCAAAAGAATATTTTATGAAGTTGCAAGTCCTTAGACGGTATTCTCCGAGATATGTAAAAAAATTGATGTGTATTATATTAGTTATTTATAATTATAAAGTCACGATTAATAATATAAAAAAACTCTTAAATATAAAATCACAATTATTTACTTATTCATCATAATCAAATGTGTATAGGGCTAAAATTTATTTTTCAAATTTTTTTAATTATTAAAATTGTACTTTTTTTTTATTAAGGGTTCAATTTTTAAGATTAGAACAGGACATCCAAAATCTATTACTATTTACTAACATATTTTCGTGATGATTTACTTATATGTTTATTTTTCATGAGGATCCGAAAATTATGAAATGAATGACCTAAATTCGTTGATTTGTTTGGAATAAAAAGAAGATGTAGAGAGACATGAAATAGTAGAGAGTGAGAGAAATAGTAGTTAGAGATTGGAGGGAGAGATAGAGATGCATAAGATAATAGAGAGACATATGTGTATTTAGAAAAATCATGTATTTAAAAAATATTTTTTCAAACAAACATGTTTTCTTGAAAATCATTTTTATGTCTTTTATGGTAATTTTTTAGTTTAAAAAAAATTATTTTTATAAAATTGTATACAAACATGTTAAAAATTGTTGTACAAAAAAAGTCATTTTTATAATAGTAAACAAACGGGAGTTAAAAAATCATAGTTTAAAAAATCTCTAAAAAATAATCTCTAAATTATTTAAAATAAAAATCATTTTTATTTAAGCTAAAACAAACTTATATACTACTAATAATAATAATAATAATAAGAACAACAACAACAACAACAATAATAATAATAATAATAATAATAATAATAATAATAATAATAATAATAATAATATTATTATTATTATTATATGTGCGGGGCGGAGTGGATATTATAGTACCCTGCACTCATACCCGTACAATTTTGCGGTAATTACCTGTCCCCATACCCATACCCATTATGCGGATTTTTACCCTACTCATTATGAGTTTTTTTTGCGGGTATCAATTGGGTCTGAGTCTAATTGCCATCCTTAAGTGAATCTTGCCAATCTATTATTTTGACTTTTTTTTACAGGATTTTAACTTTCAAAATTTGTAAAATATACAGTTGAATTTTAAAGTAATGTATTTGAAGACATAGGAACAAATAATATGTCTACAAAGCGATTGTAAGTTGAAATAAAAATTTATACAATGATATCAAAGTGGTAATAATGTCGTGGAATTAAAATTTTGACAACAGATTTATAAGCAAAAAAATCAAAGTGAAAAATTTGGCTAACAGATTAATAAAGCAATAAAATTATACATTAAAATTATACACTCTATAATTAAAATTTTCCTTCCTAATAATTTTCTCATTGCTCTTCTTGCCTCTTTGACTAACAGATTTATAAGCAAAAAAATCAAAGTGAAAAATTTGGTTCATTAACTTCCACCAGGACCATGGAAGCTTCCTCGTCATACACAATAGAACGTTTAAATCTAATTGATGAAATGATTCAGAATTATGATAAATTTTAAATCACGACTTTTATATATGTAACATTTAATTTAAATATAGTCAAAATAAAATTTAACCATTTAAATTTATACATCAAACATTTTCGCTTAAACTATGATAGCATTAAGATAACCATAGAATCATATAAAACTAAAAAAATGCACCGGTGACTATATTTGTTTTCTTAATAGTATTAAACGGCATTAAATAGCTTACAAACTACTTTAAATTATTAAAAAAAACAACTACGATAACATTAAGGCTTAAGGCTTAAATTAATTAATGTGTCAAGCACTTCATTATTATAATTCTTCCTGTCGTATATCATATATATGATGATGAGATGAAATTGATCCATGTGTACACTTAAAAGCATCACAGTGAAACCAAGACATTTCAATTATGTTTGCACTCCGATTCTCTAAGACTAGACCGCAATTGGGTATGTTTGGGGTTCAAATTCAATCCCAGCCTTCTCTTTCATTTTCCTAATAAACTCTTCAAACATTTTGTTTAATTCTTCTGTATTAATATTTTTTTAATAGATTTTAATATCATTTTAAAATTTAGGTTGAGTCCTACATAATTTCATAAAATTAATTGATAAAGTGAGACTTGTCCACTAATTATAAAGTGATACTCTTAACATGTTCTCTGACGCTTGAAACTGGACATATGAGCATGACCCGAGCGACCCTGACAGTGATGATCTGATAGCAGGTGGCCCAATGAATCTTGGACAGACTATAATACCATATTAGAATTTAGGTTGAGCCCTACATAACCTCATAAAACTAGCTTTGTAAAAATGAGTTAGATCAAATATAAAACATAATATGATATAAGAGCCTATTACAAGTCGATTTATAAAGAAAGACACTCCTCAACTTAGATACCGATTCTATGAAAATTGTGTAGAACCTAGCCCAAATTCTAAAAACCTCATAGCCAAACTCCGGATTATTTGGATCTATTCCCTCAAAAACCGGATAGTTAAAAACATAAAAAACTATAATTATGTAGATCCTGGTGATTAATAATATGAAAATAAGATTATTTTGAATCTTTCTCTAACAACTAAGCAACATTTAATTTTTTTTTATTAATTCTAGAAAAATATATTAAAAATTATTTATTTTAATTAAAAAAATCTACCTTTTAGGACTAAATTACTTTTTGAGAGACATGTAATCTAATTTTTTAAAACTAAATACACCTTTAAATGTCTTACTTAACTTAAGTCTACCGTAGGCTATAAATCAAAGTCCTCATTTGATTGATTAACATGACCTATTTCAGCCTTAATTATAAATATAAAACTATAATTATATAAATTATTAGTCATACTTTTTTTATATCGGTCAAATTAAAAATTACTAGAGCATCGTTATCCGAGAATTCGGCTGGTTAAATAAAAAAGCGATAATTATGTAGGTCCTCATGACTAATACTAGGAAAATAAAATCAAAACGGTAAAAAGTTAAACCAATAACATTAAATATTGCTGAAAAAATAGCAAGATATAGATTAAAATAAAATCAAAATGATAACAACATTATCATGGAATGATTGTTGCGCCATTAATAACAAGATATGGAGGGAGACACACAGAAAGTCCCCATGGAATGATTCCTTTGTTATTTTCCTGGTTTAGTCTTAATTACAAGTTAGTTTTGTAGATATAATAAATTATTAAATATATCATCTTTCTTTAACTTATTTTATTTATATTTAAAGTTATGAAAATTGTTTAGGGTATAATTAAGAAGGACCATTGACAATATATTCTTTAACATACATTTTCTAATATACTATCTTTAATTTGTTAAAATTTACATAAATTCCATTAAATCATCTAAAAATGTGTTGAAAAATATTTTTTTTTTGTTACAAATTAAACGTGTATTAAAGAATATGTTATTAATATTATACATCATTCTTTGTGTTGAATACTTATATACGTAGATAGCATTACTATTATTGCAATGCAGTGAGTGCATGGAAAGTTGCTCAAAGAAGGACATAGTGATAAGTGAAGCAGAAATGGCACTCTTCCAAGTGGAATTCCATCTTACTTAGTTGAAATATAAACACTTGCGTTGGTGATCATAATTGCAACATTGGAAATATTAGTGTTTCGAAGGCTTAAATATGATGTTTGTCTTGTTAATGATGGTGCTACACTTCGACCTGGAAAACTGCTCTCCTTTAAATATGTGTCTTCAATACCTACATCGATTCTCTTTCTCTTGCATATGTTGTTTGCAACCCACCAACTAACTAGTTCAATTCTATATATACTTCATTCACAATAAAATATAAAAAAAATAATTAAATTATATCCATCAATTTTTCCACTATTATTTTTATTTATATTTTATTTGAGGTAAAATATGAAACTTTGAATAATTATATTTGCCTTTTCATTTTACTCCTGCTTTTGGCTATTTTGGTTTGTCTGGGGATAGAAGTTGGGTGCTTTTAGTTTTCCTTTTGGTACAAATGATAGAAGTTTTTGTATTGTTGGGGCTCTTTTCTATATATTTTATTCAAGTTTTCATATAAAAATATTTCTTATATTTATCACTTAATGTACGAGTTTAATTTTTATATATACTCTCAACACATCACAATCAATTACGTAAATAATTTTTAAAGTAATTACGGTAAAATCTTTTCAATAACAATTATATTTACAAAAAGATAGTCACTTTTAGAAAATAACGTGATTGGTTTATTCTATACTTACAAAAATAAAATAAATATTAATCTTCAACTCATACTTTTATTGGTTATACCACCAAAATATATTATTGAATCAGAGAAAGTTTCAAATTTCAGTCGATTTTTTTGGGCTTTTCCAAACCTCCCTGCCAGAATTCCTTTGTTCTTATTGCACTTCCATACATATTGGGCTGGGCTTATTTCTTTTGAACTAAGCTTGCTAATAATGCCAATAAAACTACTTTATAGTTTATTAGACCAATTTATAAGTTTGCTTACATTATTACTTTTGTTCAAATGCTATTTGAAGTAGCATTTAAAATTATAATTTGTAGTTTATAGCTTGAAACACTATTAATGTCATATCTTGCATATATCATCATCTAACTTAGGTTATAATCAGACTTATCAACTTATAACTTAATTTTACTGAACAAATCTTAAATTAAACCTGTACATTAAACCCAATAGGCCCATAACCAAATATACATACACGTCTAGAATAGATAATCTACTGATCTTACTTACTTGACTCAAATGTATTTCTTGAAAATAAATTAAGAAAATTAATACTAAACCCAAGCACAAAAGTGTGTCTATGGTCAGCAAAATGATAATCATGTTACAAAAAGTTATGCAGACCACCCAATATCTGAATCATTAAAGAATCACCCTCAAACCTTATTATTATATAATACTAGTAAAAACGAAAGGTCCCCTTTTGATTTGGTAAGAAATTGGAGATATATCTAGTTTCCATAATCATAACTAAAATCAGAAACACCAACCATAGCAGAAAGAACTTGAGAAACAATGTAGAAGCCACCACCCAAAATAGAAAGGATAAGAATTGCAGTAATTGGATTCTTGAGAAGCTCAAAAATAGGCTGCAAGATTGTGTAAATAGCACCTGTACTAACAGTTAGTGCATACAATCCATACCTTCTAACATTGTCCCAAAACTCTTCCACAAGTGGTCCTTCAGGTCCTAAAGCCAATGCCTTTTGTTCATCCATTCCACTCAGAACCAACAAAATTCCCAATGAAACAGCTCCCATTATCACAATCCTTGAATTCCCATTTTCAAGAACTTGGAGTTTCTTTAATGGTGTGTGTTTGAGGGTCACTGCAGTTTGTTCAGTAAGTGTTACTTCAAAATTTGAAGGTGGGTGTTTCAAGTTTTTGAACCCATAGGATGTTACTAATTTGGTGGGTTTGAGAAGTAATTGAGGGGTTTTTGAAGTAAAAAGGGAACAAGAGGGATTGGAGGAACTTGGAAGGTGGAGTTTTAATTTCAAGCTAAGATTTTTCATCTTCTTTTTTTCTTTCTTAATTGTAGGTATCTAGCTATCATTCACATATGCAGCTAACCTTTTAAGTCTCTTCAATTCAATTTGTGGATGTAAATGAAGGTCTTTGCACAAATCCTATCAATACAATCTTATCTTCATTTCTTTAAATTTTATTTGATTTTATGCCTTCTTGCCTTATCTTACATATATATACTGCCCTCCAAGTGTCCCGGAATTTCAGGTTTAGTTGAAATTTTAGTTTTTATATTTTTATTCAATATGTAAAAGTAATTGTTTTATTTTAAAATCATGCGGTTTTGATTTCTCTTTCAAATTTTTAAATTAAAAATTTATAATATGACGTATTTTAAATGATAAAATATGTAATTTCAATGACAAATACTTATTACATTGTAATAAAAATCTCTAAAATTTTCAATTTTAATTTATGAAATTATTCATTTTTGTAATTTTATTAGTAACATATAAACAATTAATGCATTTAGAAAATTCTAAAGGTTCTTTGCCATGTGATTGAAAATATGTTTAATAACTATTTTTTTAGTTAGAAAATATAAAGAAGGGACAAAAACTTTTGAATTTTAAAACACTATGACTAATTTAATAAATTGATAAAAATAAAAGTAACAAAGTTGCAATTAAACCATTATTTTAAGAGTGGTTTTATATTAGTGTGAAAATCCAATCCGTTTATCCAGTTTTGTCGATAAAAAGTATATAAGACAGATAACTTTATACAATTTTTATATTTTATTATATGTCAATTTTATATTTTATAAAAATAATTGAGATAAATTATTATTTTTATTTTATCTGGTTTTTAATCTAATTTATATTAAAGATAAAAATTCAACTAAAGAAAAATATAATAAAATTTTAGATTAATTTATTTTATCGTATCCATGTCTATCTCCATCAAACGAAGCTCTAATGGAGGGGTCCACTATTGTAGCACACATCGCGTAATGAAGAATGTTTGTTACTAAATTAAAATTTTGATATAGAACAAAAAAAGAAAAGATTTATTTTAAAACAACTCATAAACAGTTTTTATATATCTGAAAGCGCTGTTTTAGTTAGTTAGTTATCATCAACAGTCATAGTAGTGCCTTTGCTTCCACGGAACTTGTTTATCGGTCATCAATGGCGAAAAAACACCTTCCTCAAACTCAAAACAAATACAAAGAAGAAGATGAATCGTTTTCTTCGGATTCGGAAATCGAATATGAATCGATAGATGTTATTAGTTCTTGGCGTCCCAATGCTCATGGTGGCCATCACTCCCTTTCTTCCACCTTCCAACCTCTCTCCAATCGCTACCAAAAATTCTCCCATCACATTCGAGCTTCTCCTTTAGAGGAATGGGAAGAAGGAAGCATGAATATTGGCATGTCTAACACTGTTACTACAGCAATTCGTGCAACTGTCAGAGACATGGCTATTGGTAATATTCGAACTACCGAGAAAGCCGACCGAGCCACTGTTGAACAGGTAAACATTAATTATTTCATAAAATTTTACAATTCTATACGAGAAAAAAGTAAAGAAAAATATACTCAATTTCGAAAGAATTGTTGTTACACGAAGAAGTACCATAAGACTTATAAAACTAATAAGAAAAACTAACTAGTCTAACTAACTAATCCGTCTAACTAACAACGAGGGTTAGGAATAGGTTGACGGATAAGGCATACGGCCTAGTTTAC
Organism: Cicer cuneatum; assembly: GCA_037974295.1. Taxonomy (NCBI): domain Eukaryota; kingdom Viridiplantae; phylum Streptophyta; class Magnoliopsida; order Fabales; family Fabaceae; genus Cicer; species Cicer cuneatum. Next base: position 586,836 of record JBBPBO010001985.1, read on the forward strand.
ATAAGACCTTTTTTTTTAAACAGACAAAACTAAAACTTTTAAAAAAGACTATTTAGTTAAAAAGACGAGACTATTCCCATCCTTACTAACAACAACTAGTCTAACTAATTGGTATAAGTAACATCTAACTAATTAGACTAACTAACCAGTGACTAATATTGTATCTAATATAAAATATAAATTTTAGTCTTGCATTTGGGTATTGATTAAGAAATCAACATATAGAATGTTTCTTAATGAAAATCAAAACTTGTATTCCTTAGTTGGGCACTAGTTCGCATTTGCATTTTTTAAACTTTCCTTGTTTGTCTTATTCATTTTCAATAATTTGTATGCTACAATTGCTAAAATTCCTCTAGGCAATTGATCCCAGAACGCGCATGATTTTATTTAAGATGCTAAACAGAGGAGTGTTTCAAGATATCAATGGGTGCATTTCAACTGGAAAAGAAGTATGTTATACACCAAAAGCTTTTATTTACATGTTTTAGTTTTAGTTTTTTTTGTGATTAAGGTTTTATGGGGGAGACTTTGATGTGTATAATTGATTCTATATGTTAATAATATTTCTGTTTGTTACTCTCTTTGTATTTTCTAACAGGCAAATGTTTATCATGCCACCAAATCCAATGGTCAAGAACTTGCAATTAAAGTATACAAAACATCTGTTTTGGGATTTAAGTAAGTGTTATATGTGTTAGCTTGCTCTAACCTCTTTTATTATTACAGATTATCGTGAACACCAAAATATTAAGAATTACATAGGCTACTATAAGTTTTTTCCCTTTATGAAAAGGGCACTGGGATGTGAATTTAGTCAGACTATCAAATATTATTTTTGTTTTATCATGCAAAATTTTCCTCCATGGGCTGGATCTTTAATATTATCATATGTTTCCTCTTTCTTTTCAATTGAATTTAGGGAGTGTGTGCTTACTTAATTATTTCCTTTTAATAATTCCTTAGATACACAAAAAGCACAAATTGCTACATTAAATGGAAGTTTCTTGATTCACAGATGTGTCTTAAATTATTTTATGAACTGAACTTTATGATCTGATTGATATCAGGGATAGAGATAGATATGTGAAAGGAGATTACCGGTTTAGAAATGGGTACTGCAAGCATAATCCCAGAAAAATGGTACAAACATGGGCAGAAAAAGAAATGAGGAATCTTTTTAGGTTTGCATTTGCTCTTATTTCATTCCTTTTTTTTTTCTTCGTATGTTGGATATGCACTTAACTAAAAACTGTTAAGATAATACTGTCTATATTGAAGTGCAGGCTAAAGGCAAAAGGAATTAGGAGCCCTACTCCACATCTTCAGAGGCAAAATATCCTTGTTATGGAATTTATTGGTACTGCTTTTATCCTGCATTTTGATACAATCTGATTGTCCAATTATAATCAATTGCTCTCAATTCTGTTTGTTATATAGAATACCAGTGTGTATAAGATGGAAATTAAGTAACGTAATGCATGGTTCAATCTTGATCAAATGCATTATCAGTCCTAGAAAATTCCAATTTCTTGCTGTAGCATATCATCTCATTCTGATAATACATACTGCAGTTTAGACAGAAGAAATGCAAGTAGGTTTTTAACTGAAGTTTTCTGGTTATTTGATTCTTGCAGGAAAGGATGGTTGGGCTGCCCCACTTCTCAAAGACGCAGATTTATCTTTAGACAAGTTATGGGAAGGTTATGTTGAGGTGTGTGCTACAATAGTCTAGTAAAGTTAGTTTGGTTTAGAAGTTGGAAATTAGCCCTTTAGCAGGTTTCTTTGATAGGATGTTGTTCGGATGCTTTAATATAAGGTTCCTGTTTTGGTCCTCAGTAACCTGTTATCTAGAATGATTACTAAAAGCTTGAGTTGTCAAATAGCAGTTATAGTGGCACTATCGCGTAGTGGAATTTTAACAAATTGCTATTGTTCTGCGATATGCTATTTAGCACAAAGTGTTGTTAAATAGCGGATATATAGATGTGCTGTAACTCTATAGCGTAGCGGAATTTGAACAAAATGCTATTTTCTGTTGTTTTGACAACACTGCTAAAAGCTCACTTGTGTGATTAAAGCTATTTAGAAGTCTACATTATCTTCTAGGGTATAAACCGTATCATTTAGGCTTTGTTTGGAAGTTTTGGAGGGATGATTTTGAGAGGGGAGGCCTTTGGAGGGTCTATTTTTCTTCATTATACAAAATCCTCCTAATTTGGGGGAACTACAAAAATGTATTGGAGGAGGGTTTTGGAGGATTTAGCTAAATTCTTCAACTCCTTTCATGTTATTATAATACTCTAAAAATTAAAGATTTATTCATCATAAACATTCTTGTATGATTCTTTACAAACTTACTCTCTCAAATAAGGTGAAAGATTTCTCTATATTTCCCTTTCTTGTCCTCCTCCAAAGCCCTTCCTTACCCTCCACTCCAAACTCTCAAACAAAGCCTTAAGGATTCTCCATGGAAACACTTCTCACACATTTCTTATACCTTTCTAAATTCTAAGGGTGCTAAGGTTTATTCTGTTATGCCAATTTTTTAGGCTGACATTATGAGCATTTGTATATCAGATAATTGTTGCAATGCGGACATTATACCAGAAGTGTAAATTGGTGCATGGCGACCTCAGTGAATATAATATACTGTATTATGAGGTGAGTACTACTTTGGGTGTTTATATTTTAGTGATTAAATGTATCTCTGTAAATAGTTTACTTATTTATTCTTTAATTATCAGGGTCACTTGTATATTATTGATGTTTCTCAAGCTGTTGACCTTGACCATCCTCATGCTTTTGATTTTCTGGTCGAAGACTGTATTCATGTATCCGTAAGTACTTCTACGCTCAAGCTGTAAATTACATATCTCTTGCCCCCTTTCTCACGTGTTGCAGGGCTAATAAGGAAAAAGTGTGATAAAGTACTTGTTTTACTTGCAGGCTTTCTTTAAAAGGCATGGTGTAGGGGTCATGTCAATAAAAGAACTGCGTGGATTTATTGTTAATGCATCAATTGCTGATGATGCTGTAGATAGTTATTTGGAAAAGGTATTTGTCATCATTAGTCTGTCACTGTTTACATTCTCTGAACAACTTCAAACATATTTTTAATGTCTCCAAAAATTTTCAGGTGCAACAAAAAATTTTGGCCGGAGAATATGTATCTGACGATTTGGAATTTGGGCAGGTAACTTGTCTTAATAAGTTACTTTGTGTTTGAAGGTAACTTGCATTAGCAAGAAAATGAAGGAAAAACTGAAGAAAGAAATTTAGGGGGTATAATCTTTAGATATTTGTATTGTTGCCGTGAATATCTAAACATGGGAGCTTATTTATACTGCTATAAGCTTTTAGGAGGTATACAAACTATGAAGATCAAGTCCCTGAGGATACAAAAACTAGAACACTTTCAATACATGAAACACATCAATTAAGACACAGTAAATTCAGCAAGTATAAGCAAGCAATGTTGTGAAAATTGAGTTTGTACCTAGGATCGAGAAGGGGTTGAAAGATAGTAACATGGATTGTAACTTGCAAGATTTTATCATGGGGCAAAATTGTACATATTTATATATACACACACATGTGGATAAAATATCCGCAGATAACTTACGACTAAGTTTATAACCATTCATTATTTCATAGACAACTTACGAAAATATTGTAATTCAATTGTTTTTAGTGTGTTGTTAGTTGTTACCATTCTAATGAAGGAATAAGGAATAAAAACAGTAAAACAAATATCGAATTCTGATTAGTGTTACTATATAATGCATGATTGATGCAATCCCAGTCCCAGGATCTCTCCTCGACTCTTAAGATCATGCAATCCCAGTCCCACGATCTCTACTCAACTCGTGAGATCATGCAATCCCAGTCCCACGATCAAGATTGTGATTTTAATAACATTGATTCATCGAGTATAAGCATAACAACAACAACTATTCTAACACTTCTATGTGCTAATATAACTGCAGTTGTTTATTATTAATATATGTAATAAAAATGTAAAATTCATACTTTATTTAACCCTCCAATTTAGATTGTTTTTCTTTCTAAACCAGCATGAGTTTAATTTTGATAACTTTTTTCAATGTACTTTTAAGAACTAGAAGCACTAGTGATATTGGTCTATTACCACATTGATTTTTTCTCTCCATTCTGACATGTTTAATTTCTGAAACTCTTGTTGATGTTAAGAATGCTGAGGAGGATGTTCATCAACAAACAAGCGGGGAAGAGACTGGAGAAGATTCAAATGTCATCTCTGATGGTAGATCTAATCTCTTAGAAGGTGACACCAAGTCTCAATCGGGCAAGGACGAAGTAGATAGCGAAAGTGATTCTGAAGAGGTTTCATTTTGTGAAAGTGATCCAGATACTCCTCTTGAGAATATAGCTACTAGAAAACAAGCTAGGAAAGAAAATAAAAAGAAGGTAAAAGAGGAGAAAAGGGAAGCAAGGAAAACTAAAGTCCGCAAGGCTGTGAAGAAAAGAAAGAAAAAATTGTCTAAAGCCCCAAAGACCAGATAGTGATAAAAATTATCATACAGCCAAAGCTATACACAAAATTGTAACATTGTTTTCTAAGCAAATATTAGGAAAGTTTAGAATTAATTTTATAAATCTTTTATTTTTGTTGTTTTACAATTTTTATGTGGATACGCATGCAAAATGGTTATACAGACTTCCTCTGTTTGATCAAAGTGGTGTTATTTTTTAATATTATTTTTTTAGTTTTGTGAAGAAAAAAAATACCTAATATTTTGGAGGGAAAAAGGTAAGAAATTCTTTTAATAGTTTTTGACTTATTTGTAATTTTAATTTATCAATTTTTACCAATTCACGAAATTGATTCTTCTATTTTAAATTCGATTATTTTTTGACTCCAAAATAATAATAATATGATATTTTAAATAATGAGGTAGAATAATTTAGATGGATTGATTATTTACATTCTATTAATTAAATTACAAAAATAAATAATTTTTGAAGTTGTAAATAACGTTTTTAGAGTATTTTTTTTACAATTTAGTGGATGTTAATCATTTCACATTATGAGATTGTATATTACGTATCATATTTTGAGTCAAAATTTGAAATATAAGCTGGATTAATTTTAATGTGTTTCTCTAAAAATTCTATTTACGGTAGACTGGTGTTCTACAAAAAATATTTTTTATTGAAAATTTCTCATCTCTCTAATATATTCTCAAATATATAAAAATACTTTTTTTATAAAGACACTTTTGGATGATATTTTATAAAAAGCACGCTTCTGGTTGGCATTAATCTAACATCTAAAATCCCTTCTTCCTTATAACCAATTTTTCCATGGCAAATTCTCAAAATTCTACTCAAATGTCCAATTTTCCATAAAAAACCATATCATAAACATCACATTTTGCTCATTTACAAGTTTTAAGAAAGAGATAAGTGTTGATTTCCTTTCTTTGTAAATATATATTTTCTAAGTTGTAGACCTAATATGGAGTGACCCTTTTGATAAATCAGTTAATGCCATTTTTTTGTTTAGATTAGGATTTAGATTAGAATTTTTGTATTAGTTTTAATTGTTTGAGTTTTTGGATTGATTGTTTTTGGCATGTAGAGAGATGAAGAAGTTACTTGGTTTCTGATCGGACGGTTGACAATAATAACTACGTGCCAAATCCAAAACTCCATATGCTGGTCTACTATTAGTCATGCACATCAGATCCAAAACCCCCAAACAAGATATTTTGTGAATTTGCGAGATAAGGCTGAGGAATCAAAGACAGAGAGAGAGCATAGAAGTTGAGAAAATGGCTTACCATCTCTGTTCTTCTTCCCCTTCATCTCTCTTCCACGACCCACCCTCCATCTCTTCTCTCAAATTCAAAGTTCGAAACTTTTCCCCTTCCTTTCAAACCCCTTCTTCCAAAACCCTTCTCCACGTCTCACTACAAGAACCCTTTCCCCAACATGACATTAACTCCCAAAAAGACACAAACTTTGATAACCCAGTTGTCAAATCGAAAAGCAGTTACATTTGGGTCAATCCCAAAAGCCTTAAAGCAAAACAACTTGGCAAGAAATCTTATGATGCAAGGTACAATTATCTTGTCAAGCTTTCCAACTCTTTGGATTTATGCAATCCCAGTGAACATGATGTTTCTCAAATTTTGGAGGGTTTAGGAGATAAGGTTATAGAACAAGACGCTGTAATTATCATCAATAACATGGAGAATTCTGCTGTTGTACCTTTTGTTCTTCAGTACATTCAACGGAAGATTAGACCCACTAGGGAGGTGATTCTTTACAATGTCACACTCAAGGTGTTTAGGAAATGTAAGGATTTGGATGGAGCAGAGAAGGTGTTTGCTGAAATGCTTCAGAGAGGGGTTAAGCCTGATAATGTTACTTTTTCAACTATAATTAGTTGTGCTAGGTCTTGTTATCTGCCTAATAAGGCTGTGGAGTGGTTTGAAAAGATGCCTTCCTTTGGCGTTGAACCTGATGATGTTACGTACTCGGTTATGATTGATGCTTATGGACGGGCTGGTAATATCGATATGGCTTTGAATTTGTATGATCGTGCTAGAACTGAGAAATGGCGCATTGATCATGTGACCTTCTCTACATTGATAAAGATGTATGGAGTGGCGGGAAACTATGATGGATGCTTAAATGTTTATGAAGAAATGAAGGCTCTTGGTGTTAAGCCTAACTTGGTTGTTTATAACACTCTTTTGGATGCCATGGGGAGAGCGAAGAGGCCGTGGCAGGCCAAGACTATATATAAAGAGATGATGAATAGTGGAATTTTGCCAAATCGAGCGACGTATGCATCTCTCTTACATGCCTATGGTAGAGCGAGGTTCTGTGAAGATGCTCTCGTTGTGTATAGGGAAATGAAGGAACAGGGAATGGATTTGAATACACATCTTTATAACACCCTTTTAGCTATGTGTGCTGATGTTGGTTACACTGACCAAGCGTTTGAAATTTTCGAAGACATGAAAAGTTCTGATACTTGCTGTCCTGACAGTTGGACATTCTCGTCGTTGATTACCATATATTCGTGCAGTGGCAAAGTTTCAGAGGCTGAAAGAATGATGAATGAAATGATTGAATCTGGATTTGAGCCGACTATTTTTGTTTTGACTTCCCTAGTCCAGTGCTATGGAAAAGCCAAGCGTACTGATGATGTTGTGAAGACATTTAATCAGCTCTTGGATATGGGCATTGGACCGGATGATCAATTCTGCGGTTGTCTTCTGAATGTTATGACCCAAACCCCGAGAGAAGAACTTGGCAAGCTAACAGATTGTGTGAAGAAGGCTAATCCAAAGCTTGGGATTGTGGTAAGAAATTTGGTGGAAGGGCTGGAGGGTGATGGAGAGTTCAGAAAAGAAGCATTAGAACTCTTCAATTCAATTACTGAAGGAGTAAAGAGGGCATTTTGCAATTCTCTGATTGATCTTTGTATCAACCTGGATTTGTTGGACAAAGCATGTGTGCTTCTGGACCTTGGTTTGACACTTGAGATATATACCGATATACAATCCAGGTCTCAAACTCAGTGGTCTTTGCACTTAAAGGGTCTCTCACTCGGAGCTGCACTTACTGCATTCCATGTTTGGATAAATGATTTGTCCAAGGCTTTTGAATCAGGAGAGGACCTTCCACCGTTGGTCGGAGTCAATACCGGTCATGGGAAACACAGGTATTCTGAGAAAGGTTTGGCAGGTGCATTTGAATCGCATTTGAAGGAATTGAATGCTCCTTTTCAGGAGGCTCCTGATAAGGCTGGCTGGTTTTTGACTACACAGGTAGCAGTCGAGTCATGGATGGAGTCTAGGCGTTCATCTGAATTAGTTGCTGCATAATTTCCTAACTACATGTTTGTTCGATGCTTTAGCATCGGCTTTTTTTTTTCCATTGATAGTATAGTTTTGATGCATTTTTGTTGTCTTTTGAGGAAATTTTTGTGTGAGCTAAATAAGTAACAATTGTTTTATTTTGGATGCCTTATAGAGTAAATGAAACAACAGGAATTTATATAACATTTTATTGACTACATTACTGAGAAAATAAATTACTTCGAACTCGACTCAAGGGATATAATCAGACTTGCAAGAGCCATGGCCTGTCAATGAACAAAGGAAAAAGATATCATTCATTACCACTGAAAATGTTTCAAAACAAGTTTGTCAAATTTTATGTGTATGGTGTTCGTAACATCTAGAAAATTTCAAACAAAAAAACTGTGAATTATTTTTATGGAAAGTATTACAATCATATTATCAATTTTATCATAGATGAATTATTATCCCATAAAATTGTATTAATCATTTCTTACAAACTAAAATTTTAATTATATTACATTTTTTTTGTTTGGATCTTATATACATGGATGGAGGTAGTAGGACTGACATTGGGCATATGCTCGTATATCATTACCCAATTTTTTATTTTATTTTAGGACTACTATATAATCTCAAAAATATCAAGAGAGAAAAATTTACCCAGCACCGTAGAGTTTAGAAAAGTGATAATAAATGCGCAAACTTGGTTACTTGAAATCGGTTATCAAAGAAACCATGAGATTACACCCACATGTTCCTATGTTGCATCCAAGAGAATGTAGGGAAGCATGCAACATAGGTGGATATGAAATACCTATAAAGACTAAAGTGATAATAAATGCTTGGGCACTTGGAAGAGATCTTAAGTATTGGTATGATACAGAGAAGTTTATACCCGAGAGGTTTGATGAAATTGGTTTTGATTTTAATAAAGTAAATAATAACTTTGAGTACATCCCTTTTGGGGCAGGAAGGAGAATGTGTCCTGGAATTTTATTTGGATTAGCTAATATTGAACTTCCTTTGGCTTCATTATTGTACCACTTTGATTGGAAAATTTCTAATGGAATAAAAGCAGAGGATTTCGATATGATTGAAGCTTTTGGAGTTGCTGTGGCTAGGAGAAATAACCTTTATTTGATTCCTACTTCATATATTTAATATGGGAGCACTTAAATACTAGTAGTTTCTTTGTTTATGTTAACTAGTTGTTTTTTAAATGTTGATTTACTTTTGTTTGTAAGCATTTGTAAGTTGTATTATTCATTCACTACACTTTGGAACTATATTTAATTATACTATTTTTGTATAATAAAGTGACAACATTTTCAGTATCACACAAACTAGTTAGAGTTTATATCAATGTATTAAAAACTGACTCAATATTTTTTGTTTTGTTTAGTGGAGTAAATTTTTTGGTACATAAGTGTTGTTTAGATTTAGTAGAGTTAACAGGAGGCATAATATAATTGGAGATTGACCGGTGCATTCCAAGCTCAAGAATGCATCGAAGTGTTAGACAAAAATAAATATAAATATGTTAATTTGTAAACCTAGGACCAACAATAAATTTTGAATGTTAGTTTTTGATTATATTTAATTGCAATTTTGATCTTTTATTTTCCATAGTTCATCAAATTGTTTTCATATTTTAAAGGTCAACAGTTTTGATCTCTTTATCATATTTTTTAACTAAAAAATGATGTGACATACGATTTCATGATATAGAATTATCTAAATGAATTAATTATTCATATGTCATAATTAAATTAAAAAAAAATTAAAGTTGAAAGTTAAGTTTTTAGATGATTTTATTGTGATTTATGAGTGTTAACCATTTTACCGTACCATATGTGTCACATTATTTAAACATATCACATCACTATTTTTTAGTTAAAAAATTATAATAAAAAATTAAAATTGTCAAATTTTAAAATAGATAGACAAATTCCGTGAACTCATAAAAACAATACAACTAAAACTGAAATTAAACATTCTACGCAGTGAATGAAACAACGGGAATTAATATAACATTTTATTGACTACATTACTGAAAATATAAATTACTTCGAACTTGAATCAAGGGATATAATCAAACTTGCAAGAGCCATGACCTGTGAATGAACAAAGAAAAAAGATATCATTGATTAGCAATTAGCACTGATAATGTTTCAAAATGATAATGATATAAATAGAAACAATTGCAAGCATTGAAATTATGAGAGATTATTTAATTACTCGGATCAGTATTAGTGGTAAGTGCAGCATAGGTGAAAAAGCAAGTGCCTCCTCTGCTCTTCATGTTTTGATAGTAACTGTTGAAAGCATAGGAAGCATGGTCCTTCACAGTATTTGGAAGGTAACAAGATTGGTTCAGTAGTATCTTACTGCAATTTGCACCATTACTACAAGCCCATTGCATAGCTTTATACAACACATCATCTGGTGCCTACCAATCAGCTATGCACCATATCTTTAATTCTCCTGAAATTTTCCAATAAACTCATTGTGATCAAATAAAATATCGCAATAGTATATGGCTTCTAATAAAGCACAATGAACACATATTCTTTTGATTTAACACATTTTAAAACAATGCTAATTTGCTGATTTTACCATATGCTTGAAAAGATAGGGTGGCAAGGAGCATAGCTATCCAAGTTTTGACCATTGGAGAAGTCATTGTTTTTCACGAGCTTCTTATAACAACTTTTGTATCTAACTTAATTTTATTCATTTACATGCACCACATTTATACAACAAATATTGCTACCTTCAAGCCTTGAAATATGTTCATCATTATTACTAAGATTTGGGAATAATTGGCTATCAAATCCAAATCAAAAACGGTAAGTAAAAATAATAATAATAATAATAAATCATTAATAGTGATCAAAAGTTTTTTAAAACTAACAATCAATATTTCCTTAAAAATAATTAGTATATATATTTATTTTATACTTAGTGATATAACAAAATGCTTTTTAGGATATTTTTATTTTATACTCTCTTCGAACTCAAATATTAACATAAAAAGTTATACTTAGTGATATAACATCTAAACTACATAAAAATGCGACCTATACTATATATGACCCGAATAAATATATCAAAATAAATTTAAATATAAAAAACAATTTCCGTTAGTGATAAATATTGAATGCATGAGCAAATTAATTTGAAGGAATGTTATCAAATGAGAATCATTATAATTGATTACACTAATACATGTGAGTTTTGCGCCTTGCACGACGTAAAAATGCGGAAAAAAATAAAAATATTATATATAAATAAATATTATGTTAAAATTTATCATAAAAATTCTTATTGAGTTAATTTGACGTAGAAAACTTTACGGACTTTTTTTTGTTTAATAATATAATGTATTGAAAGTAGTTATAGTGGAATATTTAGGGTTTCCAAAAGATAATAGAATGCTACTATAGCTCCTAATTTATTAGTTCTTCCTTTATAAATAAATATAAATAACGGCCGGATATGAAATTTGTAACTGCTAAACTGTAAAATAATATATATATATATATATATATATACAAAAATTAGTTTAACTACAAATCTTGTCAAATTGTGGGTAAATGTTGAAATGAGTATATTGATATACTATATAATTAAATATTAATTATGTAAAAGTAAAATGTTTAATGACTTGTAAAATAAAAATAATATAATATTATATCATCTAATTTCATTTCATATCGAGTGTTCATATTTAATAATCACATCGTGGGATATTGACAAAAAAAAATCACAAATAAAGTAATAATTACAAAAAATTTATTATTACAATAAAACATATTAAAAATAATAAATAGTTATAATTACTATTAATAACGAAATTGTCAAAATGAAGTATTATAACCAACTTTTATATGGTATTAGTAACAAAAATATTATGCATATACACATATATCATTCTAAATGACGTTTATTTTTTTTATATTAATTTATTTGTCTAAACTTATTTTTCTCTATCAGAGTCTACAATTTTTTAATATTGGTATTTCAAATTATAAACCGCAGATTTTTTAACGTTTTACATTTATATTGACATGATTTTTTTTGAAAACGGTATTTCATGTAATTTAATTAACTGAATCATGACTCGTCATAAAAGTTACTAATTAGTTACTAATTAGTCAAAGGTCTTTCAAAAATTAATTTTGAAAAAGACAAAGTGTGTGAGGCTTGTGCCAAAGGAAAAGTCAAAAGCACTTTTCACTCAAAAAATATTGTTTCAACAAATCATCCTCTTGAACTTCTTCATATTGACCTTTTTGGTCCCATTAAAACTCCTAGTCTTAGTGGAAAAAGATATGGATTTGTGATAGTTGATGACTTCTCACGTTTTACATGGGTCTTATTTTTAAAGCACAAACATGAAGCCTTTGAAGCATTTCAATATTTTTGTAAAAGAATTCAAAATGAAAAAACAACTAAAATTATCTCTGTGAGAAGTGACCATGGATGTGAGTTTGAAAATGAATCATTCAAGACATTCTTTGATGAAAACGGTATCTCTCATAATTTTTCTTGTCCAAGAACTCCTCAACAAAATGGGGTTGTTGAAAGAAAAAATAGAACCTACAAGAAATGGCTAGAACTATTATGAATGAAGCCAACATTGAAAAATACTTTTGGGCTGAAGCCATTAACACAGCCTGCTATGTTTTAAACCGTGTGTCCATTAGAAAAATTTTAAATAAAACTCCTTATGAACTTTGGAAAGGTAGAAAACCAAATATTTCATACTTCCATATCTTTGGCTGTTATTGCTACATATTAAATAATAAAGAAAATTTGGGAAAGTTTGATCCAAAATCCGATAAAGACATATTTTTAGGATACTCCACATCGTCAAAAGGTTATAGAATTTATAATCTTAAGACTCAAACTGTGGAGGAATCCATGCATGTTATTTTTGATGAGTTTGATGACTTGTGTCCAGAAAATTTGGATAAAATAGAAGAAGAGGATCTTTCATCCTCAAAAATACAGAGTCCAAATGAAGAGGATGATTCTGATCCATCCTCACAGCAACCTCCAAGAGGATAGAAGGTAGCAACATATCATCCTTTTGATCTGGTTATTGGAGATACGGCAGATGGTGTGAGGACCAGACAGTCTTTTGCAAATAACATGGCCATGATATCACAAGTTGAACCAAAAAATATTGATCAAGCAATTTGTGACAAATCATGGGTTGAAGCAATGATGGAGGAACTTTCACAGTTTGAAAGAAATAAAGTATGGGATCTTGTACCCCATCCTCTGGATAAATCCATCATTGGAACAAAATGGATCTTTAGAAACAAATTAAATGAAGACAGAGAGGTCACTAGAAATAAAGCAAGACTAGTGGCTCAAGGGTATAACCAACAAGAAGGAATCGATTATGATGAAACATTCGCTCCGGTTGCTAGACTTGAAGCCATTAGAATCCTCCTAGCTTATGCCACTCATAAAGGCATCAAACTATTTCAAATGGATGTCAAAAGTGTCTTTCTGAATGGCTTCTTAAATGAGGAGGTATATGTTCACCAACCTTCAGCCTTTATGCAGAATTCTCCATAACATTTGTGTCCATTCTATTGTCCCAAGAGCAGGCAGCTTTGAAAAGGTTACTGAACTTGACCTCCTCCTCATTCATCATCTCACCACAGGTACTCCTCTTCACTTAGGGAATATCATTTTCAATTTCATGTTAAATGTTGTTGTTCTGGGAAGGTCTGCCCTTTATGGGATGCTCTTGACCAAAATTTTTAAATTTTTTAAATTACCTCTTGAGGACGAACCTTCTGTCCTCTTTAACAACTGGTTTTCCATGCGTAACATCAAACAAATGAGACTCAAACCTCTCGATATATCTTCCTCCATCAAAACATCCATTGCTCCAAAACGAAAATCATCCAAAACTCCACCAGCCAAAAAGTCGAAAAAACTCAAAAAATCCACTCCTGCCACTTTACCACCCTCATTAGAAAAAATAAATCCTACCACTGATGAGACTCCATCCCCTAATCTGGAACCCTTGGTCAATCCTGAAACAACTCCATCTCCTCCACGAGATTCTGACATTCCATGTCCTACCTATTCTTCACCACTAGCTATAATTCCATCTACATTCATCTATGGCACTACAACTCCATAACCATCAGAAGATGTTCCTCTTCAACTTATGGAGGATGGGGCTGAACTCTATCATGATCTTATTTTGCAAAATCATACGTTCTCCCCACGAGTTCCCGGTGAAAAAGACTCTGCTGGCATGAATCTATCTGAACCAGCCACACTTGACTCATCTTCTCCTTTGCCGCTTCATGAAGAATTGACCACAGGTACTCCGTCTGTTCCTACTCCTCACACTTTTTGTTCATCATCTTTTAATCCTCTTGCTGGTGAGTCCTCCAAACCTCCTCCCGAGGTACCAGGGCAGGTTGATTCCACTCATCCCTTCATGGAAACCGCCGATGACCCCAAAGAAGATGGCTCTAACCACTCGAAGAAAGAGCACAAAGAACTGAGAATGCTGAAAAAGATTCGTAAGGACCAGAAGAAAATGTTGGAAAGCTTCAACAATTTTCAACATCAACTGAATCATTTTGGGCTCCTTCTCAATTGGATCACCAATCACTTCATTCCTACCATTCTCCCTGGAGACCGCCCTCTTGTTCCCCAAGCTCAACCACCTCCGCATGATGCATATCTACCTTCTCACTCCTCTGATGACTCATCATCCTCGTCGTAATCTTTCTCCTTTCATCTGACCTCTTCTTTTTGCTGATGCCTCAATTCAGGGGGAGTAAGATTATGAAGACTATTTTGAAGATTGTTTAATGTGTCTTATTTGCAATTTCTTTATTTTGTTAAAAACATTCTGCTTATGGTCTGTAATAATTTTGTTTTATGGTTGTTATTACTTTACAGCTTATTACTTATATTTGTCCTTTTATTATCAAAAACTTCAAAGTTTTTTTTAAGAAAATTATTTAAAAAAAATTATTGTTTTAAAAACATTTCTGATAATATTGAGGGGGAGCTTATACTCTGTTCTCTCAATATCCATCATAATCTAAAAAGAATTTTGTCATCATCAAAAAGGGGGAGATTGTTGAGACAAAATCTCTCTCATATGGTTTTAATGATAACAAAATTGATTGATTATGACTCTTGTTATATCTAATTTGTGCTCTTAAGTGTTTTATAATTAGAAAACAGGTTATTCTTCCAATAAGATAAAAACTTTGTAAATCAACAAGGTTTCAAACTAGAGGATGGACCAGAGGATGAACCCCTCAAAGAGGATGAACCAACTTTGTCCAGAATCACGTTATCTGTATTTTTCCTTCCATGTGCAAAGTCAATTCAGTAATTAAAGTTTGAAAGACAAACAAGTCAACTAAAGCAGAAGAAGGCAGAGGATGAGCGCAGAATATTTGGAACATAGTAGGACTGACCTCTAGCTCTAATACATAGGCTTATGATAAAAATGGTTATACCTTTTCACCTACACATAAAGGATAAACTAAACATAGCCTAAAATAGAACCGGGCATGCCTTGGTGAGAGAGAAAGAGAAAAGACAGCCAAGACACGGACTTCAAAAAAAGGCTTGCATATGCCATACGAGGATGAACGGTACTCTCATCCTCCTGCAATCAAACAAGTCAAAAGACAGCTGGATGACATTCTTGTAATTCAAACCTTGACCTTTTTTATCACTGTGCCCAACGGTTATGCAGCATCAAGAACCATTGTTAGTCTATCTTCAACTCTATAAAAGGAGTGATGCACTTCTTCATTAGATACACAACTACAGCATTCAAAGATAAAAAGGCCAAGAGCTATCAAGTGTCATTCTCATCATCTCTTCACACTTTCTATTGTATTACACTAGATTTTGAATCATCCTCTTAGAAAGTGCTAGTTAAGAGAAACATCAAAATACCTTCAAACTTACAGTAAATTTCTAAGTGAGTTACACTTAGAAATAGTAGAAATTCGTGAGAAGATATCGTAAGCTTGGTGAAGCTTGAAAACACAAAGGTTGTAATTAACCTCTGAGAGAGGTTGACTGTTTTTAGTGAATTCTCACAAGTGGGTGAGGACTGGACGTAACCCTTTTGGGTGAACCAGTATAAAGCAGTGTGTGTCAATCTCCAATCATTCTCTCTCTCTTACTATTAATCTGTTCTTTCACATTAACTTGAATTTCTAACCTCTTACCTTCATCCTCTAGAAGAGGATAAAGCTTTAAAACTTAAAAGAAAATTTTAAACGCCAAATATCCCTATTCAACCCCACTTCTAGTCACTTCAAGATCTTCATCAGTATTCAAACAAGGTATCTAAAGATTCATTTTTTTAAGTCTTTATATTTTGGCTCATAAATTTTTTTGATTAGTGTATGGTAACTTGTTAACCCAAATAAATATTTTATAACTTACTCAATAATTACAACTACATAACTAATATGTCTTTTTTTTTTACATCAAACCATTGATGTTTTGTGTTAACTATTTTATTATACTTATTTATATGAATTATATTTAGAGTAAATATTGAAGTAGCTAGAATATCACTAAAATGAGGGTTGAATAGAGATATTCGTGGTTTTAAAAATTCTTTTGAGTTTTAAAGCTTTATCTTCTTCGAGAGGATGAATATCAGAGGTTGTAAATTTAAAGCGTAGAGATTTAGTTGATTACCAAATGATAAAGAGATAGAGAGAAGATAATGACACACACAAATTTATACTGGTTCACCCAATGAAGGCTACGTCCAGTCCTCACACACTTGTGAGATTTCACTAAGTATAAAAAACGATCAACCTCTCACTGAGGTTGGTTACAATTTGTGTATTATAGAGCTTCACCAAGCTTACAATCTTTTCTCTCATATTTCAACTTCTCTCAAGTGTATCTCACTTGGAAATTACAAGATGATATGATGTAGTTTGGATTGTTTCTCTTTGTTCACACTTTCTAGAAAGATATTTTAGAGATCTAGTGTAAGATTATAGAAAGTATGATGAGAGGATAAAAATGCTCTTGATTGCCTTATAATTTTTCTTTTTATGCTTAGTTGTGTATTGAATGAAGAAGAGCAACCTTCATTTTATAGAGATAAGGAAACTTTTTCTTCAAGAAAGTTGTCATTTATGACCGTTATCTTAAGTTGTAATGGTCCTTGAAGTTTGTCTTAAATTGCAAAAATGCCATTGAATCTGTCCTCATTCAGCCTTGTACTTAGGAGGTTGATTTTCACAAAGTTGTCTTAGAGGTTAGACCTTTCTAGAAGTTTGACAACTGGAAAGTGTTTTTTCCCTTTTTCTTTTCCAAAATATGTAATCTTACTTTACGTGACAAATGCAACATTTTGTACTTTGGTACTTTTAGTCATTTCTAATGCAGAAGGATGAACAGGCAGTTTTTTATCTTCTAGTGTTCATCATCTGGCGCTGATGACTTTGTTTCTTTATGCTATTCGTCTAGAAATTTGTCTTCACTTAATTTTTGACTTGAATCAGTGAAAATTATTTTGTCTTTATAAATGTTCATCCTCTGGACAGGAGGTTGATATGGTATAGTCAATAGTTTGTCCTTTTGCTGGGAGGTTGAGATCTTTGTTCTTGAATCTTTGAATTTGTCTTTATTTGCAAAGTTGCCATTTAGCCTTTATCCTCAAGTTTGAGTTGTAGGAGGATGAAACTTTCATTTGTGATGTGACTTGTGCTTTTTGACTTTTCCTTTACCCAACAACTATAGTGTATTGCTTTATCAATCAAGGACATTGTTTTTTGTACTTTTGTACTTTTATTACAGAAATATCATCCAGCTATCTTGAGTCTTGTTTGAGCGCAGGAGGATGGGAATCCAGTCCATCCTCGTATAGGAGGTTCAAACCTCTTTGAAGTTTGGGCCTTAGTTGTCTTTTGCTTTTGCGTTCTCCAAGACATGTCAAATTACATTTTGGTCTTGTTCAGTACAATCTTTATGTACTTTGAAAAGGTAGAACCATTTTCATCATAAGAGGATGAAGAGAGCTGGAGGTCCATCTTTTTACACTTCATTCTTCTATGTTCATCATCTGCCTTTATTTTCTTGATTTGACTTTATTTTTTCTCTAAACTTTAACACTGATTTAACTTCTCTTTTGACAAGAAATCAATGTTATCGTGATTCTGAAGATTTTGCATAATTGTTGGTTCATCCTCTTTGAGGGTTCATCCTCTAGTCCATCCTCCAGTTTGAAAAACTTGTTGGATTGACTCAGATTTTTCCTTTTGAATAGTAACTTTTTTCTAATATTAATTCTCTCCATAGCACATGTTAGATAACAAACATAATCATAATCTTTGAAATAATTTTGTTATCATTAAAACATTTGAGAGAGATTTTGTCTCAACAAATATATGTATATTAAATAAAGTGAATAAGATATGATGCATTTTATACTGATTTTTTATTTTTTTTATCGGTCCTGATCTATATTATGAAGTTAGGAAATCATCCATTCTTTTCATATTACAATTTAATTTGGTTTTGTTTCTTCATATATATATATGTGTGTGTGTGTGTAAATAATGATGGTAATCACATTTTGTTTTTATGATAATTTTATACTTTACATTCATATATCTTTTTTAACAAAACATATTAATATGTAATTCTATTGTAAAAGCTTGATCAATTTCTATTACACCTTCATCTTTTCAAATTAAACCTAAAATGTAAGTGATAGAAATTTGAAATCACCTTGAAAACAATATCGATACATAATAGCAATAGACACATCATGGCCATTGTGACAGTGTCTTTTACAATAGATTTTTTTCTTTTTAAATTCTACGTATTATGAAACTTAAGTAAAAAGAATAATGGATGCCTAACATATATTTTTCTGCTTTAGTCAAAAACACATATTTCACTCATTAATTATTTTTCGGTTCAATGTCTTTTCTTTAGACCTCAACCCAATAATGAACATCTTAAGTTTTCCCAATACAAGGTCATCCACGATAATACTAGAAGACACAATATGAAATATCACCGGGGGAAAATTCAAACTTTTTTGAGTTTCTCGTGTTTTCCCAATACTTGTCTCAATCAATCCAAAAACATATTAATATAATGATTTGAATGAATCAATTATCAAAATAGGCATCTAAAATATAAATTAATGTTTTAGATATTTTAGGTAAAGGTCATATAAATATTTTGGGGACATTATTCAAACTATTATATGATATTAGAATTTAAAATTATTTTCGGTGTAAAAAGTGTAAGTGCAACAAAAAAGAAAAATGTCAAAACTATTATATGATATTAGAATTTAAAATCATTTTCGGTTTAAAAAGTGTAAGTGCAACAAAAAAGAAAAATGTCAAGTGTTGTGAACAGCTTAAACTTAAAAGAAAACTAAAAATGTATACTATTTTAAATTTATAATTACTTTTTTAACATTTAATCATTTTTTAATTATCACTATATTCATGTATGGTAAGTTCAAAACAAGTTTGTCAAATTTTGTGTCTATGATGTTCGTAACATCTAAAATATCTCAACAAAAAAAAACTGTGAATTATTTTCATAAAAACCATCATATTGCAATTATATTACCAATTTTATTATATATTAACTACATTTTATTTTATTGTCCCATAAAATTGTATGAATTATTTCTTATAAACTTACATTTAATTATATTACATTTTTTTGTTGGGATCTTATATACATGGATGGAGGTAGTAGGACCGACATTGGGCATGTGCTGGCAGACTAAGAACACATGACCCAAATTATTTTAGGACTACTAAAG
The DNA here is from genome assembly GCA_037974295.1 of Cicer cuneatum. Lineage (NCBI taxonomy): Eukaryota > Viridiplantae > Streptophyta > Magnoliopsida > Fabales > Fabaceae > Cicer > Cicer cuneatum. The sequence goes on from JBBPBO010001985.1 coordinate 606,534, forward strand.
GATTTCAAAAATATCAAGAGAGAAAAATTCACCCAACACTACAGGGTCTAGAAACAAACAAAAAAAAACTCAAAATCCAAAAACATAATAAGATTTTAGGAAAAAACAAAGGCCAAATTTTAAAATAAAAAATAAATAAATAAATAGAATTAATTTTTCGATATTATCATGATATTTACATAATCTTTTACTTTTTTTTTAGTTTATTAACGCTGTTTGTAACTTTTTAATATTATTTATAATTTAAATAAAGAATAATTTTTTTCAATTTTTAGTGGTGTTTTTTATTATTATTTATAATTTAAATAAAGAATATTTCTCAAAGATTGCAGAAGAAAAATAATTTATTGTCAATTATATGAAACAACATGAATTTAAGAGACGCAGACAGAACATTTTATTGACTTCGTTATTGTCTTCACTGTGAGAAGATAAATGACTCCAAACTTCATTCAAGGAATATACTCAAACTTGCAAGTTCCATGGCCTGTCATTAAACAAAGAAGAAAAAAAGATATCAATTGCACTGATAATGTTTCAAAATCACATAAATGGAAAATATTGAGAAATGACTAAATGTCATGTAAGTAAATCCATGGGGTTTTTGTCCCATTTGGTCTTCAATATCTTTTAACGTAAATCCAAATACATCAAATTGTATTGACTCAAGTGTCTTTTATAAAAAAATCAAATGAAGTAATTTAAAGATAAGTTAAATAATAAGAGATAATTTAATTACTTGGGTCATTAGTAGTGGTTATTCCAGCAGCATTGAAATAACAAGAGGCTCCTTTGTGTTTCAACCTCTGATAGTAACTGTTGAAAACATAAGAAGCATGGTCTTTGATAGTATTGGGAAGGTAACAAGGATGATTCAATTGTATGTTAGTGCAATCTGCTGCACCCATTTGACTACAAATCGAATCCATGGCTTTCTGCACCGCATCATCTGGTGCCTGGGCATCAGCTATGCACCACTGCTGTAAATCTCCTGAAATTTTTCAATAAAACTCTCTTAGTTATCAAATCAAATATTGCAATAGTCTTTGACTTCTAATTAATAAATAAATATATTATTTTGGAAAATCCAAATTTGAATACCGACTGAAATAATAGTTGATAAGACTTTATTTATCTCTTGACTAAATTTTAGATTAATAAGTTTTCATTTTTTTAATAATCAAAGGGATAAAATAAATAAATAAAATATATGGTTTTTACGCTCAAAAGACAGTGACCACAATATAAAGCATAATGAAACATATCCTTCTAATTTAACTCATTTTAAAACAATGCTAATTGGTAAACTCTGTTGCTGAAAGTGATAAACATAGCAGAACATGAATTTATGTAATGCTGATTTTACCATATGCCTTCAAAGATAGTGTCGCAAAGAGCACAAGTAATATCAAACTTTTGAGCATCGGAGAAGTCATTGTTCTTATAAGAATTTATGAATCTGATTTGATTTTATTCATTTACAAACAGCACGTTTATACAACATATATATAGGTACGATCATTATGACTAATATTTGACTATCTATATTTTTTTTTCTATGTATTTGACTATCTATATTTTTTTTCCATGTATATGACTAGCTATTTAGTTTATATTAAAAAAAAAAAAAGATTTTATGAGCTTATAAATTTTTTTATGTATTTGACCAGCTTGATTAACTACTTTTCCGTATTTGCTTACGTAGTAACATTTATGAGTTTATAAAGTTTTTTGATAAATTAATTTAAATAGTTTATAACATATAATTTTTTTATTCAATTTTATGCTTATTTATGGGTGTACACAGATTGAGTTGAATTGTTTTTGGCAAAATCGATTATTTATTTGGATTGAGTTGAGCTTTCAACCCTTGATTTTTTCATCAAATCCGAACTAAACTACTTTGAATATGAACGAGTTTGGTCGGGTTGAATTCGCGGGTAATAAATACTTTTATTTTATTTAAAAAAAATATAATTAAATTTAAATAATTGAACATCTAAAAAATAATAAATCTATATTATAACATATAATTCAATACTTAAAATATATCCACAAATACAACAAAACACTTAAATCAATTAAATTAGCAATACATTCTTGAATATAGTCTTAAAAATTATAAATAATTTATATAATTTAAAATTTAAAATAATTTTAATAACTGATAATTTAAAATAAATAAACTAAACAATAAATAAAAATATATTTGACTAATAAATAATGTATTATTATAATTTTAAACTATTTATAAATAATTTAAATTTAAAAATAATTAATATTTTAAAATAAATAATTTATTTTAATTTAAAATAAATCAATAAATAAAAAATATATTAGAGTGATAAATTTTAAAATACTACTTTTAAAATATTTTAAGCTTTAATTGATTAAATTTATTTTTATGTAAGAGTAATTTTTACGTTATTTTACATTTTCAAGTTAATTGAATTATTAATTTTACCAAACATTCAATTAACTTAACCACTGTCAACTAATTATATCAAATAGAGTCATATTCTATAAGAGATTAATTGTCATACATCGTTGATGTAAAAAGTTTTATATTATCGATAATTTATTATCATTTGTAGTCATGTGCAAAACTTTAAAAATAATTATATATAAAATGAAAGATTTTCAATGATACCAACATTTTAATTGATTCACATTACAAATAAATTAAATTCATTCTATAATAATATTAAAATGTATACGTGTTAACACCTCAAAAGTTATTTTCTCTTAATGCAAACAATAAATGCAACATTTTTTTAGGGACAATAAATGCAACAGTAGATACAATGAATTATTTAAAATTTTTTTTCAAAGATTAATTATTTAAATTTGTTCTTTAATATTAATTTAATATGTAATTTTATTTAAATGTTTTGTCTTAAAATTGATAGAAAAGAATAAACTGACTAATGAAATCATAGTTAATGAACTAAAAAAAAATAAAAATTATTTAAAAAACCAAAACAAAATCAAAAAATAAATTAAAAGACTAAAGAATAATTTTTATTTATTATTTTTTTCCTCTTCCAAAAAAGCTCCTTGTTATATTAAGAGTTTCTCTAAAATCTTGTTTGTTACGACCCAACTTCTCCTATTAAGGAGAAAATAATTTAAAATTAAGCCCCGTAGCCTTTTCCTCTATTTTTTTTTGTTACAACCTTTTCCTCTCGCAACACAACCTGTTGCATTTGTATAACATTCATTTTCCTTCAAAAACTTTTGACATATAAATCATATAAATCAATATTGTTATTAAACATCTATTAAAAAGACATATAAATCATTTGTAAACTCAATTATCAAATTTAAAAATTATTAAGTTGAATACCATGTACTAAATTGTGTGCAAATTTATTTATTATGTTATTTATAGATAAAAAAAAATCAAAATTGAATCATGTAATTAAATAATAATATTAAATTTCATTATCATTTTTTCTAAACAGAATAAAACAACAAAGGCAATATTTTAAATTTATGGGCACACATAATTTCATTTTGAAGCTCGATTTTTATTGACAATTGTATGACATTTAAGACTCACATTGAATGAATAAAGTCTTGCAAACAAGTAGTCATTATCTTACAAGCTGATTTTATGATATTTTGTAGAGCTCAATCCAAATTCTAAAAAGATATTAGAGTCTATTCAAGATTCATTGGTATCAAAATCTATTCAAATTTTAAAATATACGAGATTATATCAAACAGTTCCTATAAAATATAAAATATAGTTATCTTTAATAATTAAAAAGACTGACACATCTTAATATAGAGTAGTCCATTTATTAATAATCATTTCTAACTAATGAATTACAAACACACAAACCATTACATATACAATAATCAATTACATTGTACAATAGTCTTCCTAACTAAAAATGCAGATCCAATTACGTTTCTAAAACCTTTAAATTGATGCATCTTGTCTCGACCAAGCTCTCTATACCCTACCCTTTTTGGTTCTGCAAGTTATCATCTTCCTTCAAAAACCAATTCCAAAACCTTTCATTCACAAAACAGGAAGATTATGATAATATTTACATGAAACCACAACAAAAATTAAATAAAAAAGCAAATATAAAAACCTTAACAAGAAGAAAAAATAAATTTGCTTTTCAATTATTATTACCTTGGGGTCACTCTGGAGTAATGTCTGAGATTCTTCCCATCTTGAGGCACCTATAGATTTGATAACAATAAACATGAGAGAAATGAAATAAGATAAATTATATTAACACTTCAACTCCTATTAGCTTAGAACCAACTCCTTATGCCCGAATGACAGAATGCACCAACAACGTGAATTTTGTCTCCCTAAATTTGATAACAAATAGGAAATATGAATATGTAATGGGAAGTTAGAGAATTAATAACATTTCTATGGCAGCCGTTTTAGGAGGATTCAGCACATTCAAAGAGCTGTTATCCTACAAAAATCAAGTGAATGAAGTGAGAGAGTTCAAACAAAATAAGGGTCAGTTGCTCACACTAATTATTAAAAATCCGTTTACTTTGTTAGTAGCCGATTTATAAAAAGTTACTAAATCTCATATGTTACTGCAACATATTTAAAATCAGTTCTTTCTTAGAGAACGGTTTTTTTACTATTAAAAAATTAGACGTTGTTGTAAGTTCAAAATGTTGCCGTCATATTGAATTATATAAAGTTTCGCAAAATATTTATACGCTGTGAGTAATAATTACCTTATAAATCGGTTTATGGAGCTTGTGGAGGGTGTAGTTTGATGGTATCGAGTCTATCTAAATTGATTAGAGTAAAGCAACTAAAACAACCTATTTAAATCTTTATAAAAACAAAATTTTTAATTAATCAAAATGCCTCAAAATAATTTTACTTAATAAAAATTTAATATTTTTTCAACAATATTAAATTAATTGAAAAAAAAATATTACAAGATATCAATTATATTAATTTAGTGATATCAAATTAAAATTTAAAAAAATTCACTTTAGACTAGAGATGGCAACTAAGTAAATTTTTGTCCCACACCCGACTAAATCAACTTCAGAATTCATATATTGCATATTAAATATTGACTAAATCAATAGTACTGATATATTTGTCTATTGATTTTAGTTTTCAATAATTATATAAATTTTTTAGTGGTGTTAAATTTATAATTTAGTCACATTTATTCATTAAATCATATCATTCAATTATTGGAAAACTAATTTAATAATACCAATCCATATCACATTTTATTTCGCCTTTTGAATTTTATTGGAAAATTAATTTCGCCTTTTGAATTGTATTAATTATTTCTTATGAACTTCCATTTAATTATATTACATTTTTTTGTTGAGGTTTTATATACAAGGATGGAGGTAGCAAGACCGACATTGGACCTTTGCAGGCAGATCAAAACACATAATACAATTTTTTTTAAAAGTACTATAGAGTTTCAAAAATATTAAGAGACAAAATTTATCCCGCACTATAGGGCCTAGAAAAGAAAAAAAAACCACATTTTTTGACAAAAAAAATAATTAAATTTTCGATGTAATTGATGATATTTACTGAGCTTTTACTTTTTTTTAGATTATCAAGGTTGTTTACAAGTTTTTAATATTATTTGCAATTTAAATAAAAAAACACCTCTATTTCAATTTTTAGTGGTACTTTTTATTATAAAATAATTTTTAAAACTAAGACAAGTCTACAAAATGTTTATGACGGATCTGGAAGGTAATATTTGTCAACCATTTAGATTGCAGAAGAGAAAGAATTTATTGTCATAATATGAAACAACATGAATTTAAGAGACGCAGACAGAAACTTCGTTATTGTCTTCACTGTGAGAAAATAAATGACTCCAAACTTCATTCAAGGAATATACTCAAACTTGCAAGTTCCATGGCCTGTCATTAAACAAAGAAGAAAAAAAAGATATCATTTGCACTGATAATGTTTCAAAATCAGATAAATAGAATTAATAATATCTCATGTCTTTTTATAAGATACAATTAAGTCAATAAAAATCAATATATTTAGTTTATATAGACTAAATAATTTGGTTTATATAAACTAAATACATCAAATTTTATTGACTCAAATGTTTTTTTTTTAAATTAGATAGAGTAATTTAAAGATAATTTAAATAATGAGAGATAATTTAATTACTTGGGTCATTAACAGTGGTTATTCCGGCAGCATTGAAATAACAAGAGGCTCCTTTGTGCTTCAATCTCTGATAGTAATTGTTGAAAGCATAGGAAGCATGATCCTTGATAGTATTGGGAAGGTAACAGGGATGATTCAATTGTATGTTAGTGCAATCTGCTCCACCCATTTTACTGCAAACCCAATCCATGGCTTTCTGGACCACATCATCTGGTGCCTGCGCATCAGCTATGCACCACTGCTGTAATTCTCCTTAAATTTTCCAATAAAACTCTCTTAGTTATCAAATCAAATATTGCAATAGTCTTTGACTTCTAATTAATAAATAAATATATTATTTTAGAGAATCCAACTTCCAATATTGACTCAAATAATTTTTTGGCATATTTTATTTATCTCTCGACCTAACTTTGAATTAATAAATTTTCATTCGGTTAAAATAAATAACATATATGGTTTTTACGCTCAAAAGACAGATATTCTTTTAATTTAACTCATTTTAAAGCAATGCTAATTGGTAAACTCTCTTGCTGAAAGTGATAAACTTATAGCAGAACATGAATTTGTGTAATGCTGATTTTACCATATGCTTTTAAAGATAGGGTTGCAAAGAGCATAAGTATCAAAGTTTTGAGCATAGGAGAAGTCATTGTTCTTATAAAAATTTATGAATCTGATTTGATTTTATTCATTTACAAACAACGCATTTATACAACATATTTAGGTACGATCATTATGACTTAATATTTGACTGTTTATTTTTTTTCCATGTATTTGACTATCTATTTAAATTATATATATATATATAAAAAAGGAGATATAGACTATGCTTCGCGATGTCATAAAATGAGCTTATGAGTTATAAAATTGTTTATAGATTGTCGCATTCTGGGGATACGATTGTTCTATTGCAGAGTAAAAAATCATCTTCATGTAGTCGCATGGCAGAGATACGATATCCTAAATGTAAAAAAAAAAAACAGAACATTTTAATATATAAAATTCTTTGTAGGGTATTTTAGGAAAAAAATTAGACAATGAGGGATATAAAAAAAAACCTTTTTCTTGATTTGAGGTTGAATTTGAAATTATGGGTTTGATGAATTTTTTTTTTTTTTTTTAGTTTTTAAATTGAAAGAGGTGATCAATTTATGGATTTGGAGGATATGAAGCTGAGGAATTAGTTGATAGATTTATTAATTTTTTTTAAAAAAATTATTAACAAATAATTTGAAGTTGACTCATAAAAAAGATGTGACTTGACACATCCATATTTTTTTATAAAAAATGATTAATTTGTACATGTTTTAAAATATTAGTGATTTATAAGAGAAAAATAAATAAAAAAATAAGGATATGTATATCTATTTTTTAATTACAATATTAAAAGCATAACTTCTGTGTATTCTTGCAAATTGTACTGCACAGATATAAAAAAGGATAATGTGTATTTATTTTTTCTTTCTATTTTATCTTGAATAAAAAATATTTTAAATTATAATTGTATTCTTTTTTTATAAATCAAATAGATTATTTTTCCTTTACGTTTTAATAATATTTTATCAAGGTACCACATTAATTGATTATTAGGGGTCAAAGTATCATCATAGTTTGGCCAAATAAAAATTCAACATATAATTTTTTTTTTATTGTGATGGTTCTGTGTCTCATTAGTTTTTTTAAAAAATAGTCATATAAATTTTTTTTTTGACTAAATATATATTTTATTTTATAACTTACATTTTTACCAATAAAAACAAAAACAAAGTCCAATTCT